>CM024763.1:106941475-107358456 GCA_014218235.1 Colocasia esculenta | reverse complement strand
TTATGTGTATATGTTGGATGCTTGTTAAGAGGAGTACCAATGCTCCCTTATATAGTGGTCCAACAAGCCGAGTAGGTGGCAGTCACATGTAGGTAACTAACCAGTAGTTAGCCTGAGGTAAGGAGGATGGCTACCTAACCAGGAGTCGGTAACTACGGTAAAATGTTGACTCACCTAACCGGTTTAACGGCCTGATTAGGGGGACAAGGTGGTTATGATTACGGTACCCCAAGGTTACTTAAAGTCATGACTTAATCCAAGTTTCTGGTTGAAAGCCGTTCAAGCTCTCAAGTATTGTCAAGCATCCCAAGCAAGTGGGAGATGCCGAGGAGAATAAATCTCCGAATAAAATACGGCACGGAAGAATTCCGGCATTACGAGGTCTACAAGACCACATGTGAAAGATGAGTACGAGAACAAGTCCGCCACGAAGGCTCCAAAGACTTGCAATTGATTCTCCGTCCGGGACGACAGAATTTCTGACAAGATGTCCAGAATGGCACGGGATTCTTCAAGGGCAAGACCCCTTCAAATGAAGGGGAGGCTGGTCTATTTATAGGGTTTTAAGCCCCTCCCCTAAACCGATGAAAATACCATCGGGTTAGGGGTTTTTTTCCCCTAACCGATGGTAGCTCCATCGGTTAAAGGGTTTTTCCCCCTAAACGATGGAAGCTTCCATCGGTTAGAGTCCCCTAACCGATGGTGCTACCATCGGTTAGGGGAGTATCCCCCTCTAACCGATGGTGTTCCATCGGTTAGGGGGGATTCCCTTTAAACCGATGGAACTTCCATCGGTTAAGGGGTCCCCTTTTAAAAAAAAAAAACACAGAAAAAACACAGAAAAAAACAGAAAAAAAAATAGAAAACAGAAAATAAAAAAAAAGGGGAAAATAAGCCCTTCCCCTAACCGATGGTACCCCCATCGGTTAGAGGGGCCTTAACCCTCTAACCGATGGAAGTCCCATCGGTTAGAGGGAATTTTCCCTCTAACCGATGGAACCCCCATCGGTTAGAACCCCCCCATCCCACGCATGTAAGGGGGTGCCTTCCCCTATAAAAGGCACCCCCATTCCCCATGGAAAGGGCCCCCGGGCTGGCTCTCGGCTCGGGCTGGTCTCTCTCTCTCTCTCTCTAGCTCTCCCTCCCCCCGGTCAGAAAAAGTGTATAGCCCTCCTTTTTTATTGTCCCTTCTTTCAAAGTTGAAGGAGATAGAAATTTCCAAATCCCAAAGCTCCCCTCTTCGTTCTCAATCTCCTTTCTTTGTGAGTCAAGGTACCAAATCTTCTCCCGAGCATTGAGAAGTTGTTCATATACGGCATCGACAAACTTCATCGGCTAAAAGTCCGCAATAGCGGCACCGGCCCTCACGGGTTATAGGTTCTAAATACCGTCCACCCCGGACATATGGTATTTTAGATACCTTGTAATTATGCCACCTCCCATCGAGTTTTAAACTCTCCGGGATGGTGTGTTTGTGCTATATGCATATGTTTCTTAGAGGAGACTCTGCCCAAGTGGAGATTCTGCTCGAGAACGTATTCATATATTCACAGATTCGTATTTTTATATATATGCTTCTTAGAGGAAACTCTGCCCAAATGGAGATTCAACCTAAGAACATATCTATAAATTTCAAATCTGTGTTTATATTGATATGTTTCTTAGAGGAGATTCTGCCCAAGGAGAGATTCTGCCAAGAACATGTTTGTATATTCACAAATTCGTATTTTTATATGCATGTTCCTAGAGGAACTCTGCCCAAGTGGAGATTCCGCCTAAGAACATATCTATAAAATTCAAATTTGTGCCTATACACATGTGTTTCTTGAAAGGAAGCTCTGCCCATGTCCGGGTTTCTCCCTCTAAAAACATATCAATATAATCACGAACTTTGTATTCATATATGTCTTCCCAAGAGGAAACTCTGCCCAAATGGAGTCTCCGCCCATAAACATGTCTATATAGTCATAAATTCGTAATTACATGCGTATGCCTCTCAAAAGGGATTCTGCATATGCAGATGGTACCTCTTTGCCGGATACTCCATTCAAATAGAGATACCGGTGAGAAAATATGCATAAACTGCAAATTTATGATCATACACACATACCTCCTTAAGGGCAAAATCCCTCCGGACAAAGATTCTCCGAGGACACATGGATATAAGTACATGTTCATATGAATATACCTCCGTGAGGGCACTCCGTATAGGCAGAAACTCTGCCAAAATAAATTTATGAAAATTGTATTGATATACACACATCCAAAGAAAAAGGAAACAAGACCGAACTATGCTCAGATACTCCAAAGAGCAGCACGAATGTATACTCACAAGAACTGCGTTCATATGGACAGTTTCCAGAAAGGAACTTCAAATTGACAAGAACGTCCATGGAGACCCGAACTGTGCTCAGATGCCCCAAGAGTAACATATGCATACTCATAAGAATCATGTCCATGTGGACAGTTTCCAAAAAGAAATATAATATGACAAGGACTTCCATGGAGAATATTCATATGTTCTCCAGAAATCATATCCCACATGAGTGAGAAATGAGGGAGAAAGAAACTCTACCTCAAATTCAGACTTTGCTAAAAGGGCACTGTAAAAGAACCTCATATGAAAAAATTGATACAGTAATCCTTCTAATACGGAAGTGTTACTCGGGTCATAATACCCCCAAGTTCAGAATCAAAATCACGGGTATATACCCGTTCACAATAACAATCCTCGTGTTTTCCCAAATAAAAATTTCTAATCAACCTTTTGCAAATAGAAGAAAAAACCTCAAATAGGTCCACGGGTATGCAACCGTTCCCCTCTCAAAATCACACTTTGGACTCCAAAAAGGCAGTCATTTCAAAAATGAAATACCCAAAGCAAAAGCATTTCAAAATAATCAAAAGAAAGAAAAAACATGTATGATCAGGATTTTCTAAAAGCGTGCATATTTTTCTCATCCTTTGCTATGAATGGTATTCGGGTTAAAACTGATGTTAAATAACACCAGGAGTCTTAACTCGATGTAAATGTAACATCGACTCCGGTCGATGGAGACAGAGGTCCAGCACATGCTACTCCAATCACCTGATGAGTATAGATACGGGACTCAAGGAGTTCAGATAAAAAAACGGCGCACCCTAGTCGCCCGTCACACGGGCATCCCGTCCATTTCATGGACAATCCAATCGTCCGTTCCACGGACATCATACCCGTCCGTTCCAAGGACACCCAAAAATACTCTCTCCGCATTGTGTGGACTCTTTCTTCTGTCTGTTAGACAGACTGGCACGCCCCGCAAAATTCAAAGCATGGGAAATGAATACATGAATCACATAAAACGAAATGAATAAACAAAATCAAATGATATGTGCTTCTATGCACGATAACCATATGTAACTCCACACATGTATATACACCACATATATACATAACAACACATATATACCATACGCCTAATCACCATATATATTTTTCCCGTGTCAACAGCTGGCACGCCCGGTGGGACCTCTTCTCACCATTCATAGCAAAAGGATGAGACATGTATGAGTATATTTACACAAAAAAAAAGAGTCCTAATGTTGATTTTTTTTTTAAGGTACAAGGAGCAGACCAAATCATAAAGATGGCCGTCACCTATGGACCGCTCGTCGTCAACAACCACGCCAAGTTCGGATACTTGGCGACTCCGATTGTATTTGGAGATTTTCCCCAGTCATCGGATCCCCTTTCTTCTTGGGAGTCGTTCCGGCTCCCCGAGAGGAGAGATGTCACTGAAGGATTCCCTATTCACAAATCAACAAAGAAGAATTGCAACAACAATGGACGTGTCAAAGCCCGTTCTGCCACTATCAACAAGGGCACCCAAATGCCCGTGAAGAATGATGCTGTCAAAGGGGGCAAACCCCATTCAACTCAAGTTCGGACCTATACGGTCCATATGATCTCTTCTACTATTGTGGCTCCCATTCCCTCACAACGGGGGCAATATAAACGCCGCAACAACAAAAGGCCGCCAGCTGCCATCTCCAGATCGGCAAGTCCGTTATGATCGGGAATGTGCGAGTGCGCCTTGATGGTACTCCACCTACCACTCCTCGTGATAGGTATGTTTCAAATATTCCAACCTCAAACCGCTTCTCAGCTCTAAGGTGGTTCCGGGGGAAGCATGAAGACTCTATGGTAAAAGCCGGCGCCAAACAAAAGACATGGCGTTTTACCAAGCTGAAGAAAATCTGGGTTCCCAAAAAGGAAACTCAGAAGTTTGAAGATCAAGCAATACATCCAAGACGCTTTGGGAGAAAGAAGAATGTCAACAATAATCCTCTCCAAGATGCTGGGTTTGAACACCAGAGGACGGAACGGAAGAGGAAAGTATATCGAAAATCAAACTACATCTCTCAAGGGCCGGAAAATACCGGGTAGATAAGCAGACCTCAACTCAACAATCAAAGCTCGCATATCGGTTTTTGACCGTATATCGCGAATTCCAGTATTTGATAAGCTAAGGGCGACTCCCAGCACCCTGCTCGTCCGTCAAAAAGACGGCGTGTTACCTGGGCGGCTCAGAAAAAACCCAGGCTTATAATATTCTCCTGTTATGCTACTGGAATGGAGTCTGGCGAAATTGCGGAACAAATCGCAGAAGCCACTCCTAATATTTCCACAGGGGTTACCCACCCCAATACTCGGCAATTTGCCAGGAGAGCTCGTCAACTTGGTGGGCAAGTTGGCACATCTAGCCAAGTTCTTCCGCCAGTCGACACTCAACATGAAGGTTCCCAAATTCCCTTCTTTGAAGAAACAAATATTCAAATTGAGGAGAGTGGACCTTCTGCCTCTGCTGGCATCCCGTCATCGACTTGCCAACAAAGGAAAATTTTCAAGCTATGTCAGATGACGATAAATATGAAGTTATACAACAGTGGCGGTCTGAAATGACCTCTTCTCAATAAAATGAAGCACTTGGCAACGACAAGTCACCGGCAATCCATAGAGCCGGTCTCTCTTCGACACAACAAAAGCCGCATCCGGATGGGTTTATTTCCCTAAATAATCCAACAACTTCTTCAACTGGTCTTCTCCCTCAGGCTACGGGTCCCGATATCAATGACCCAGCTAATATTATGCCTCCTCAAATGGACGCATTTCAAAATACTGCCATACAACGGCATGAAATAAAGAAGATGGTCGAGGATATGTTCGCCCAGCAGGCGAAGGTATTCATTCCACGGGCATATATTCTGTCCCGTTCCCGGTATTTCATCAATTCAAGAAGTTGCCTGAGGCATCTCCCAAAGTCCCTAAATTGCCCAAATATGGTGGGTGTGGGCACCGCAAGAACATGTCGCGCATTATACAATTGCCATGGGCGATCTTGCATCTGATGAATCATATCTCCTCAGATATTTCGCAACTTCTCTAACGGGAGTTGCATTCCAATGGTATTCAAAGCTTAGGTCTGGTTCAGTGGCTGACTGGGCTGATATGCAAAAAGAATTTTATGACCGTTTTCAAACGGCTGAAAGAAAAGTCTCTCTCGCCGAATTATGCTCCCTTAAGCAAAAGAAGGAGGAATCGGCAATTGACTTCATCCGAAGATGGAGAGAGCTCAGCATGGGGTGTGATAATCCTCCCGTGCAACAAGATGCAGTAACCATCTGCCGAAGAGGCCTCATTGCATCAATTAAAGAGAAACTCTTGGCAGCAAATATTAAAAGCTTTGATCAGTTGAATTCTGCCGTTGCGGAAATCGAGGTATTTTTGGCCGAACAAACGGCTCATGCGCCTTATAAGGGTAAGCTCCCTAAGGAGCGCAATCCGTCGGCAAAAGAGGTTAATGCTGTCGACTTCTTGCCTGGCAGTGAAGCAAAAGGGGCAGTAATCCCCACCTCCTCAAAGAAAAAGGCAGAGCCAAAAGTGCCTCTGCCTACACTCGCTGAGCGTATGAAGGCTCCCTATTCTTCAGAAAGGAGCATACCAGAAAGCTATTTGATCTCTGTCTGGATAACCAGTTGATATCATTACCAACACCAAAGAAGCCAGCAGATATCAGCAAGATCAATCAACCAAATTATTGCCCGTATCACCGTATAGTGGGGCATGCAATTGAAGATTGTTATGTCTTCAAGAATGAAGCTCAGAAAATAATTCAAGAAGGCCGCATATCTATGCAGAATGGTCTGGTTGATCCCCTGCAACCTCATACTTGGGATTGGCCAGAGCAATCGGTCAATGTTATACATGCGGCTGAGCCCGCCACAAGCTCAAATAATCCTGAGGCAGGACCTTCATGTAATCCACCTCAAGATACTTCTGGAGCTCACTCTCCGTCAGGATCCAGACGTCGAGGTACAAACACGGCAATGCAAAGAGTACAAAGGCAACTCCATCAACTACAACAAGGACAATAAGAGTTGATCCAAATTGTGCAAAATATGGGGGGGCACCAGGATGTTCCTGTTCAGGGACCTACCCTCCACAAACTGGTTATGCTTACTCACCGATATATCCGGCGCTTCCTCCTATGTCGCCACTTCAAGACCCAATCGACTGGCTTCTTGAAAATCTTCCAAATCCTGTTGAGCCGATGAGGTCATATTCTTTCGTCGGCAGCATACATTGCCACTCTTCCGGCTCTGCCTACGAGCAGGATATATGGATTATCTAGTCCCAGAAGAATTAAGGCCCAACTATTGCCCATATCATCAACTATTGGGCCACGTCATTGAAGATTGTCCAAACTTCAAAGCAGAAGTGGAAGAAATGATCCAGCAGGACTAATCAATATGGGTAACTTCCTGGTGAATCCTCCACAACCGCATATTCAGTCTCCACCAAATGGGCCAGGCAATCCAGGATCTCATTCGGTGAATGTCATCAATGCATCATCCTCTGGTCTTCCTGAATCAGAAGGGCAGTCATCTATGGCAAATCCATATTTATCTAGCCGGTGGTATGATGATTGGCATCCTCTACATCAACGCTCATTTGATCTAAAAGATACTCAATCCATATTCAACCAGCTTAAGATCAGAGAGTTGATAAAAGTATTTGACCCTGAGCCTTATATCTCCGAAAAAGAAAGGCGGTCACATCTCTACTGTGAATATCATGCCAGAGTCATACACTCTACTAAAGATTGCCCGGATCTCCATGATTGGATGAAACAAAGATCCGCGAGGGAGTAATTGATCAGGGGGAAATTTCCTAACCCCCTCATCACAAACATATGATCCGAGTCCAGAATTCCAAGCACAATATCAAGATCTATGTGAATATTATCATCGTCAGCTGGGCTATGGACGACATAGAAGCAAGGCTGACATTGAGCAATTCAGAATTGGCCTGTTTCAATATAGAAACGGAATATCAGGAGAAGCTGCCGCGAAACCAATCTCGCAGCAAGCTGAGGAGTTTGTAGGTGATTATTACCAACTCCCTCCTGGAATTGTTGAAGAAGCAATCAACTCAACCTTTCAGGCACAACCCTCAGAGGCTGAATGGGTCACTGTTGGCCCTCGAAAATCAAGAAATTCTAGAAGACCCGGTAAATCTATCGTCAAAGGTCATTCTAGCAGAAAAAATATTCCTGAGCCATTTTCAGAACAAGAAATGATGAATTCACTAGAAGCTCTACAAATGAGAAATAGAGAGAAAAACAGAAAAAAGAATGAAAGAAAAAAGAAAAATGAAGAAACAAATGGAGGAGGGCTGTGGCTGCAGAGGCTCCTCAGCAGCTGACGGCTGTCCAAAGACTCCAGCTGTTGATTAATGAGCTGGAAGAATATGAAGCCTCCAAGCCCTCTGATAAACCAACGCTCGACCAATATGTCCCTTGGGAAGAAATCGAGCGAAAGAGGCGGCTTCGGAATTGGTTATTGCAAGTTCAACATGAAGCACTCCAAGAGGGTGACCTCCCTCCTTCGCCGAATCTGAGTCTCTTCAATGGAGATGAAGAAATTACTATGGAACAGTTGGACTCCATGTTCAGCTCATTCTCTTGCTACATGGTATTCATCCCTCCTCCAAAAGAATTGCAAACTTCTACAATTGATACTGCTGCACAAGCAAGAGACAGCCAACCACGCTTGTATACCAGCGTCGATCTCCAGGTAATTCAAATCATCATCTTAAAAGGGTCGTGGTAAGCATCAAAAACCGGCATCTTCCACTACCAAGTACCCAGATAAAATCATACTCTTTCATGGTGAAGAAGCAAAGCCTTTGCCCGAGCCTCAAATTCGGGCAGATTCCTATATTTTTGATCCTTCAGATGAAGAAGAGGGACTACCCGACATGGTTTCTCAATCTGAAGATAAAAACTCAAGTCCTTATGCTTGGTCAAATGAGCCAGACAATCTTCCTCCTCTTCCTAATGAGAAGCTATTGACTCCTATCTCTCAAAAGAAATCTGTTAAGCCGAAAGAGCTTTCTGGATCCTCATCAAGGAAACCTTCCCATTTGGACCAGATACGCTCTGAAGCTGATGACAAGATCCTTCAACAATTACAGTCACTTCCCGTCAATATTACGATCTGGGAAGCAATTGCTTGGAGCAAAGACCTGAGAGAAACTCTCGTCAAAATACTCCAAGAACCAGAAGCTTATAAGGCTCATATGGCAAATTTTCAAGAACAAGCATATGAAGCACTGGCAGCAAATGTCACTTTCACTGATGAAGATCTATTATTATCTTCCCCATATCATAATCGTCCTCTATACATGAAGGGGAAGATCAATGGCATTCAATTAAACGGATCTTGATCGATCGGGGGCATCCATCAATCTAATGCCCTATAAAACTTTTCAATCTCTTTATCTCATGCCTTATTGGCAAAAGGTAGAAGATGTGAAGATCACCGGATTCAATCAAAACAGTCAAAAAAGCAGTGGGAAGAGTCACCGTCAAATTGGCTCTAGGGGATTTCGTCACCAGGGTGACCTTCTTCATTATTGATGCAAATACACATACAAAGTTCTGCTTGGGAGGCCTGGCTGCATGAAAATTGGGTCATACCATCAACTCTCCATCAATGTATTAAATATGCAAAAGAAGGGAAGCAACATACAGTTTTTGCTGATCAAGCCCCCTTTCGGGAGGATGAATGCAACTTGACTGATGCCCTCTTATATCTTGGAGGACCAAATCCTCAACCCCTCTCCCTGTCTAAAGAGAAGGGTAAGCAGATTAAATGTTCAAGTGAAGACAGTGAAACTGGTGAACTTTTGTGATAAACAAAAGCTTTGCCAAATCATCTCCAGAATTCTCAAAGCAAAGAAACTCGCCCAGAACGGCGAAATATCAATTATGAAGCTGATCATGTAGGTCAAGTTATTAGTGGGGGTATTCCTTTACCACCCAGCTGCATGCAAACCCACTCTTTGAAGCAAGAACAAAGTGTTCGGCGATTAAAAACATTCGTTGTCACTTATCAAGGAAAAGAAGGAAGAAAGAATGCAAGAAAGGCAGCAAAGCCATTTCTCTATAAAGGAGAATCAATCCCTCAAATATGTCCAAGGGATGATTTTGGTTGGGAAGACAGACCCGACAACAAGCTTGAACTGATACAAGAAATGGCTGATATGCCAGGAAAAATTAAAGAGATGTGCAAAAAGCAGAAAATCCCTCAGGAACAAGATATCTCCCGGAGAAATTTCTTCAAGCAATTATGGGAACCTTCGCAAGTCGAGGGCAACCTCCATCCTCTGGAAAAGATACCAGAGGATTAGGTTATGATACCAAATCCTCCTATACAGTCAATGTTGTTGGATCATCATCAGAAATCTGCAGCACAAAGAATAATCAGGAGTGTTCCAACTCCAACTCTCAAGATATTGCCTCAGCTCTACCAAATGAATTATCAAATGAAGAGCTGCCGGAAGAATTCTGCAAGCAATCTTCATCCATAAATTCTCAAGATGGGAATCTCTATGAAGTCTACGTCACCAACTCTGACGACGAAGGAGATTTCATAGATCTGCAACCAGCTCCTCAAGAAATTGAAGATGGCGGACAAGCCACTATTGATCAATTAATTGAACTTAATCTCGGGAGTCAAGAAGATCCCCGGCCTATTTTTATTAGTGCCCTCTTAGTAAACAAGAAAGGCAGGCTTATCAAGCTCTCCTGCTGGAATTCCAAGATTGCTTCGCATGGAATTATAAAGAAATGCCGGGACTGGAGCCATCAGTTGCCGAGCATGAATTATCCATACATCATACAGCCAAGCTATCAAGCAAACTCAAAGGCGTATGCGGTATGAACTGGAATTGAAAATAAATACTGAAGTCGACAAGCTCTCTGAAGTAGACTTCATCGAGCCCTGCATATATCCAGTTTGGCTGCCAATATCGTTCCTGTGAAGAAAAAGAATGGTCAAATCCGGATATGTATCGACTACAGGGACTTGAATAAAGCATGTCCCAAAGACGATTTCCCAGTTCCTATTACTGAAAAATATGGTGGATATGACCACCGGCCATGAAGCTTTGTCATTTATGGACGGGTCTTCGGGCTACAATCAAATCCGGATGGCAATTAAAGACAAAGATCATACTGCCTTCAGGTCACCCAAAGGTATCTTCAACTATAAAAGGATGCCCTTTGGCTTGAAAAATGCAGGAGCCACATATCAAAGGGCCATGACCAAGATATTCGATGAAATGATTCATGATGTAGTCGAATGCTATGTTGATGACTTAGTCGTCAAAACCAAAAAAACAAGAGGACATCTATGTGATCTCCGCCGTGTTTTGGAAGACTTCGTCAATTCAAACTGAAAATGAACCCTATGAAATGTGCATTTGGGGTTTCAAGCGGCAAATTTCTAGGATTCATCGTCAAATATCGGGGCATAGAAATAGACCCCGATAAAATCAAGGCAATCCAGCAATTGCCACCTCCTCAAAACTTAACAGAGCTAAGATCATTTCAAGGAAGATTGGCCTATATCAGGCGATTCATCTCTAATCTCTCAGAAAATGTTTGCCATTCGGCAAATTAATGAAGAAGGATGCACCCTTCGTCTGGGATCAAGAATGCCAAATTGCCTTTGAACAAATCAAGGAATATCTCCTCACTCCACCAGTGCTGGGGGCACCTATCGCTGGAAAGCATCTTATACTCTATATTGCAGCTATGGATGTCTCCCTGGGGGCTCTATTGGCACAAGCAAATGAAGAAGACAAAGAACAACCTTTGTTATCTCAGCAGAAAGCTAATCGGGCCAGAGCTCCGATATGCTCCAATGGAGAAAGTGTGTCTAGCACTGGTATTTGCCGTTAAGAAATTAAGGCATTATCTGCTGGCCCATGAAGTTAAACTCATCTCCAAGTATGATCCACTCAAATACCTGTTGAGGCAACCCGTACTATCAGGACGGCTCGGGAAATGGGCCCTGCTCCTTATGGAATTTGATATTACATATATTCCACAAAAAGCCATCAAAGGGCAGGGTCTGGCTGAATTTTTAGCCGCTCATCCAATAACAGAAGATTCCCCTCTGTCTATAGATCTTTGAAGAAAAGAAACTCTCTCCCCTATAAATGAGAGAGAACATCAAGATCAGGAACTCCAAATTCCGAAGAAGTTGCCACAATTGAGCTACCCTCTTGGGAATTATATTTTGATGGAGCTTCCCGAACTCTCCATTATACTGATGGTTCCACCTCTATCTCTACTGGAGCGGAATTGTCTTTGTCACCATATGGAGGAGTCCTATACAATTCATGTGCTCTCATGAAGCAACTTACAAATAACGAAGCAGAATATGAAGCCTTAATTATTGGACTTCGATTAGCTCTCGAAATGGGGATCAAAGGTATACAAGTTTACGGAGACTCACAACTGGTCATCCGACAAATATTGGGCCAGTATGAAGTCCGTAAACCACAACTACTTCCATATTACAATACAGCCATGAAGCTCAAAGAGCAATTCAGCTTTTTCGATATATCCCATATACCAAGAAGTGAAAATTCCCAGGCAGATGCTCTGGCCAAATTGGCCTCTGCCATAAATTGCCTCCTGAAGGAGAAGTGGACATAATGGTCCGCCACAGAAGACTCATGCCGAGTATCTTCGACAATGAGTCTGATATTGCAATCGAAGAAGTATATAATACAGAGCTAGATATAACAAATGAATCCGAAGATTGGCGCGAGCCGCTTATCAAAATCAAGAAAGGTTGGTTACCTCCTGTCGAGCACAAAGAATTCAGCTCTTGCGCAGGGCTGCATCATACAAATAATAGCAGATCAAATATATAGGCTGGTCCATGAAAAGAAAGGGTCAGTCCTTCTCAGGGTTTATCTCTCAAGGAGGCCAAAATCATCATGAAAGAAGTTCACTCCGGGCTGTGTGGTGCACACCAAGCAGGAGAAAAGATGAAAATCAATATCAAACTAAAAGGCTTCTACTGGCCCACCATGTACGCGGACTGTATCCAATATGCCCGTACATGTCATCAATGTCAAGCATTTGGTCATGTGCCGAGGAAATCACCAAATATGTTACATCCCACAGCGCCAACATGGCCCTTTGCTGAATGGGGTATGGATATTGTGGGACCATTCCCGCCTTCCTCCCAAGGCCACAAGTATATTGGCTGCCACAGATTATTTCTCTCGATGGGCTGAAGCTATCCCATTAGGGAGGTAACCGGAGAATCAGTCGCCAAATTGTCAAGCAAAACATAATATACAGATTTGGTACTCCTCACAGGATTATATCTGATAATGGGTCGCAGTTTAGAAACAAAAACAATATATTCCTTGGCGGCAAAATTCCATATTGACTGGAGGACATCTTCAATATATAAACCACAAGCTAATGGGTTGGCAGAAGCCTTTAACAAAACTCTCTGCAAGTTACTTGCCAAGATAGTCGGCAACAGAAACGAGAGTGGGGAGAAAAGGTTCACGAAGCTTTATGGGCTTACAGAACTACCTATAAAACCCCTACAGGGTGTTCACCCTTCTCCTTAGTCTATGGAGCTGAAGCCATGATTCCCATAGAAATTGAAATGGCATCCTATCGGTGGCAATTCAAAATGAATTTCAAAGCCAAGATCAAGATCAAATGGAAAGGAGACTTGAGGAGCTCTCTAATTTAGAAGGAAGGCGCCTTGAAGCCTATAAATCCCTCCAAGTATATCAAGCTAGAATGGTTCGAGCATTCGACAATTAGCAAGACCCAGAGCTTTTAAACAAGGGGATCTCGTCATGGTCAAATGCAGAGAAGCAATGGCCGGAAAATCATGTGGTAAACTTCAACCCACCTGGCTCGGTCCATATATCGTCACTCTAGCATACGAGGGAGGAGCATACAGACTCGTCGACCACAAAGGTGATGTGCCTTTTCCTCCACTCAATGGGAAGCACTTGAAGCTGTATTATGCTCCAGAAGGTGAATTCCTGGCCAACCACCTCAACCAAGACCTAGTCACCCAAAAAGGACGAGAAATCGAAAAAATCATATGTAACCAGAATGTTGCCATAGATGGGGACAAAGGAATCAAACTTCCATTTGCTCATCATGTCAACCAAACCCTCAACACCCCTCAAATTCCGTAGAAGCATAAAGCTAGGGATGCTCTGTGTATAGACCCAAGAAATAAATGGGAAAGTGAAAGTCAGGAGATTGTCTCGCATATCTCTCTCATCATCAAAATCAAATTCCAAAACCATAACCAGCAAACCAAAAAGGTAGGTTATGTCAAATCAAATTCCAAAACCATAGCCAGCAAACCAAAAAGGTAGGTTATGTCAAATCCAAACGCCAACCATAGCCAGCAAACCAAAAAGGTAGGTTATGTCAAATCCAAAACGCAAAAACCAAGCCAGCAAACCAAAAATACCAAAACATAGCCAGCAAACCAAAAAAGTAGGCTATGTCAAATCCAAAATGCCGAAACTATAGCCAGTAAACCACAAAAGGTAGGCTATATCAAATCCAAATCCCAGTCATAGTCAGTAAGCCACCAAGGCAGGACATATCAAAGCCAATTCAAAACCTGAAGTCCCACCAGCAAACCACCATAGTAGATGATGTCAAGAAAATCCCAAAGTTCATACCTTAAAGCCGTCAAGGAAGTCATATCTAAATACAATTCCAAATTCATATTCAACAGGCCATCAAGGCACATCATATCCAGATTTGATCTAAAACCAGAATCAAAACCAAAATCAAGACCAAAATCCAAATCTGAAATTAGGCCTGAATATACAATCATCATCCAAACTTAAATTCCAAATTACATCAGAGTCTATTCATCCATTCCAGAGCTAGACTCTTGTCCATTCAATTATTCAAACTACTTGAATACTAAAAAAAAAAAAGAGAAAAAAAAAGAAAGGGGTTAAAAAATAGAGATACCCCGATGGACTCAAGTATATAATTCACTATATACTTGAGGGTAAAAAAAATCAAAAATTTGGCTGAGGCGAAAACCCGAAAAAGGGCGTTTCAGGCAAAAATAGATAACCCTCAACATGAAAACCCGAAAGGGCATGTTGGAAAAAGCTAAAGGGGGCCAGTCTTAGTGAAAACCCGAGAGGGTGCTGGGATTGGTAATGTGAAAAAGAAAACAAAAAAAAAGAGGAAATGAAAAGGAGGACTTTCATCATCCTTCGTTTTGTATTTACAGAATCACAAGTCACACTTGAGCGGTGATTCTACATACCAATCAAGCAAGCAAGCAAAATTATGAGCTTGCTACATGAATGTTGTATTGAAGATCCCCTATCCTGGCACTAAGTCATCAAGGATGGGAGAAATTCAGACCCAAAATCAAACAATAAACACCATTCCAGATTCTATAACCAGAGCCAGAGCTAAATCATACCTGAGCCTTAAACCGCCATACTACACATAAACCCAATTACACCACTACTCATTCCGCAATTACATTACCACTCATTCCACAATCAGATAACCATCCATTCGTAATCAAACTCTCAGCCACTTAAACCAGTCAAGTCCACCCAAACCCCCCCCCCAAAAAAAAAAAAAAGAAAAGAAAAGAAAAAAGGGGTTAAAAATGGAGATACCCCGATGGACTTAAGTATATGACTTGTTGTATACTTGAGGACAAAAAGATCAGAAAATCCGGCTGAGGTGAAAACTGAAAGGGCACTTCAGGCAAAAATGGATAACCCCTCAACGTGAAAACCTAAAAAGGCGCGTTGGAAAAAGTTAAAGGGGGCCAGCTTCGGTGAAAACCCGAAAGGGCACTGGGGCTGGTAAAAAAAAAAGAGAAAAAGAAAAAAAAAAGAGGCAAGGAAACGAAAGTGAAAAGGAGGATTTCTTTATCCCATTTGTACATTCATGGAACTACAAGTCTAGGTCACCATTGCAAGTCCAAGAAGGTGACAGATACTATATACAAGATGAAAAGGAAACCGAGACTACAAGTTCAAAATACAAGCACTACGATGAAAAGCAGAGGCAGGAAGGCTCCTTCCTCTTCAGCCGTTCAGCTTCTTTGATCTTGAAAGATCTAACTCGGCGAGAACCGTCTCCGTCCCTGATAAGGACGGCTTCTTCCTCAGAATCTCTAGCCTCATCTCTGGCATCTTGAGCTTGGGAAGATCTTTCTTTGCCGAGCTCGCGTTCCAGACGAGCAATGTTTTCGCCTCTTGTGGCCATCCTCAGCTCCCGTATCTTCCGACGTTTGCACACATCAGCAGCTCGGGAATCACTCTCGTCAATGTCACTGGATAGCGAGCAGATGTCACTCTCCAAAATCTGAAGCCGCTGGCTGAAAGGGACCTGAGTCGCATTGTCGTGAAGGCAATACACTTTGTCCCAAGTATCCTTGACGAAGCCCATCCAGCGGTCGTGGCAGATACCCATGTTAAAAGCCCTGATGGTGTATTTCGCCAATATCCGCCTCATAACTTCTGCTGGTGGAGGGTTTGCTGAGGTCACCATTGCCTGGACTTTAGCAGTAAGACAATTCCAGATGCCGCTATCTTCATCATCAGAACTTAAATCTGGCCGATCTCCGGGCAGGTTATGTTGTGCTCGGGTGAAGCACCAATCTCCGATGCCGGAGAATTTGCGAAATCTGTCAAGATATCAACAGGCATTCCATAAAGACAAATCAAGAAGAAATCCAACAAAGCATTTGAACCCTCATCACACCTCACCTGGCGAGGGGATCCTTTCCCTAACCGCCGCCTCAGGATTTGGTGGCTGAACAAAATCCGGCTCCCCGAATAAAATCCTTGGGATCTGGAGGGATGGTCAACCGGATGGGAACCAAAATCGCTTGGTGGCAAAACTGGTGGATTAACATTGTGATCCATGGGGGCGTCCGCCTCTTGATACCGCTGCCATAACCCCTTACTCCATCCACTTGAAAAGCGGAATGAACTTGCTCTGCCAAGTATGAGTTCCCGGCATTACCCCAGGGCGAGAAGAAGGGATCAGCAGCTAGTGTGGGATACATGTATTGTACCCGACATGAAAAGTTGCTCATAAAGTTCTTGTCCTTATATAAAGAAAAACAGTCAAGATAGAGGAAGATGTGGATACTGAAGAATAAAAGAAGAGAAAGAAAAGAAAAGAAAGTGCACAGTGGTTCGAGAAAGTATACTCACCAAAAGGAACCCCTGCCGCAGCCATGGATTCTCAACAGGTACGGGAATATAAACCTCTGTCGGGGCGGAAGAACACTGCCCCGACGAAACCCCAGTTCAGTAAATGTGAACCGGGTTATAGCCACCTGCTGTGGCGGTTCCGGAAAGCTCAAAATGAGAGGGCATCTCGTGACACGCATTCTCGGAGATAGACCGACGGCAGCTTGCGAAGTACTCCCGTACTCCTCCTCATGAATAGAGGGAGACCCTTCTGGTAAGAAGCCTTCTTCATCCGAAAGGGCAGGAGTCTTCTCCTCTTCATCTATTTCATTCTCTGAGACAGAGCAACAAAAAAAAAAAGAAGAAGAAACAAAAAAGAAAAAAAAGTGATGAATCAAAAAAAAAAAGAAGAGAGAAGTTATGAATGATAATGATGAGAGAAGAAAAGAAAAAGGGAAAGACATACCACTCAAGTGGGTCTCTTCCACCGCTTTACCCTTGTCAATCCTACCTCCTCGGGGAGGAAGAGAGCGAATCTCATCATTCCTTCCACCTCCAACCACTGGAGCTGAAATAAAAAAAAGAAGAAAAACAAAAAAGTATATATGAGAAGAAAAGGGAGCAGGATCAGGAAGGAAATGCCTAAAAAAAAAAAATGATGATGAACTCAAGCAGGCTAAGAAGTACCTGTCAAGTCAAGTGGAGGACCCGGTACCAGCCATTGAAAATTAGCCTTGCAGATTTTGTCCACCCTCTGCATAAGGCTCGGATATCATAAAGTGTCCTGGCATTTTCTAGATTTGATAAAAACTCCAGAGGCCCAGCATGGCCGATGGCGATCATAAGGTGCTTCTCCCAGCGCCCAGCCCGGATCGTTGATACACTCGGGCGGAAGTTTGGTCGATAAGGCAACATTGGCAGAATGCCCAAGATCAAGTAATAGGTGGCTCCACCAGTCATACTCCGGAAGATCACCATGAATATCTGTGGCCTTCCTGTCAAGAAGCTCAATGGGATCCAAAGGCAGCATCTCCCCATAGTAATATTGTTTACCAGAATCAGGCTTCCCCTTCTTGGACGTCTTGGAATTATAGCGCTTGAGGTATGAGCGCATTACTCCTCTAAAGTGGGCTTTGAGGAATTCCACGTTCATCAAGATCAAAGGTAGACCCTTTTCTTTAAACGGGTCTCTTCAATTTCTTCAATTTCTTGGGGGCAAGCCGGAAGATGTTGCTTCTATCGAACCACCATCGGGCGTAGAAAAGATCTATGCGCCCAGTTGCCTCAAGAGCTGGAAGAATACATGTTGAATTTACCTCTTCCCGGCAGAAATAGTTCCACCAACTCGCCGCATTCATATGGAGACAATGATCGCGGTATAGGCGGACATCCAGTGGAAACTCTGCATTTGGCGGAACCGATTGGTCATATCCAAAGT
Source organism: Colocasia esculenta (assembly GCA_014218235.1). Lineage (NCBI taxonomy): Eukaryota > Viridiplantae > Streptophyta > Magnoliopsida > Alismatales > Araceae > Colocasia > Colocasia esculenta. The sequence continues at coordinate 107,340,433 of CM024763.1, read as the reverse complement.
TTCTGGCAAACCTTGAAGGATAATAAGGCTCCAATACAAGGCTGGATCCCCGGCGACATACTAGTATCCCTGGCGAATGCAAAGTAACCAGTCTTTATATAAAGACACACCAGAACCCCCACTATGAGGCAGATGATAGGTGATCCCACTTGATGTGCGGACACTATAAGGCCGGATTCCTCGAGATACAGCGCCAAATTGAAGGAGAAATTGCTCGCCATTTGGAAGAAAAGACAAACTATAACGGGCTCCTGTCAGCTGGTTTATTAAATCTTCACAAGGCCTATTTCTGAACAGCAAGATCAAAGGAGCCATCGGCCGAGGCAGATCAACAGTTGACAAGCCCAGGTAGCAGAAGGCCCGCCAGGCACTCAAGTAATGAGTGGGGAGTAATGTTTTCCTGTCCCGGGGGCTCGAATGTGAACTAATGAGCCCAACCCGTGGAAGATATTGGCAAGGGCAGCAGGGGCTATGGTAAGCTTCAGGCCTTCCGCCAAAAGACAGGCCGGATAAATCAAACCCGGCCGAATTGCTCCTCCTCACCATGGGAACAACAAAGGAAGATAGCCAATACTAGATACGCAGCCAAATAGGTGCGGTCTGGTAACCGGCGAGGATTCCACCCTTGTTCTCAGGTGCAAAGATAAATCTCCCATGATGAGGCTTCCTGTTAAACCAAAAATATCGGGGCTTAAACAAACCCCGGCGACAAATACGCCCTAGGGGAACCGGGAACAAACTCCCGATACTCCCCACGCGGACATCGGGAACAAATGAGCCCGAGTGCTCGCGTCAATCGGAGTGGCCCGGAAACGGGGTGCCCGAGAAGTTCGTCGACGGCGAAGAATACGTACTCCGGATGCCAGAAAACTCCGTGTCCGGATCAACGTTCGAAGCCCGCCCGAAGCCGAAGGGTTCGGAGAAGTCAAATGCACGCGCCTCCAGAAAACGGAGACAAACGCACGTGGGACGGCCGGAGAGAAGCACAAGCGGCGCACGTGTGCACGTGCCGTCAACCAACGAACAAGCACGGGAGGCCCACGGAGCTCTCTCCCGGGAAGAACAGGAGGAAATGGCCAAGGAGTGGAGCCCCACCCCATTTATAGGGGGGGCCAGGCGGTGGCACCCCCGCCGGTTCCTGGCGGGGGTCGCACCCCCGCCGGTTCGGCGGGGCGGCACCCCCGCCAGTCCGGGCGGGGGCCGCACCCCGCCGGTTCGGCGGGGTGCGCACCCCCCGCCGGTCCGGGCGGGGGCCGCACCCCCGCTGGTTCGGCGGGGGTGCACCCCCGCCAGGTTGGGCGGGGGCCGCACCCCCGCCAGTCCGGGCGGGGGTGCCGCACCCCCGCCGGTTTGCCCGCTCGGGTGCGCACCCCGCCGGCAGTGCCTCTCCTGCCGTGCCGCCTCGGCGCTCGCGCCCGTCCTCGACGCTCGATCCCGCGTACCCCCGCCGGGGAGGATACCCCCGCCGGTTCGGTCCCACGAGGCCCTATAAATAGGGGGGCATACCCCCATTGCATGCATGCCATCTCGGCCAGAAAACCCGGCTTCCACCCAAGAACGCTCCCGACACGCCGATTCGGCCTAAACGCGCCATCTCCGGCCCAAGCTCCGAGTCGCCCGTGCCCAGAGCGTGATCCGTGCGTGAGCTTAAATAGGCCGCACGTGCTGAAGAGCAATCTTTGGCGCCCTTGGTGTTCCGTTCTCAGCGTTCGGGCTGCATTGCGCCACATCCGCAGGAGGACGCCACAGGTTGTCAACGGCTCTCAGTTGTTTGCACTAAGTCCTCCGGTGTCATGAAACGACACACGTCGAGGCACATGGTTTAAGTCCTCCGGTGTCATGAAACGACACACGTCGAGGCACATGTTTAAGTCCTCCGGTGTCATAAAACGACACACGTCGAGGCACATGTGTTTAAGTCCTCCGTGTCATAAAACGAACACGTCGAGGCATGTTACGGGGCGAAGGATAAAACACCCACGTCACGGACATGATGTATTTCCATCCGTGGTCCGAGGAACAAAAACCCCCCAAACGTAACGTCCGACGGAGGAACAAACACCCTGTCGTCGACGCTCATGTACACGAAATACTTGTAACGCCCAGTGGAGGTACAAAACCCCACTAAAAGCACCAATGTAAATGTCATAAATATAAATGACATGAGCATGCTTGAATAAAATTGTGGAAATTTATTGTCATCTGCCTTTTCTTCTTTAAAGTTCGGCATACGGTCTTTTAATAAACATTACGCATTCGAAGGTATTCGAGTGTTATACTCGATGTAAATGAAACATCGACTTCGGTCGGTGGGGAACGGTCCAGTACACGACCACTCCAATCGCCCTGAACGCGAGCGCACGCGGAAAATAAATGAAATGAAATTCGAGGGTATCAGGGTTCGCACCCAATACTCCTCGTAAACAAATCTTTGTCTGTTTCCCGTAAACAGTCTGGCACGCCCAAAATTCGTCATTTCAGAGAAGAAGAAGTGGGAAAAAAAAATAATAAAATGAAAGAAGAAAATCCGCGTTCCAACAATCTGGCACGCCCGGTGGGACTGTTCCTGCCTTCCATGCATATGTAAAAAGACCGTATGCCGATATAGAAATAAAGATGACTAATTTCCACAGTACAGGTACAAGGAGCGAAAGCCGGCATCAAACGCCCGTTCCCCCTGCAATTCAAGCTTGCTCGATGGCCGCCGTCACCTACGGTCCGCAAGTCATCGCATGCCACGCCAAATGTGGCTACCTCGCCGTCCCGCTCGTGTTCGGCGACTTTCCTGCAGTGGTGGGATCCCCCTACTTCCGGGGTGGTCCCCGCCGTCCAAGCTACTCCAAGGCGGCGCCCAAAGCTACTGCAACAGGGGCACCAAACCCCGCCAAGCCAAGGCCGAGTCTTCTCGGTTAACACAATCTCCTGCATCGCAGTCCCTAGAAAACGGGGGCAGCGCCAGGGACGCAGGGGCAGCAAGCCCCACGCGGTCGTCTCCAACTCCGGGAAAACGGTGCTAGTTGGCGACATCCGCGTCAGGCTCGATGGAGGCGAGCCGATATTGCCCCGGGACAGAAGCGTCCCCGCGGTGGCAACCTCCAACAAATTCGCTCCCCTCCAAGGGATGCGTCAAGAAGATCGGGACTCCCCAAAAGGAGCCCGACGGGCAGGCATCAAGCTCGGCGCCCCAGCCGCCTCGCAAAATGAGGCAAATGTGGGTGACCAAGCAGGAAGCCCGCCAAATCAAACAGGCTAGAGCGGATCAACCCGCCGAAAGCCCCAAGAAGGCGACGGTACCTGGGCGAGAAAAAGCTCAAGAAACCGAACCTCCTCGTCCCGCGGACACAAACGCAGGGGCATTTATAGGAAGCCCAACTTCGTCCCCGCCCAAGCGGAAACTGCTGAAGGGGGAGACGCGAGTCAAGCCGGAGCTTCCGCACCTCGAGTCTCAGTCTTTGAAAGGCTGAGCGCCTCAGTCTTCACCAGGCTGGGAGCTGCAATCCGTCCAAGCACTCAGAAGCCCAAGAAGCGGAGAGTGCAACAGACGTCTGAAGAAGGTGGAGGCATGAAGATCTTCACCTGCTATGCTTCTGGAAGGGAAGCACCTGGGCCATCCGGCATCCCTGCTGGAGCGCTCAGGATAAACGAACCCGGACAGGACGACGAAACCGTCCTCCGGTACACCAGAAACGCTGCCAGAAGACTTCTCCAAGGGCAGCAAGGCAGTCAGGCCGGACCCTCGAATCTGGGGCAGGTCCTCGAGCCTCCACTCGAGCATGATCAAAGACCCCTCCAGGGGCAGGTCCAGCTGGACCTCGAAGGAGGGGAACAAGACGAAGTCGCCAGCCTCCACCTCGGAGATCAACAACTGCCGGCCGACGGGGACCAAGCCGAAGTGTTCCTCATGCCGCCAACCAGGGCCGCCTTCCAAGCAATGACGGACGACGCCAAGTATGATTTCATACAGCGTTGGCAGGCTGAAATGGCCAACCTCCTGACGGAGCGAGGGCAGCAGGCAGGGGCAAATGCGCCACGCCGCCAAGTGCCGACGGCAAACCAAAATGCTCGGACAAGACATCAACAAGGCGACCTGCCCGATGTCAATCCACGCATAGCCGCGGTCAACGACTATACCGTCGATCCGGTCCAACAGCCGCGCAGGGGCATAAACTCCCAAGCCTCCGCGGCTGAAGATATCGTCGCCCAGCGACGAATGATTGAAAAGATCGTGGACGACCGCTCGCTCAGCGAGGCGAGGGAACTGCCACTGTAGATCTCTACAGCGTGCCATATCCCGTCCACCATCAATTCAAGAAGCTGCCACCGGACTTCCCCAAGGCGCCGAAGTTGCAGAAGTTCGATGGACAGGGCTCGCCAAACGAGCACCTGGCCTACTATATAACGGCCATGGGAGAGTTGGCATTCGATGAATCCTACCTCCTCCGTTACTTCGCAACGTCCCTGACAGGCACCGCCTTCCAGTGGTACTCCAGGCTGAGGCCCAACTCCGTTGTCGATTGGGCCGACCTCCAAAAGAAGTTCATCGACCGTTTCCAAACGGCCGAGAGAAAGGTGTCGCTTGCAGAGCTGTGCTCCCTCAGGCAAAGAAAAGGAGAAACGGCACTCGACTTCATCAAGCGGTGGCGTGACTTCAGCATGAGGTGCGACAACCCCCCGACGCAAGAAGATGCCATAACCATCTGTCGACGGGGCCTGGCAGCGCAGATAAGTGAAAAGCTGCTGGGAACAAACATCAAGGGTTTTGACCAGCTCAATGCGGTCGTGGCAGAGATCGAAATGTTCTTCGCCGACAACCCGATGCAAGCTCCTCCGCGAATCAAGCCAGGCAAGGAGCGGGCCGTGGGCAAAGAAGCCAATGCTGTGGACTTCGCCCCGCAAAGCAAGGGAAGAAGGTCATGACCTCCGGCGCTCCAAGCAAGAAGGTGGAAGAAAGACCGCCTCCAACTTCATTGCCACAGCGTATGAGCACGCCGTATTCCTTCAAAAGGGACCATACGAAGATGCTCTTCAAGCTGTGCATGAAGAATGACCTGCTCAAGCTTCCGGCATTGAGAAGACCGAGCGAAGCGGATAGGGTGGATGAGCAAATTATTGTCTCTACCACCGCATGCTGGGGCACTCTATTGAAGACTGCTACGTCTTCAAGAATGAAGTACAGAAGCTGATCCAGAGTCGCCTCATCACCATGCATGATCATCTGGTCGATCCTCCACAGCCCCATGCCTGGGACCAATCGAGGCAGTCGGCCAATGTCATCCATGTCAATGCGCCGGCTCCGAGCCAGAAGACCCGAGGCAAATCCTTGGGACGCTCATTCCACCAACGGATGGGAGGGGGATCATCCCTCAGCCTCAGAGCACAGGACATGGTCCGAGACAGTGCAAAACCTGGAAAGACAGGTTCAGTCGCTGCGGCACGGTCAGCGCCAAACGCTGATGTACCTGAGGACCATGCAAGAAAGTCTGACGACCCTCCAGCAAGGACTCCAGGGGCCGTGGGCACACCTGCGCCCGGACGCGCCCCCCCTGCGGGGATGGATCTCAGAGGAGTCTTCAAACCGTCTGATGACGAAATCGCCGGAAGATTATATTCCTTCCCGCGCCATCGGACACTGGCACTCTACCGTACTGCCTGCGAGCAGGGCTATTGGGCTGCCAGCCGCCAACAAGCGTCCCGCCAAACTACTGCATATACCATCAAGATGCAGGGCACGCGTTAGAGGACTGCCACGTCTTTAAAGACAAGGTTGAAGCATGGATCAACCAAGGGATTATCGACTTGGGCAACGCCCGTGTCAACCCACCGCAGCCTCACATTCGCGAATGGACAGACCATTCAGCTGACGTTGTCACGCATACAGTCAACGTCATCGACCCACCGGAAATTTATACACCGGTGGCCTTCACTTTCCCGGACCCGGATATGATAGAAGGCGGCTCATCAGGCGAAGCCCCTACTTGGTGGTGCCCGGGAGGGAGAATCCCCCACCGCAGTCACTTGGCGACCGGAAATGTTGGGGAAATCTTCGAGAAGCTCCTGCAACGAGGTGTCGTGATGGCTCACACACCGCCGCCGACGTACACTGAAAGGGAGCTGAATCACCCCATGTACTGTCGGTATCACGCCATGCTGCTGCACCCTACAGACAGGTGCCCTGATGTCCGGGATTGGGTCGAGTCCCTTATCCAAAAGGGGAAAATCGACCCGGAAGGCAATTCCATGGTCCTAATGAGAGCCAGGGAAGCAGCCCAACGGGAATTCGAAGAAAGCGACTATATGCGCTTCAAGAACCTCCAAGCCCCCGAAGCTGATGAACGAGGATGGCTCGTACCGCCGATGTCGTCCATAGCTGACACTGAAGGCGCAAGCTTGGCGCAGCAATTCAGGATATATCCCTGAAAGAGCAGCCCATCTCAAGATATAATCAAGAGGACCCGGATATGACAGAAGGCGGCTCATCTGACGAGGCCCCTGCCTTATGGTATCCCGGGTGGCGAGTCTCCCCGAACCCCTTTGCGACCGCAAAGACCGGGGAGATCTTCGAAAGACTCTTGCAGCAAGGCTGTGTAAAGGCGCACAGGCCGCCACCAACATACACGGAGAGGGAAAAAACCACCCCATGTATTGCAAATACCATGCCATGTTGCTGCATCCTACGGATATGTGTCCGATTGTCCGAGACTGGGTCAAATCCCTCATCCAAGAGGGAAAGATCGACCCAGAAGGCAACCCGACAACCCGGGCCGAGGCCAGGCAAGAAGCCCAGCAACAACCTCCTCGGCGAAAGAAGGGGTCTCGACGACATCAAGTCTCCCCTCCCCGTGAACAAACTCCGGAAAACAGGAGTAAGGGGCAGTGCTTTGAGAACTCGCCTCCGCGAATACTCAAGCGGCAAGAAAAAGACCGCAGGGGCAAGCAGCCGGTGATGGAGCCGGCCACCCGAGAGCCAAGCCCCTATTGGGCCGAATTCCAACAACTGCCGCCCGAGGTGATCGAGCAGGCAATTGACTCCACTTTCCAGCATCAACAAGACGAAGCTGGCTGGACGACGGTGGCGTCCAGAATGCACACTCTGTCCGCGTTCCCTAAGAGGGGAAGGTCGCACGGTCGCCTCGGCCGAGAAACCACCCCTCAAGCGACAGAACAAGCCAAGCCGCTGACGCCGCTCGAAATGGCGCGCGCAGTGCAGCAAGAAAAGAACCGGCGCAAGAACATGAAAAGGCGCCTAAAGAAGCAAGCTGAGCAAGAGGAGGCCGCGGCAGCCCCAGCAGAGCTTACTCCACTCCAGAAGCTGCAAAAGCTCATCGATGATTGGAGGAGTATATCCCCTCTAAGCCCACTTGGGGAGTCCCTCTGGACATATACATCCCGTGGGAAGAAATGGAGCGCAAAACAAGGCTCAAAAGCTGGCTCCACCAAATGCTACAAAGGGCTCAAGAAGGCGAGAGGCTGCCTCTGCCCGAAGAACTGGCCATCTTCTATAAGGAAGATGAAATCACTATCGAGAAGCTGGAAGAAATGCTAAAAGACTTCTCGTGCAACATGGTGTCGATACCGCCGCCAGCGAGCTTGCAATCACCGGCTGTTACGCCCCCTGTGGCAACATATCGGCGCCGCAACCGAGGCAAAGAAAGGGCCGTGGACGAGGAAGAAATCCTCCCCGTCCCCCAGCGAGAAAACCAGCTCGCCCGACCTGGGCAAGACTATTGTCTTCCGAGGGAAAAGCCTCAGCCTGCCCCGGAAATAGAGGTGCGGGCGAACTCCTTCATCTTCGACCCATCTGACGAGGAAGAAGAAGAGCAGCAGGATATCGCTAGTGGGCTCTCCGACCGGAGGGCCACCCAGCCAGTCCCCTTCGTCCTGTCTGACGAAGAAGAGTATGGGGGATGGGCGATCCCCAACAGGCCTTTCAACCGGAAAATTCCTGAATCGGCCGCCCGGCCCGCTCCGTCCAGAAGCGGCAAAGAAGAAACTGTCGCCCCGGAGGAAGATTGCCTGGGCTCGTTATTCGAAGAAAAGTCGGACGAGCAACCAGCGGCAAGACGGGTCAACCAATTCGGGCAACCGATAAAGGCCCTGGAGGATACTGTCCCACCATTGGATCAAACCCGTGCCCGTGGCTGACCGCAAAATCATACAACATATGAAGCGGTTCCCGACCAACATCACTATATGGGACGCCATTGCCTGGAGCAAAGATTTGAGAACGGCGCTCGTCAAAATCTTGCAAGAGCCCGAGGTCTACGAAGCTGACGTGACCGAACTCCAGGCACAAGCCCTAGAAGCACTGGTGGCGGAGGTGACCTTCTCCGACAAAGATATGCTGTTACCAACGCTATACCACAACCGTCCGTTGTACATGCAAGGAAAAGTCAATGGGCACGAGCTCAACCGGATCCTGGTTGACCCCGGGGCGTCGATCAATATCATGCCCCTGAAGACTTTCAAGGCTTTGTATCTTACGCCCTACTTGCAAAGGGTAAATGATATCAGAATCGCTGGATTCAACCAGAATTCTGAAAACGCCTTGGGAAAGGTGGAGGTGCAGCTGGCCATGGACGGCCTCACTACTAAGGTCGTGTTTTACATCATTAATGCAAACACGTCTTACAAAGCCCTCCTGGGAAGACCCTGGCTCCATGAAAACCGGGTCGTCCCCTCGACTCTCCATCAATGTATAAAATACATCAAAGAAGGAGAGCAGCACACGGTCTTTGCAGACCGAGCCCCGTTCCGCCCAAATGAATGCAACTTGGCGGACGCCCAGCTATACCTCGGCGAACCTCTCAGGGAGCCAGCAACTGCGTCAAAAGGCAAGGAAAAGCAAAATGCCGACGCAAATCAAGCAAGCCAGGGTCAAGAGGAAGAGGAGCTCTTCACGGTCAACAAAGACCTCCTTGAAGCTCACCGGCTCAGCCGCCTCGCCGAATCCACCACGCCGGGCCAAGTTGCCCAGAAAGGCGTGAGATCAACTACGAAGCAAACGCCATCGGCGAGATCATCAACCGAAGCATCTCCTTGCCGCCGGCGTACATGCAATACTCTTCCACAGGGAGGAGCAATGGGTGGAACGACTGAAGACATTCATTGTCACCCATTACAGAAATGATAGTCTCGAGAAGGGCGAGACGCCGAAGCCATCATCTTCTACAAAGGAGACCCGCTGCCACATGGGCCCCTCGAAGACGACTTTGGCTGGAGTCAACGACTCAAATCGCCCCGAGCCCGTCCAAGAAATGGACGACATGCCCGAGCACATCAAGAAATTGTGCCGAAGGCAAAAGATTGCACAAATGCAAGACCCCTCGCGACGGGAGTACTTCCACCAGCTGTGGTACCCGAAGCAACTCCGAGGGCAACCCCCCTATTGTGCAAAAGACACTCGGGGGTTGGGCTATGGTCAGGAGGCAGAATGCGAGGCCTACTATGCGGTCAACACCGTTGGGCTCGCGCCCTTACCTGATCATTGCCCTTCCGATGGGCAATCTCCTACCCCCGCTACAAAACCACAGCAGGGGAGGCCGCCCTCGTCCTATCAAATGGGGCGTCGTGTCAAGAAGCGCCTCAAAGCGAAGGGGGTCACTTCTGGCCGATCACAGAAGAAGGCTTCAAATACTATGACGTCCACGTTGCTGACTCCGATGAAGAAAAGGATTTCATCGACCTACAGCCGGCCCCCCGTGAGCTCGAAGACGGCGGACAAGCTACGGTCGACGAACTGGTCGAGCTCGACCTCGGGGAACCAAAGAACCCCGACCAATCTTCGTCAGCGCCCTCTTGGACGAGGAAGAAAGACAGTCATACCGGCAACTCTTGCTGGAATTCAAAGACTGTTTCGCATGGACATACAAAGAAATGCCAGGCCTGGACCCCTCCGTGGCTGAACATGAGTTGTCCATACTCCCCGCTGCAAAGCCGGTCAAGCAAGCCCAACGGCGTATGCGCCACGAGCTGGAGCTGAAAGTAAATGCCGAGGTGGACAGACTTCTCCAAGTCGACTTCACCGAGCCGTGCATCTATCCAACTTGGCTGGCCAATATAGTGCCAGTCAAGAAGAAGAACGGCGAAGTCCGGATCTGTATCGACTACAGGGACTTGAACAAAGCCTGCCCAAAGGACGACTTCCCGGTCCCGATCACGGAAACAATGATCGATATGACCACAGCCATGAAGCGTTATCCTTCATGGACGGATCGTCGGGCTATAATCAAATCCGTATGGCTCCCAAAGATAAGGGTCATACCGCCTTCAGGTCCCCCAAAGGGATCTACAACTATAAAAGAATGCCCTTCGGCTTGAAGAACGCCGGAGCCACCTACCAACGAGCCATGACCAAGATCTTCGGAGAAATGCTCCATGACTCGGTCGAGTGCTACGTTGATGATCTAGTCGTCAAGACCAAAAGGCGGGAAGACCACCTAGGCGACTTACGCCAGGTCTTCGAAAGGCTCCGCCAACATCAACTCAAGATGAACCCGATGAAGTGCGCCTTCGGCGTGTCGAGCGGCAAGTTCCTCGGCTTCGTTGTCAAATACCGCGGGATAGAAATTGATCCCGTCAAAATCAAAGCTATCAGAGAGCTGCCGCCGCCGAAAACCTTAACGGAGCTGAAATCTCTCCAAGGAAGGCTGGCCTACATAAGGCGGTTCATCTCCAACCTTGCGGGCAGATGCGCCCCCTTCAGCAAATTGATGAAGAAAGGAGCCCCATTCATATGGGACCAAGAGTGCCAAGATACTTTCGAAGAAATCAAAGAGTATCTCCTTACTCCTCCCGTCTTGGGAGCCCCAGTGAAAGATAAGCCGCTCATCCTCTACATCGCGGCCATGGAAACGTCGCTGGGAGCGCTCTTGGCGCAAACAAATGAGGAAGGCAAAGAGCAACCGCTCTACTACCTCAGCAGGATGCTCGTGGGTCCGGAGCACCGATATTCCCCAGTGGAGAAAGTGTGCCTAGCGCTGATATTCGCCGTCAAGAAATTACGGCACTATCTGCTAGCCCATCAAGTCAGCCTCATCTCGAGGATAGACCCGCTAAAGGCGCTCCTCACCCAACCTGTGTTGTCAGGAAGAATGGGAAAATGGGCCCTTCCTCCTCATGGAGTTCGATATCACCTTCGTCCCCAGAAAAGCAATCAAAGGGCAAGGTATGGCGGATTTCCTGGCGGCGCATCCGCTCCCAGCAGGCTCTCCCCTCGAGTTCAAGCTCCCGGAGGAGGAAACGCTCTCATCCCCCCACGGGGAGGGGACCCAACAAAAAGAAGTCCCCGTTCAAGAAAGTGGAACACTCTCGCCGTGGAGTCACCACATTGGGAACTCTACTTTGATGGCGCTTCCCGGGTGCTCAAGCAAACTGACGGCACCACAACTTATACCTCCGGAGCGGGCATTGTCCTAGTGACTCCACAAGGGGGAATACTGCACAACTCATGTGCACTTATGAAGCCGTTGACCAACAATCAAGCTGAATATGAGGCGCTGATCGTGGGACTTCAACTGGCTGCCGAAATGGGCATCAGATGCATAAAAGTCTACGGAGACTCGCAGCTGGTCATCCGTCAAGTGCTGGGGGACTATGAAGTTCGGAAAAAGGAATTGATCCCCTATCATGCCAAAGTAATGAAGCTCCGCGAGAGGTTCTATTTGTTCGAAATCGGACATGTCCCCAGAGGGCAAAACTCTCAAGCGGATGCGCTAGCCAAACTGGCATCCGCCCTAAAGCTTCCTCCTGAAGGGGAGTTGGGCATAACTGTCCGACATAGGAGGCTGATGCCCAGCGTTCTCGAGGATGACTCCGACCCAGAAAATGCTGAAGTCAGCACCCTCGAAGAAGAAGCCAGCCAAGAAGAAGACTGGCGCCAGCCGATCATTCAAATAAAGAACGGTTGGCTGCCTTCAGACCGGGCCGAAAGAGTCCAGCTGCTGCGGCGGGCCACGTCGTATCAAATGATCGGGGACCAACTATATCGGCTTGTCCATGAAAAAGACAAGTCTGTCCTCCTCCGATGTCTCTCCCCCAGGGAAGCCAAAGTCATCATGCACGAAGTCCACTCTGGACTGTGCGGAGCCCATCAAGCGGGAGACAAAATGAAAATCAACATCAAGCTGAAAGGCTTCTTCTGGCCGACCATGTACACGGATTGCGTCCAATACGCCCGTACGTGTCATCAATGCCAGGTCTTCAGTTCGGTGCCAAGAAAGCCGCCGAACGAATTACATCCAACTGCCCCTACATGGCCCTTTGCCGAATGGGGAATGGACGTTGTGGGGCCATTCCCACCATCCTCCGGCGGCCACAAGTTTATCCTGGCAGCCACCGACTATTTCTCCCGATGGGCAGAAGCAGTCCCTCTCCGGGAGGTAACCGGGGTAGCCGTTGCAAAATTTGTCAAGCAACACCTGATTTACAGGTTCGGCACCCCTCATCGGATCGTATCAGATAACGGTACGCCCTTCAGAAACAAAACGATATATGCGTTGGCGGCCAAATTCCAGATAGATTGGAGGACGTCAACGGTTACAACCCTCAAGCCAATGGTCTGGCGGAAGCCTTCAACAAGACCCTTGCAAACTGCTTGCCAAGATAGTCGGCAATCGCAAACGTGATTGGGGGGAGAAGGTGCACGAAGCGCTCTGGGCATACCGGACGGTCTACAAGACCCCTACCGGGTGTTCTCCTTTCTCTCTGGTGTACGGGGCTGAAGCCATGCTCCCCATCGAAATTGAAATGTCGTCCTACAGGGTAGCCGTCTATACCGGTCTTCAGCCCGAGGAGCGACAAGAAATAGAAAGAAGGTTGGAGGAATTGTCCGACCTAGAAGGCAAAAGGTTGGAAGCATACAAACATCTCCAATCCTATCAAGCCCGCATGACTCGAGCCTACGACAAGCTGGTCAGGCCCCGTGTCTTCAAGAAAGGTGACCTCGTCATGGTCAAACAAAGAGAGGTCATGGCAGGCAAATCAAGTGGTAAACTCCAGCCAAACTGGCGCGGACCGTACGTGGTCACCGGAGTGTATGAAGGCGGGGGATACACGCTGGCAACACATGCCGGCGATCGCCCCTTTCCACCACTAAATGGCAAGCATCTCAAAATGTACTTTGCCCCTGAGCATGAATTCCCCGGGCAGCAGCCCTCCGATCCCCTTATAGCCGAATCAGGCTAGGGTTGGGCACATGCACCCATTTCAAAAAAAAAACAAGGGAAGGGACTGAAAATAGAAAGGTCCCGGCTGACTTGGTCACTCCCAAAAAAAAAAAGAAGAAAAAAAAAAGGGGAGTGCCCAAGGGCAAAAGAGCCTATGAAAAAGAGGGAAGAAAAAAAGAAAAAAAAATTTCCCCTCTATGAATTATGTCCTCCTTCTTGGTCAGCAAACCGTCCAGGTCGACCAAGTCAATCCCATAGCCATAAACCCCCAGAAGGTCGGCTAAAACTCCTTCTTGGTCAGCAAACCGTCCAGGTCGACCAAGTCAATCCTTAGCCAATAAACCCCCAGAAGGTCGGCTAAAACCCCTCCTTGGTCAGCAAACCGTCCAGGTCGACCAAGTTAATCCCTTAGCCAATAAACCCCCAGAAGGTCGGCTAAAACCCCTCTTGGTCAGCAAACCGTCCAGGTCGACCAAGTCAATCCCTTAGCCAATAAACCCCCAGAAGGTCGGCTAAAACCCTCCTTGGTCAGCAAACCGTCCAGGTCGACCAAGTTAATCCTTAGCCAACAAACCCCCAGAAGGTCGGCTAAAACCCCCTCCTTGGTCAGCAAACGTCCAGGTCGACCAAGTCAAACCCCTTAGCCATAAACCCCCAGAAGGTCGGCTAAAACTCCTTCTTGGTCAGCAAACCGTCCAGGTCGACCAAGTCAAACCCTTAGCCATAAACCCCCAGAAGGTCGGCTAAAACTCCTTCTTGGTCAGCAAACCGTCCAGGTCGACCAAGTCAATCCCTTAGCCAATAAACCCCCAGAAGGTCGGCTAAAACCCCTCCTTGGTCAGCAAACCGTCCAGGTCGACCAAGTCAATCCTTTAGCCAAAAACCCCCAGAAGGTCGGCTAAAACCCCTCCTTGGTCAGCAAACCGTCCAGGTCGACCAAGTTAATCCTTTAGCCAACAAACCCCCAGAAGGTCGGCTAAAACCTCCCTCTTGGTCAGCAAACCATCCAGGTCGACCAAGTCAAATCCCCTAGCCAAGGTTCCTCAACCCCGCTTCGGATTCCAAAAAAAAAAGAAAAGAAAGGGGACTAAAAAGAGATGTCCCAGCGGACTTGGTCGCTCCCAAAAGGGGTGCCCGAGGGTAAAAATGCCCAAAATCCAGCTGAGGTGAAAACCCGAAAGGGCGCCTCAGGCAAAAATGGATCACCCTCAACGTGAAAACCCGAAAGGGCGCGTTGGAAAAAGCTAGAGGGGGCTGGCTTCTGTGAAAACCCGAAAGGGCGCAGGAGTCAGTAATGTGAAAAAAAAATCAATCAAAATCAAAATCAAATCATCACTTATCAAGGCAGGTTTCGCGCGGCCAGTAAACAAAATGCTAGGCCGGGCCCCTATTCTGCTTGGTAGGTAAACTGAAATGGTAGATCAAGCCGTTTCCCTTTAGCCAGAAAACCCCAAGAAGGTAGGCTACCCCCCTTTTTGACCAACAAACCTCCATGGTCGGTCAAAACCTAAAACCCTTAGCCAGAAAACCCCAAGAAGGTAGGCTATCCCTTTTGACCAACAAGCCTCTGCGGCCGGTCAAACCAAAACCTTAGCCAGCAAACCCCAAGAAGGTAGGCTATCCCCCTTTGACCAACAAACCCCATGGTCGGTCAAACCCTAAACCTTAGCCAGCAAATCCCAAGAAGATAGGCTATCCCTTTGACCAGTCAAACCTCCGTGGTCGGTCAAACCAAAACCCTTTAGCCAGTAAACCGGAGTGGTAGGCTAACCGAAATTTCTTTAGCCAGCAAACCGCAATGGCGGGGCTAAATCCGAATGGGAAATCCCGCGACCAATTGCCCCAGGGTCCGGCCCCGGGCCCTAGCAAAAAAAAAGAAGAAAAAAGAAAAAGAAAAAAGGGGACTAAAAATAGAGATGTCCCGGCAGACTTGATCATCCTCCAAAAAGGGGATGTTCACGGGCAAGAAGGCCTCACACCCAGCCGAGGTGAAAACCCGAAAGGGCGCCTCGGGCAAAAATGGGTAACCCCTCAGTGTGAAAACCCGAAAGGGCGCACTGGAAAAAGCTAGAGGGGGTCATCCCCGGCGAAAACCCGAAAGGGCGCTTGGGATGGTAATATGAAAAAAAAATCATCATCATCAAATCAAAGTTGGGTTGCTGGACAAAGCCCCGAGAAGGCCGACCCCGGCACCCGAAATGTTGCATCAGATCTTGAGGAATGCCACAAATGCAAAATTCAAGCGAAAGATGCCGAGAGCAAGCCTGGGAAAAGCCAATAAAGCAAATCTCAGGAAGCAGAAATACAAAATCAAGGTCGAGGAGCAAAGCCAGAAAAGGCAAGCCTCCCCGACTAAGAATCAAACTCAGGTTGCTGAACAAAGCCCCGAGAAGGCCAGCCCCAGCACCCGAAATGTTGCATCAGATCTGGAAGAATGCCAGAAATGCAACATCCAAAAGACGTCCCTCGAACCTACCGGTCCGAGAAACCGAGTGGAGCGCAGGACAAGTTAAGCCAAGAAACACGGCGTCCAAAAGGAGGAGTCCCAAATAAGGCCCTCAAAAGGTTACTTAAATGCAGACGAAGGTTGCAACAGTGTCAAAAGAAAGGCATTGGCAGTAACCTAAAGTTTGTCATTCCTTGAATACAAGGTGCCCGAGACAAGCCCTCGGGGTAGCTGATGAAATATATACATCGGCTGAAAGCAAAAAGGGACGAGAGGAACTATGGAGCCCCCTCCCTCTCACGAAGAGGCGTGGGGTCCTCCCCGAAGATCCGCCAGACTCGCCTGAAGAGCCAATAGCCTGGTCTGGGAATCCGCAAACTCCTGTTCCAAGGCGGTCGCCGCTGCCTCGGCCTCCGCCGCCCCCTCGGTCAGCGCCTGGTATGCGGCCTGACGATCGGCAAGACACTTCGAGGCCTCCTCAATCGTCCGCTGGAAGCCAATGATATCAGCATGGCATTGAGCGCAACCTGCCCTCAAGGTCTCGACGCGGCTGAGCACGTCCCCTCTCTGTGAGCGAAGAGCCTCGAATCTTTGCTCTTCTAGAGTAACCTCTGCCGAGAGCTCCTGGATCTTGAGGCGGGTCGCCTCCTGGCATCGCTGCTGCACCTCGTCCCAAACAGCGTCAACGGCCGCCATCCAAGGGTCTCGTGGGAAGCCCATCAAGTGATAGGCGCGGGTATTCCGGTAAAGGAACCCCCGCACCCTTTCAAGGCATGGGGGGCTACTCTCCTCCATGGCAGACCGCACAAGCCCCATCAAGGTCTCCAGTACGCCGCCCTTGTCCACCATCTGGATGCTTTGAGGCTCACTCGGCCAAAGAACGCCGTGGCTCGGGAACGGAGCAGGCCTCACAGGTGATGCTGCGGCGAAAGGTGGCAGGGGCACATCGCCGCCAGCGGCTGTCAAAGGTAGATGAATGTCAGCACGGCGCAGGAGCAACGGGGCTACGACCAAAGAAAAGATAAGGGGAGCAGAAATACCTGTCAAAGACTCGCCGGCCACTGAAAGAAGTGGAGCCGTCACGGCACCATGAGGGGCCCCCTCTACCCCGGCCTGAGTCGCAGCCGAAGAAAAGACGGCCACTGAAGGACCCATCTCCATCATTTCCGCCACAATCTCGGCGCCGCCTGCAAAAAGGATGAACGCGCGCGTCAAGTGGGATACTCCCCTTCGTCCCGGCGAAACCCGGGGTGAGCAATAAAAAGAAGTCCGCCCTTGGGCAAAAGCCCGTACCATCGTCTTCCCCAACTGCCCTCTCTAGAACTTCACCCTCCTCCCGCGGGGACCTGACGGGGAGCGCAGCCGGGGAGGTGATCGTCACTGCAAGAGGAAAATGAAGTCATCTATCGCTTCCTCAAGAAAAAAAAAGAGAGGAGGAAGAGGTGCAAAGGCGGTGTGGCGACTAAATGAAAGAACCAGGAGGTACTTACTCGCGCAATGCAAAGCCCGCGGCAAAGTTCCTCCCTCGAGCAGCCCCGGGGCAAAGTCCGAGAAATCAGGTAGCTCACCCCCGAGGCCGGAGACCAATAGACTATGAATCTCCTGAAGCGAAGGTGTCGACACTGCCCGATGCGAGGTGCCTTCGCCAGCGGACACCTCCCCCGGCACGTACCCTGAGGAAGGAAATGAAGCGGTCAGATGTTCAAGCTCATAGCTATAACAGTGCGCCCAGGGCAAAGGAGGCAAAGGCACATATATATATATGTATGTGTACATGTGTGCGCTTGCCGCTCGCTCACCTGGTTCAGGTGGAGACGCCTGTGGGAGCCCCGTCGTGTCTGGGGACGGCGTCCCATCAAACGTGGGATTGTAATTGTCCTCGGCAGGAGGGGTAGGGCCCTCGCGCGGCGTCGCCCCGGCCACCTCCTCGCTCCCCGGAGTTTGCAAAGCTGCAGGAAGAGCGACAGCAAAATGAGAATCCCGATCAAAGAGGAAAGGAAAGAGGGGAGGAAAAACTCCCCCGTCTGGCGAAACAAAAGGCTAGGCCCACCTCCTCCAACCGAAGCGGAAGGCTCGGGGGTCCCCTCCTGAGCGCCCGGCGGCGAGGAGCCGGCTTCCCTGCTCGCACGTCGCTTCCGACTGCGTGAAGTGTTGGGCTTCGGCAGCGCCGCCAAAGGAATAAAACTCTCTGCTCAATCCAGAAGCAAGGGGAGCCCAGTCAAAAAAAAGGGGGAAGAAATGAGGGGAGAGAAAAGAAGAAAAGCACAAACAGGCAACAACTACAATGGACAACGTACCGGTTGGCGCCTGGGAAAAGGGTGGCGGAAGCACCACCCGATCGAAAGGGACCTTCACAACCTTTCCTGCCTCGACAATGGCATCCCAGAAATGCTGCAAGGTGGTCCCGTTCTCGATCCAGCTAATAAACTCCCTTGGGCCGACGCGAGCAATTGAATGGCAGAGATGTCGCTCCCAAGCTCCCGACACATCATGAGGAAAAAGCAGAAAGTGCCGTGTCTACTTGGTACCCACAGTCCAGCAAGAAGTGGCGCCACCAAAAGTAGACGAGGGGCGGCCCTCCGCTACCCCGAGAAGTCGTCGAACTGCCCTCGGGACGCGCCAGGGGCTCTAAAGCCTCGACGCGAGCTTTGCGTTCCGCTGGATCGGTGACCTGTGCCTTCGCTCGACGGCGGCCCACAGTCGAGACTTTCCCAACAAGCGCCGGGAACTCCTGCCGGAGAAACTTCGACGTGATCGAAGAGATGGAGGCGCCCGCTCGGGACAAGTAAGCGCCCTCCGCCGCCTTCACCGCATCGGCATGTTCCCGGAACGCCTTATTATGTCGGGTCCACCACCGGGCATATAATATATCCACGCGACCATCCCGCCGCTGCTCGGGGATGAAGAACTCCTGAGATGGGTCGCGTCTGATAAAAAAGCACCACCAGCTGGAAGCCACAAGATGCCGATCCAGGCCCCTATATGTTCTGTCAGGGAGCGCAAAATCGGCATTGGGAGGTACAGCCTGATCGTACCCAAAGTTGCGTGCGAAGCGGTGTGGAAAGTATGGCTCCATAAACAAAGACCCCCCTTTACGGAAGAGCAAAATGCCGGGGCGAATGCACCAGAGCCACTCCCTGCGGAAAGATGCGCTCGGCGCCGGATTGTGAGGGAGGCGGTAAATTCGCCCTCCCCGGCTCTCCTCGACGTAAGGGCGGAAAGCGAAAGCGTGGTCAAGTCCCACTGCCCCACCGATGGCACAAAGGAAAGCCGTCGGCGCGCCTCTTCTAATTGTCGCTGGTGTGCCTGCTCCGGGCGATTCCGGAACATAAAGAGGAGCGGCATGGAAGGATTCTCCAGGCTGACATTGTGGCATAGCTCGGGCAAAAGAAGACCAGCCCAGGCACTCAAGTAGTGCGTCGGTAAGACGATGCTTTTGTCGCGAGGGGAAGGGCTCGCCGTCAAATCCCCCAAGCCATGAAAAATATTAGCCAGCGCCGCCGGGGCCAGAGCAAGCTGCACACCGCTAGCCAAGGAGCAAGCCGGATAAATGACCTCCGGCCTGATGTTTCCCTCCTCCCCGAACGGGACGACGAAGGTGCTCAACCAGTACGCCAGGTACGCTGCCAAATAAGTCCGGTCGGAAAGCTGCCTGGGATTCCAGCCACGACCCTGAGGCGCGTAGAGATACTTCACGTTGCTCTCCAAGGTGACTGACAACTGCAAATAATCTGTGGGGTCGTAGCTCTCGCTGGCAAACTCCTTGTGAAAGCAGAAAGGCCCGTTGTAGAAAAAGCGGAGCCAAGCATCGCAGCTCACCCTCACAGTCCCTTTGGAAGCACTGGGACATTCATCTTTACCACACCGGGCTAAATCCCGCCAGACTTTCATCAAATAACGGAAGCTGTGGGATAGAACATAAGAGCCGGCGCCGGTGGACTGGTCCCGAAGGAGGTCATTCAAACACACCTCCTCATAAAATTGGCCAGAGATCGGGAGACCAGAGATTCTGTGCAAAGCCCAAAGATCGAGGCATGTCTCCCCGTCCGCTACGCAGAAGGTATTGAACCTCCGGTTGAACCGCTCCGCCAGGGCCTGCAGAAGCCCGGAATGGCACGGATAGCTGTAAAGAGCGGCGACAACAGCGTGAAGAAGGCCAACCTATCCAGCAGCTGGCGGTAATGGTAAAGAATGCCCATCAACCATTCCGTGGCGCCGAAGCGGAAGCGATGAGACGAAATGACGGACCACCGGTCATACCAGCCAGCGGCCTCCTTACTCATAATCCGGTCCAAGAAACATGACCGGTCGTAGCCCTCCGACACGAACTCGGGGCCGGAAGGTAGGGGGATATGCCCGGTGAAGGTGGGACCGGTCTTGGGCAGCCCGTGTACTTCCCATAAGCCCTGCGCAAGCATGAGCTCCCTGACCCGGTTAACGGGTTCCGCACTAAAAAGCCCCAGTTGGCCCGCCTCTGGAAAATGCGCCTGTGCGGTATAGTCGACGGGAAAGCTGGGATAGTGAAAGCTGCAAGTCCCCATCATGCTGTCGCGACCGACCAGAATAGCCCGCTCCAGCTGAGCTCGCTCGGACAAAAGAAGTCCGTCGGGGCCCTCCCAGTTGACCGGAACAAAACTCTGAATGAAGGGGAACAAATGCTCGTCCAGCGGAAAATGCCCTGGATAATCACCGCCTCTCCGGTAGCGGTACCCCCGCTCGGTCCGGTCCACCCGGCGCATGTCCACGACGCCCTCAAGCGGCGACGACTCCTCCAAAGGCCCGAGAGCGCATACCTTGACACCCTTGTCGAGTCGCTCCGGGTCGTCCTCCCTCACCGGGGAAAGGGTGAAATACGGCATCGGATCCCCCGTTCGTTGCACATCATCCTCTGAGCGACGCGATGCCCGGCTACTCTCCCCACGATGCTTGGTAGAACGACGCATCGTCAATCCTGCCAAACGAATTGTCCGAGCGTCAGGTGAAAGAACGTCGCAACAAGGCAGAAGGAGACAACTGCGAAAGAAAAGATGTATCTCGAAGGCACCACGGGATACCCGCCGTCGTCTTCGTCTCCGACGGATATCCCGCGGGGGCATTTGTTAACCCAAAAATATCGGGGCTTAAACAAACCCGGGCGACAAATACGCCCTAGGGGAACCGGGAACAAACTCCCGATACTCCCCCACGCGGACATCGAGAACAAATGAGCCCGAGTGCTCGCGTCAATCCGGAGTGGCCCGGAAACGGGGTGCCCGAGAAGTTCGTCGACGGCGAAGAATACGTACTCCGAATGCCAGAAACTCCGTGTCCGGATCAACGTTCGAAGCCGCGCCCGAAGCCGAAGGGTTCGGAGAAGTCAAATGCACGCGCCTCCAGAAAACGGAGACAAACGCACGTGGGACGGGCGGAGAAGCACAAGCGGCGCACGTGTGCACGTGCCGTCAACCAACGAACCAAGCACGGGAGGCCCACGGAGCTCTCTCCCGGAAGAACAGGAGGAAATGGCCAAGGAGTGGAGCCCCCACCCCATTTATAGGGGGGGCCAGGCGGTGGCACCCCCGCCGGTTCCTGGCGGGGGCCGCACCCCCGCCGGTTCGGGCGGGGGCGCACCCCCGCCGGTTCCTGGCGGGGGTCGCACCCCCGCCGGTTCGGCGGGGTGCGGCACCCCCGCCGGTTCGGCGAGGGGCCGCACCCCCGCCGGTTCGGCGGGGTGCGCACCCCCGCCGGTCCGGGCGGGGGCCGCACCCCTGCCGGTTCGGCGGGGTGCCGCACCCCCGCCAGGTTGGGCGGGGGCCGCACCCCCGCCAGTCCGGGCGGGGTGCCGCACCCCCGCCGGTTTGCCCGCTCGTGTGCGCACCCTCGCCAGTGCGCACCCCCGCCAGTCCGTGCACCCCCGCCGGTCAGTGCCTCTCTGCCGTGCTGCCTCGGCGCTCGCGCCCGTCCTCGACGCTCGAGCCCGCGCACCCCCGCCGGGGAGGATACCCCCGCCGGTTCGGTCCCCTGAGGCCCTATAAATAGGGGGGCATACCCCCATTGCAACGCATGCCATCTTCGGCCCAGAAAACCCCGGCTTCCACCCAAGAACGCTCCCGACACGCCGATTCGGCCTAAACACGCCATCTCCGGCCCAAGCTTCCGAGTCTGCCCGTGCCCAGAGCGTGATCCGTGCGTGAGCTTAAATAGGCCGCACGTGCTGAAGAGCAATCTTTGGCGCCCTTGGTGTTCCGTTCTCAGCGTTCGGGCTGCATTGCGCCACGTCCGCAGGAGGACGCCACAGGTTGTCACACGGCTCTCAGTGTTTGCACTTAAGTCCTCCGGTGTCATGAAACGACACACGTCGAGGCACATGTGTTTAAGTCCTCCGGTGTCATGAAACGACACACGTCGAGGCACATGTGTTTAAGTCCTCCGGTGTCATAAAACGACACACGTCGAGGCACATGTGTTTAAGTCCTCCGGTGTCATAAAACGGCACACGTCGAGGCATGTTACCGGGCGGAGGCATAAACACCCTGTCACGGACATTGATGTATTTCCCATACCGTGTAACGTCCGACGGAGGAACAAACACCCTGTCGTCGACACTCATGTATACGAAATACTTGTAATCGCCCAGTGGAGGTACAAAACCCCACTAAAAGCACCAATGTAAATGTCATAAATATAAATGACATGAGCATGCTTGAATAAAATTGTGGAAATTTATTTGTCATCTGCCTTTTCTTCTTTAAAGCTTGGCATACGGTCTTTTAATAAACATTACGCATTCGAATGTATTCGAGTGTTATACTCGATGTAAATGAAACATCGACTTCGGTCGGTGGGGAACGGTCCAGTACACGACCACTCCAATCGCCCTGAACGCGAGCGCACGCGGAAAATAAATGAAATGAAATTCGAGGGTATCAGGGTTCACACCCAATACTCCTCGTAAAACAAATCTTTGTCTGTTTCCCGTAAACAGTCTGGCACGCCCAAAATCCGTCATTTCAGAGAAGAAGTGAGGAACCAAGAAAAAATAAATAAAATGAAGAAAGAAAAATCCGCGTTCCAACACTTCCCTACACTGAGCTGGTTATACTCCTCCAGGCGGCGGCCTTCCGTCGCAAAATTATCAAAAAAGCAGAATGGCCCGTTATAGAAGTAACGAAGCCAAGCATTCTGGCTTACCCTTGGATTTGCCACGGGAGACTCCGGATCATCCGTCCTCTCAACCAGGACTAAGTCTCTCCACACCTTTGTCAGAAAACGGAGGCTGTATGGAAGAATATATTGGCCAGCGCCATTGCTGCGATAGGTATGTAAATCATCCAGAACAATCTCCTCATGAAAGTGCCCAGATATTGGCAACCCGGAGATTCGGTGGAAGCTCCATAAATCAATGGAAGTTTCACCTTCGGCCGTCCCAAAGGTGTTCCATCGGGGATTGAATCTCTCCACTAGTGCTTGGAGAAGCCCCGTACGGCATGGGTAATCATACAGCGCCGCCTCAACGGCCTCATAAATACCCGCCGATTTCAGAATCTCCCCGTAATGGTGGAGGACCCCCATCAGCCACTCAGTGGCGCCAAAGTGAAAAATGTGGGAAGATAAAACTGACCAGTTCCCATACCAGCTGGGACTAGTCAGATCGACAATTCGATTCAGTAAGCATCGATTGTCATAGTCTCCAGATACATACCTGGTATGGCAAGGCAGTAATTGTAGGCCATTAGTCTCCGGCCTCACTTGATGACGATTCATCAGATTCCAAACTGCAGGAGAAATCTTCCTCGATCGGGTATAACTCTCCAGATCATGGCTAAATGAGCCCAGATCAATGGCCCGGGGGAGTCGGTGCTGAATAGCAAATCCCAAGGGGAAGCTGGGATATGAGAAAGCACAGGTACCGAGAAGACTGTCCCGGGACTTCAAAATAGCTGATTCCAAATACCGTCTTTCTACACTCAAGCAAAGGTCACCTGCAGTCATGTGTGAAGGAATAAAATTTTGAATAAAGGTAAATAGCTCCGGATCTGATGGGAGATACTCCGGGTAGTCCTCCTCCCGCGAGTAATGATAGACTCCTTTCTGACGGCTAATACGGGACACATCCACCCCGCCGTTGATGGCAAGGCCGCCGGAGTTTACTTGTGCTACAATATCATTTCCGCTATCCAGGGATGATGAGTTGTGGCTTGTAGTGTGAGGTGCTCCAAACCTCGGCATCATATCATCAAGAAGAATCACTTTGTTCCGGGTTCGCTGGGCGTAGTCGCTACGGCTCAAGTATCCTTGTCCCTGAGGCATTTTTGAAGACCTGAAAAACGGATATAAAAGGGAGGAGGATGAGGACCAAAGAGAGAGTGTTGAAATACAACCTATCTGCAAAATGAAATCAGAAAGGGACTATTAAAAGTTAGTCCGGAATAAAAGACAGATTGCTATGGGTCATATGTCATTTCCCCTCAAAAAAAAAGAGAGAGAAAGAAGATAGGGAGAGAGCAAAAACATTGACCTAGTACAACAACAGAATCAGAAATTGACAACTGAAGGGCAGCCCAAGCTATGAAAGAGACTGCTATATGGAATTCACACGGCCTACGCGCCGTCACTCCAACTCCGACACGTACCCCGTGGGGGGCATTTGTTGGGACAGAAAATATTTATATGTGTATATGTTGGATGCTTGTTAAGAGGAGTACCAATGCTCCCTTATATAGTGGTCCAACAAGCCGAGTAGATGGCAGTCACATGTAGGTAACTAACCAGTTAGTTAGCCTGAGGTAAGGAGGATGGCTACCTAACCAGGAGTCGGTAACTACCGGTAAAATGTTGACTTCACCTAACCGGTTTAACGGCCTGATTAGGGGGACAAGGTGGTTATGATTACGGTAACCCCAAGGTTACTTAAAGTCATGACTTAATCCAAGTTTCTGGTTGAAAGTCGTTCAAGCTCTCAAGTATTGCAAGCATCCCAAGCAAGTGGGAGATGCCGAGGAGAATAAATCTCCGAATAAAATACGGCACGGAAGAATTCCGGCATTACGAGGTCTACAAGACCACATGTGAAAGATGAGTACGAGAACAATCCGCCACGAAGGCTCCAAAGACTTGCAATTGATTCTCCGTCCGGGACGACAGAATTTCTGACAAGATGTCCAGAATGGCACAGGATTCTTCAAGGGCAAGACCCCTTCAAATGAAGGGGAGGCTGGCCTATTTATAGGGTTTTTCTGCCCCTCCCCTAAACCGATGAAAATATCATCGGTTAGGGGGTTTTTTCCCCCTAACCGATGGTAGCTCCATCGGTTAAAGGGGTTTTTCCCCCTTAACCGATGGAAGCTCCATCGGTTAGAGGGGAGTTCCCCTCTAACCGATGGGTGTTCCATCGGTTAAGGGGGGGATTCCCCTTAAACCGATGGAACTTCCATCGATTAAGGGGTCCCCTTTAAAAAAAAAAAAACAGAAAAACAGAAAAAACACACAGAAAAAAAAAACAGAAAAAAAAATATAGAAAACAGAAAATAAAAAAAAAGGGGAAGATAAGCCCCTTCCCCTAACCGATGGTACCCCCATCGGTTAGAGGGGCCTTAACCCTCTAACCGATGGAAGTCCCATCGGTTAGAGGGGATTTTCCCTCTAACCGATGGAATCCCCATCGGTTAGAACCCCCCAATCCCATGCAATGTAAGGGGGTGCCTTCCCCTATAAAAGGCACCCCCATTCCCCATGGAAAGGGCCCCCGGTGCTGGCTCTCGGGCTCGGGCTCTCTCTCTAGCTCTCCCTCCCCCCGGTCAGAAAAAGTGTTATAGCCCTCCTTTTTTATTGTCCCTTCTTTCAAAGTTGAAGGAGATAGAAATTTCCAAATCCCCAAAGCTCCCCTCTTCGTTCTCAATCTCCTTTCTTTGTGAGTCAAGGTACTAAATCTTCTCCCGAGCATTGAGAAGTTGTTCATATACGGCATCGACAAACTTCATCGGCTAAAAGTCCGTAATAGCGGCACCGGCCCTCACGGGTTATAGGTTCTAAATACCGTCCACCCCGGACATATGGTATTTTAGATACCTTTGTAATTTATGCCACCTCCCATCGAGTTTTAAACTCTCCGGGATGGTGTGTTTGTGCTATATGCATATGTTTCTTAGAGGAGACTCTGCCCAAGTGGAGATTCTGCTCGAGAACGTATTCATATATTCACAGATTCGTATTTTTATATATATGCTTCTTAGAGGAAACTCTGCCCAAATGGAGATTCAACCTAAGAACATATCTATAAATTTCAAATCTGTGTTTATATTGATATGTTTCTTAGAGGAGATTCTGCCCAAGGAGAGATTCTGCCCGAGGACATGTTTGTATATTCACAAATTCGTATTTTTATATGCATGTTTCCTAGAGGAAACTCTGCCCAAGTGGAGATTTCGCCTAAGAACATATCTATAAAAATTCAAATTTGTGCCTATACACAGGCATTTCTTGAAAGGAAGCTCTGCCCATGTCCGGGTTTCTCCCTCTAAAAACATATCAATATAATCACGAACTTTGTATTCATATACATGTCTTCCCAAGAGGAAACTTGCCCAAATGGAGTCTCCGCCCATAAACATGTCTATATAGTCATAAATTCGTAATTACATGCGTATGCCTCTCAAAAGGGATTCTACATATGCAGATGGTACCTCTTTGCCGGATACTCCATTCAAATAGAGATACCGGTGAGAAAATATGCATAAACTGCAAATTTATGATCATACACACATACCTCCTTAAGGGCAAAATCCCTCCGGACAAAGATTCTCCGAGGACACATGGATATAAGTACATGTTCATATGAATATACCTCCGTGAGGGCACTCCGCATAGGCAGAAACTCTGCCAAAATGAATTTATGAAAATTGTATTGATATACACACATCCAAAGAAAAAGGAAACAAGACTCGAACTATGCTCAGATACTCCAAAGAGCAGCACGAATGTATACTCACAAGAACTGCGTTCATATGGACAGTTTTCAGAAAGGAACTTCAAATTGACAAGAACGTCCATGGAGACCCGAACTGTGCTCAGATGCCCCGAAGAGTAACATATGCATACTCATAAGAATCATGTCCATGTGGACAGTTTCCAGAAAAGAACTATAATATGACAAGGACTTCCATGGAGA
This sequence comes from Colocasia esculenta, assembly GCA_014218235.1. Lineage (NCBI taxonomy): Eukaryota > Viridiplantae > Streptophyta > Magnoliopsida > Alismatales > Araceae > Colocasia > Colocasia esculenta. The sequence goes on along the minus strand of CM024763.1, from coordinate 107,313,678 downwards.
TATATTCATATGTTCTCCAGAAATCATATCCACATGAGTGAGAAATGAGGGAGAAAGAAACTCTACCTCAAATTCAGACTTTGCTAAAAAGGGCACTGTAAAAGAACCTCATATGAAAAAAATTGATACAGTAATCCTTCTAATACGGAAGTGTAACTCTGGGTCATAATACCCCCAAGTTCAGAATCAAAATCCACGGGTATATATCTATTCACAATAACAATCCTCGTGTTTTCCCAAATAAAAATTTCTAATCAACCTTTTGCAAATAGAAGAAAAACCTCAAATAGGTCCACGGGTATGCAACCGTTCCCCTCTCAAAATCACACTTTGGACTCCAAAAAGGCAGTCATTTCAAAAATAAAATACCCAAAGCAAAAGCATTTCAAAATAATCAAAAGAAAGAAAAAACATGTTATGATCATGATTTTCTAAAAGCGTGCATATTTTTCTCATCCTTTGCTATGAATGGTATTCGGGTTAAAACTGATGTTAAATAACACCAGGAGTCCTAACTCGATGTAAATGTAACACCGACTCCGGTCGATGGAGACAGAGGTCCAGCACATGCTACTCCAATCACCTGATGAGTATAGATACGGGACTCAAGGAGTTCAGATAAAAAAACAGCGCACCCTAGTCGCCCGTCACACGGGCATCCCCGTCCATTTCATGGACAATCCAATCGTCCGTTCCACGGACATCATACCCGTCCGTTCCAAGGACACCCAAAAATACTCTCTCCGCATTGTGTGGACTCTTTCTTCTGTCTGTTAGGCAGACTGGCACGCCCCCGCAAAATTCAAAGCATGGGAAATGAATACATGAATCACATAAAACGAAATGAATAAACAAAATCAAATGATATGTGCTTCTATGCAACGATAACCATATGTAACTCCACACATGTATATACACTCACATATATATACATAACACATATATATACCATACGCCTAAATGCACCATATATATTTTCCCGTGTCAACAGGCCCCGAACGGGCAAAGGCCCGCCAGGCCGAATCTGGCCCGGCGGGGGTCTCCCCTGCCGAACCGGCGGGGGTGCACCCACTGCGCGAACTGGCGGGGGTGCGCCCCCTGCACGAGCTGGTGGGGTGCGCCCCCCTGCGCGAACCGGCGGGGTGCGCCCCCCGCGCGGACCGGCGAGGGTGTGCCCCCTCCAGCGCGAACCGGCGGGGTGCGCCCCCCGGGGGTGCGTCCCCGCGCGGACCGGCGGGGGTGCACCCCGCCCGAACAGCGCCTGGCCCACCTATAAAAGGGGTGGGCCTCCCCCTCCTCTGGCCATTTCTGGCTTGGAGAGCTCTGGAGATTCCGGAGTTCGTTTGTTGGTTGACGGCCGTGGCACGCACGTGCACACGCGCATCCGACGTGCGTTTTTGCTCGTCCCACGTGCGTTTGCTCCCGTTTTCCGAGGGCATGTGCATTTGGCCTTCCCGGATCTATCGGAGTTGTGCGCGACCTCGAACGCAAGCCCGAACATCGAGTTTCGCTCATCCCGGGCATTGGTTCTGCCCTAACGAGGTTCAAATGCCACATCTTGGACGTACCTTCCGGATCGCTCCGGACGGAGGCGTGGACTCGAACCCGTTTATCTCGGGCATTCGAGTGGGAAGACCGGGGTTTATTCCCGGTCCTTTCCGGGCAAATTTGTCACCCATAGCTTGTTTAAACCCTGATATTTTTCGGGTTCAACAAATGCCCCCCACGGGATATCCGTCAGAGGCGAAGACGACGACGGGTATCCCGTGGCCCTTCTCCAAATGCGTTTCTTCTTCCGCACTTGCATTTGTCCGCCTCGTTGCAACGTCTTAATTTCTGACGGTTGGACTTCTTGTTGGGCAGGATTGACAATGTCTCGCTCCACTAAGCACCGTGGGGAGAGCAGCAGGGCGTCACGCCGATCAGAAGACGACGTCCGACAGACGGAGGATCCCATGCCGTGCTTCACTCTTTCTCCGATAAGAGAGGAAGACTTGGACCAACTTGATAGCGGCGTCGGGACATGCGCTTTGGGACCTTTGGAAGAATCCTCATCGCTCGAGGGCGTAGTGGACATGAGCAGGGTGGACTGGACCGAGCGGGTCTACCGTTACCGGAGGGGAGATGGTTACCCCAAACATTTCCCTCTGGACGAGCATTTGTTTTCTTTCATCCAGACTTTTGTACCGGCCAACTGGAGTGGCCCCACTGAGCTCCTTACAACTGAGCGAGTTCAGATGGAGCGGGCCATCTTGGCTGGCCGCGACAGCATGATGGGGACTTGTGGCTCTCACTATCCCAGCTTTCCTCTCGGCTACACCGCCCAGGCGCACTTTCCAGACGTAGGCCAGTTGGGGCTATTCGGCTTGGAGCTGGCTTGTCGCGTTAAGGAGACCATGCTTGCGCAAGGTCTGTGGGAGGTACACGGGCTACCCAAGACTAGCCCTTCCTTTACTAGACATACTTTACCGACCTCGGGCCCCGAGTTTGCGTCGGAGGGCTACGACCGGTCGTGTTTCCTTGACCGGGTCTTGAGCGGAGGGGCCGCCAGCTGGTATGACCGGTGGTCTGTCGTCTCATCACACCGTTTCCGATTTGGCGCGATAGAGTGGTTAATGGGGATTTTGTACCACTACCACACGCTGTTGGACCAGGTTGGCATCCTTTATGCCGTTGTCGCTGCTCTTTATGACTATCCGTGTCATTCTGGGCTTCTGCAGGCCCTGGCGTAGACGTTTAACCAGAGGTTCAACACCTTCGGCATAGCAGAAGGGGAGACCTGCCTTGATTTGTGGGCTTTGTATCGGATTTCTGGTCTCCCGATCTCAGGTCAATTTTACGAGGAGGTGTGCCTGAATGATCTACACAGGGACCAGTCATCCGGCTCCGGTTCTTATATTTTGTCCCACAGCTTCCGTTACCTGGCGAAAGTCTGGCGAGACTTAGCCAGGTGTGGGAAAGGGCAATGTCCCCGCGCTTCAAAAGGGACCGTGCGGGTGAGCTGCGATGCCTGGGTCCGTTTCTTCTATAGCGGGCCCTTCTGCTTCCACAAGGGATTTGCCGGCGACAGCTGTAATCCGGCAGATTATCTACAACTGTCAGTTAGCCTGGAGGACAATGCCAAGTACCTTTATGCGCCGCGGGGCGATGGATGGAACCCGAGGTAACTTCCAGATCGAACTCATTTGGCGGCGTACCTCGTGTACTGGCTGAGCACTTTTGTCCTCCCGTTCGGGGAGGAGGGATACATCAGGCCGGAAGTCATCTACCCGGCCTATCTTTTGGCCGGTGGCGTGCGGCTTGCTTTGGCCCCGGCGGCCCTAGCCAACATTTTTCACGGCCTGGGCGATCTGACAGCGAGCTCCTCTCCTCGTGACAGAAGTGTCGTCCTGGCAACGCATTATTTAAGTGCCTGGGCTGGCCTTCTTTTGCCCGAGCTATGCCACAACATCAGCCTCGAGAGCCCTTCCATGCCGCTTCTCTTCATGTTTCGGAATCGTCCAAACCAGGAGCATCAATGGCAGCTGACCGAGGCGCGTCGACGACTTTCCTTCTTGCCATCGACTGGACAGGCGGGGCTTGATCTCGCCTGCTGCTCCCGTGATTTCCGGCCTTGGGCCGAGGAGGGCAAGGGAGGACGGATTTATTGTCTCCCCCATAGTGCTGCGCCCAGTGCATCTTTCCGCAAGGAGTGGCTTTGCTGCATCCGTCCCAGCGTCCTACTTTTTCGCAAACGGGGGTCCCTATTTATGGAGCCGTACTTTCCACACTGCTTTGCCCGCAACTTCGGATACGACCAAGCTGTACCCCCGGATGCTGATTTTGCATTATCCGCCAGGACGTACAAGGGCCTGGACTGACACCTAGTAGCCTCCAGCTGGTGGTGTTACTTCATCAGACGTGACCCGTCACCGGAGTACTTCATTCCCGAGCAGCGACAGGAAGGGCGCGTGGATATTCTATATGCCCGATGGTGGACCCGACATAATAAGGCGTTTCGGGAGTATGCCGATCGGGTTAAGGCAGCAGAGAGCGCCTACTTATCCCGGGCGAGTGCCTCCATTTCTTCGATTGCGTCGAAATTCCTTCGGCGGGTGTTCCCGGAGCTTGCTGGGAGGATTTCGACTATGGGTCGCCGCCAGGCAAGGGCGCAGGCTGCTGGACCAATGGACCGCAAAGCTTACGTGGGGGTTTTGGAACCCTTAGTGCACCCTGAGAGCAGCTTGGCGACTTCCCGGGTCAGCGGGGAGCCGCCCCTTGTTTATTTTTAGTGGCGCCATTTTCTGCTGGATTGCGGGTACCCAGTAGACGCGGCACTTGCTAGTCACGTCCTCCCTAGTTTGTCGCGAGATTGGGAGCGGCACATCCTCCATTCTATAGCTCGCGTCGGGCCAAGGGAATTTATCAGCTGGATCGAGAGCGGCACTATCCTGCAGCATTTCTGGGATGCTGTCGCTGAGGCGGGGAAGGCCGTAAAGGTCTCTTTTGATCGAGTGGTGCTTCCACCAACTTTCTCTCAGGCTCCGCCTGGTATGCAATTTCTTTTTTGTAGTTTCGGTCAGTATTTTCCTTATCCCTGTCATGCTGATTAGGTCCTCCCTCCTTTCTTGGTTTGAACAGAGAGCTTTATTCCTTCGACGGTCCTTCGACGGAGATGCCGAAACGCGACAACTCGCATGGTCGGAAGAGGCACGCGAGCAGAGAAGCCGGCCCCTCGCAACCGGCTGCTCGGGGGAGGACCCCCGACCCTTCCTCTTTATCTGGGGCAAGTGGGCCTTAGCACCTTCTCCCGCTTCTCCCTTCCTTTTTTTTTTATTATGCAGGAATCACCCCTCCCACCATTCTTCTTTGTGCAGCCACGCTGACTCCCAGGGATGGTGGTTCAACCGGGGATACTCCAAGGGATGATGTGGTTCCCCCGGTTGACGACGACTATAATCCCACATTCGATGGGACACCGTCCCCCACTGGGCAGGGTAGGGCGAATGCCTGCCGTTTTCACGTGGTTGGCCAACACTATGGTCATGTGCAGCGTGACAATTCTCTCTCTCTTTTTTTTTTTAGAGTACGTTCCGGCGGATGCTGCAGCTGCTGAGGAAATCGAACACCAGGCTGCGACTGCACCGACTATAGGCGGGACATCCTCATTACAGGACATTCATGACCTGTTAGTGTCCGGGTCGGAGGCGGAGTTGCCCCGCTTCTCGGACTTTGCCCCAAGCTTGCTCGAGGGAAATGCTTGGCGCCATACCCTCCATACTGCAAGTAAGCGCTCTTTGTCTTTCCGATTTTGTCTTTGTCCTGCCTTCGCTTTCTTCTTTCGCGCCGCTTATGACTTTGCCTTTCAATTCCAGTGGCGGTCACTTCGGCGGCTGCGCTACCCACCGCCTCTCCGCCAGAGAAGGGTGAGGTTATGCAAGGAGCAGTTGAAGAAGGCGATGGTGCGGGTCCCCGCCATTGAGGGCGGGTTTCCCTTCTTGTCCCCTCTTTTTTTTTATATATATTTGCCCCAGGATTTGTTGGAGCGAGGAGAATATTGTGCTTAGCGCTTGTACCTTTCCTTTCGTAGGTGGCGCCAAGCTGGTGGCGGAGATGATGGAGGCGTGCCCTCCGGTGCCCGCTCCCTCTCCTACTGCGGCCGTGGCTGGTGTAGAAGACACCCCTTATAGCGTCGTAGCCGCTCCGCTCTTGTCGGTGGTTGGCGAGCTCTCGATCGGTATTTAAATGGCCAAGAGACTTTGCTAATGCCTCTCGTGCTTCTCGGACCATTCTATCTCATGACCTTCTTTAATACGACTGCTTTTTCTCTCCCTTTTCAGCAGGTGAATCGTCTGTCACTTTAGCCAGGGAGAGCCCGCGCCTTCCAGAGGCTTCGCGTCTAGAGGTAGTCGCGGAGGTAGTCGGAGGCGAGGAGCATGCCGCGGGAGGCCGCACGGGCGCTCTCGGGCCGTCGGGTATGCAAGGTTGGTGAACTTGCTTTTAGGGCTTTATGGCTTCTGGGCCTGCCCCTCCCTCTCTTTTTCGTTTTCTTTAAGTTATTTTCGCCCCGTGCTGGCCCTTGTTCGCTTTTGGCAGTCATTGGTAGCGGCGGCTACCAGTCGCCTTCCGATGTTGCGCCGTCTACAGGGTCCGATGCTTTTTCGGACCACGACGTTGTTTGGTCGTGTGAACCCCAAAGTATCCAGATACCGGACGACGGTGGCGTCCTGGAGACTTTGATGGGTCGCGTGCGATCCGCCATGGAGACCAGCAACCCCCCTTCCATTGAAGTGGTACGGGGCTTTCTCCACAGGAACACCCTCGCCTATCATTTGATGGGTTATCCGAGGGATACATGGATGACCGCGGTCAACTTCCTCTGGGCCGAGATGAGGCGGCGGTGTCAGGAGGCGGCACGCCTCAGGAATTAGGAGCTCACAGCGGAGATTGCTTTGGCGGAACAAAGGTTTGAGGCTCTTCGATCGTGGAGAGGGGGCGCGGCCAACCGTGTCAAGACCTTGAGTGCCAGTTAAATCCGCTGCAACGACTATATCGTCGCTATTCAACGGACGATTGAGGGCGCCTCGAAGCGTCTTGCCGAGCGTCAAGCCGCCTCTACCGCATTGGCCGAGGGAGTGGCGAAAGCCAAGGCGGAGGCGACCGCCCTGGAGCAGGAATACGCGGACTCCCAAGCTAGGCTATCCACTCTTCGGGCCAGCTTGGCGGACTTCCAAAGGGGGGCCTCACGCTTCTTTGTGAGGGGGCTTTGCAGCTCGCCTTTTTTGTTTCTGGCCGATGTTTATATTTCATTAGCTACCCCGAGGGCTTGTCTCGGGCTCTCTTGCATTTAATGAATTACAGACTTCAAGTTGCTGCCCATATTTCCCTTCGACGTCATTGTCATTTTCATCTGCATTCTTATGCCTTCTTGAGGGTTCTAGTTGGGATCTCTCCCTCGAATACCGCATTTCTGGCATTCTTCAAGATCTGATGCAAACTTCCGCCGCTGAGGCTGGCCTCTTTTTTTTTTTGCTTTGTTCGGCGACTTCGCTCTCGAGACTTGCCTTTTCAGCTTCTCTCGGGATTTTGTTTGGCATCTTGTTCTTGAATTTTGTATTTGTGGCATTCTTCAAGATTTGATGCAAGATTTCGGGTGCTGGGGCTGGCCTTTTTGGGGCTTTGCCCAGCAGTTGCTTCACATTTGGGCTGCTCGACGGATATGACCCGTTGGCTCGAGCGGCATTCCCCTCCCCTTAGAGAGGTCGATTTCATTTCATTTTTTTCTTTATTTCATCAACATTTTTTTTTCACATTACCATCCCAAGCACTCTTTCGGGTTTTCGCCGGGGATGGCCCCCTCTAGCTTTTTCCGGTGTGCTTTTTCGGGTTTTCACACCGAGGGGTTACCCATTTTTGCCTGAGGCGCCCTTTCGGGTTTTCACCTCAGCCAGGTTTGAGGCCTTTTTACCCTTGAACATTCCATTTTTTGGGGGAATGACCAAGTTCGCCGGGACATCTGCATTTTTAATCCCTCTTTTTTCTTTTTTTCTTTTTTAATTTTAGGGCCCGGGAACGGACCCTGGAGCAATTGATCATGGGATCTGCCACTTGGACTTAGCCTACCATTGCGGTTTGCTGGCTAAGGAAGGTATGGGGTTAGCCTACCGTTTTGGGGTTTGCTGGCTAAAGGGTTTTGATTCGACCGACCACAAGGGTTTGTTGGTTAAGGAGGGGGATAGCCGACCTTCTTGGGGTTTGCTGGCTAAAAGGATTAGGTTTGACCGACCACGAAGGTTTATTGGCCAAAGAGGATAGCCTACCTTCTTGGGGTTTACTGGCTAAAGGGTTTAGGTTTGATCGACCACAGAGGTTTATTAGTCAAAGGGGATAGTCTACCTTCTTGGGGTTTGCTGGCTAAGGGTTTAGGTTTAACCGACCACAGGAGTTTGTTGGTCAAAGGGGATAACCTATCTTCTTGGGGTTTGCTGGCTAAGGGTTTAGGTTTGACCGACCACAGGGGTTTGTTGGCCAAAGGGGATAGCCTACCTTCTTGGGGTTTGCTGACTAAAGAGGAAATGGCTTAATCTGCCATTTAGTTTACTTATCAAGCAGAACAGGGACCCAGCCTAGCATTTCGTCTGCTGGCTGCGCGAAACATGCCTTAATAAGTAATGATTTGATTTTGATTTTCTCTTCTTTTTTTTTCACATTACTGACTCCTGCGCCCTTTCGGATTTTCACAGAAGCCAGCCTCTAGCTTTTTCCAATGCGCCCTTTCGGGTTTTCACCTCAGCTGGATTTTAGGCATTTTTACCCTTGGGTACTCCTTTTGGGGAGTGGCCAAGTCTGCCGGAACATCTCTATTTTTAGTCCCTCCCTTTTTTTTCTTTTTTTTTTTGTGGAACTTGGAGTCCGAAGCGAGGTTGCGGAACCTTGGCTAAAGAATTCGCCGTTTGGCTTCAGCCCGCCATTATGATTAGTGGGCCAAAGATGGCACAGCCTACCGTAGAGGTTTACTGGCTGAGGGGGCATTGCTTAGCCGACCTTTTGGGGGTTTATTGGCTAAGGGGTTTGACCTGGTCGACCGAGATGGTTTGCTGACCAAGAAGGAGTTTTTAGCCGACCTTTTTGCGGTTTGTTGGCTAAGGGGTTGACTTGGTCGACCATGGTGGTTTGTTGACCAAGAAGGAGTTTTAGCCGACCTTTTTTTGGGTTTATTGGCTAAGGTTTGACTTGGTAGACCATGGTGGTTTGCTGACCAAGAAGGAGAACATAATTCATAAAGAAGGGAATTTTTCTTTCTCTTTTTTTTTCTTCTTTCTTTCTTCCCCTTTTTTTTTTTACCCTAGCGCCCTTTCGGGTTTTCACCAAGTCTGGCTCCCTTTGGTTTTTTTCCAACGTGCCTTTTATGGGCTTCCACGTTGAGGGGTTATCCATTTCTGCTTGGGGCACTCTCCTGAGTTTTCACCCCAACCGGACTTTAGGCCTTTTTGCCTTTTTTTTTTTTTTTTTGCCCTTGGGCACTCTTTTTGGGGAGTGACCAAGTCAGTCGGGACATCTCTATTTTCAGTCCCTTCCCTTTTTTTTTTTGACACGGGTGCATATGCCCAACCCTAGTCTGATTCGGCTATAAGGGGATCAGAGGGCAGTTGCCCGTGGAATTCATGCTTAGGGGCAAAATACATTTTCAGATGCTTGCCATTTAGTGGTGGAAAGGGGCGGTCGCCAGTATGTGTTGCCAGCGTGTATCCCCCACCTTCATAGACTCCAGAGATCACGTACGGTCCGCGCCTGTTTGGCTGGAGTTTACCACTTGATTTGCCTGCCATGACTTCTCTTTGCTTGACTATGACAAGGTCACCTTGCTTGAAGACACGAGGCCTGACTAGCTTGTCATAGGCTCGAGTCATGCGGGCTTGGTAGGACTGGAGGTGTTTGTACGCCTCCACCCTTTTGCCCTCTAGGTCGGACAATTCCTCGAACCTTCTTTCAATTTCTTGTCGCTCCTCGGGCTGAAGACTAGTATGGATGGCCACCCTGTAGGACGACATTTCGATTTCAATGGGATGCATGGCTTCAGCTCCGTACACCAGAGAGAAGGGGGAGCACCCCGTGGGGGTCTTGTAGACTGTCCAGTATGCCCAGAGTGCCTCGTGTATTTTCTCTCCGCAATCACGTTTGCGGTTGCCGACTATCTTGGCAAGCAGCCTGCAAAGGGTCTTGTTGAAGGCTTCCGCCAGACCATTGGCTTGAGGGTTGTAGATCGTTGACATCCTCCCAGTCTATATGGAATTTGGTCGCCAACGCATATATTATTTGTTTTTGAATGGTGTGCCGTTATCTGACACGATTCGATGAGGGGTGCCAAACCTGTAAATTAGGTGTTGCTTGACAAATTCAGCAAACGGCTACCCCGGTTATCTCCCAGAGAGGGATTGCTTCTGCCCATCGGGAGAAATAGTCGGTGGCTGCCAGAATGAACTTGTGGCCGCCAGAGGATGGTGGGAAGGGTCCCACGACATCCATTCCCCATTCAGCAAAGGGCCATGTAGGGGCAGTCGGATGCAATTCGTTCGGCAGCTTCCTTGGCACCGAACTGAAGACCTGGCATTGATGACACGCGCGAGCGTATTGGACGCAATCCGTGTACATGGTTTGCTAGAAGAAGCCTTTTAGCTTGGTGTTGATTTTCATTTTGTCTCCCGCCTGATGGGCCCCGCACAGTCCAGAGTGGACTTTGTGCATAATGACTTTGGCTTCTTTAAGGGAAAGACATCTTATGAGGACGGACTTGTCTTTTTCATGGACAAGTCGGTACAGTTGGTCCCCAATTATTTGGTACGACATGGCCCGCCATAGGAGTTGGACTCTTTCGGCCCGATCCAGGGGCAGCCAGCCGTTCTTTATCTGGATGATCGGTTGGCGCCAGTCTTCTTCTAGGCTAGCTTCTTCTTCGAGGGCGTTGACCTCTGCATTTTCTGGGTCGGAGTCGTCCTCAAGAACACTGGGCATCAGCCTCCTATGTCGGACGGTTATGCCCAGTTCTCCTTCGGGAGGGAGCTTTAGAGCAGACGCCAATTTGGCTAGCGCATCCGCTTGAGAGTTTTGCCCCCTAGGGACGTGTCCGATTTCAAACAAGTAGAATCTCTCGCGAAGCTTCATCACTTTGGCATGATAGGGGATCAGTTCCTTTTTTCGAACGTCGTAATCCCCCAGCACTTGACCGATGACCAGCTGTGAGTCCCCGTAGACTTTTATACATTTGATGCCCATTTCGGCAGCCAGTTGAAGTCCCATGATCAGCGCCTCATATTCAGCTTGATTGTTGGTCAATGGCTTCATGAGTGCACATGAGTTGTGCAGTATTCCCCCTTGTGGAGTCACCAGGACAATGCCCGCTCCGGAGGTATAAGTTGTGGTGCCGTCAGTTTGCTTGAGCACCCGGGAAGCGCCATCAAAGTAGAGCTCCCAATGTGGTAACTCTACGGCGAGAGTATTTCCACTTTCTCGAATAGGGACTTCTTCTTGTTGGGTCCCCTTCCCTTGAGGGGGCGAAAGGGTTTCCTCCTCGGGAAGGTTAAACTCGAGGGGAGAACCAGCCGGAAGAGGATGCGCCGCCAGAAAGTCCGCCATACCTTGCCCTTTGATTGCTTTTCTCGGGACAAAGGTAATATCAAACTCCATGAGGAGAAGAGCCCATTTTCCCATCCTTCCTGACAACACAGGTTGGGTGAGGAGCGCTTTTAGCGGGTCTATCCTCGAGATGAAGCCGACTTGATGGGCTAGCAGATAGTGCCGTAATTTCTTGACGGCGAATATCAATGCCAGGCATACTTTCTCCATTGGGGAATATCGGTGCTCTGGACCCACCAGCATTCAGCTGAGGTAGTAGAGCGGTTGCTCTTTGCCTTCCTCATTTACTTGTGCCAGGAGCGCTCCCAGTGACGTTTCCATGGCCGCAATGTAGAGGATGAACGGCTTCCCTTTCACCGGGGCTCCCAAGACGGGAGGGGTAAGGAGATACTCTTTGATTTCTTCAAAAGTATCTTGGCACCCTTGATCCCATATGAATGGGGCTCCTTTCTTCATCAATTTGCTGAAGGGGGCACACCTGCCCGCGAAATTGGAGATGAACCGCCTTATGTAGGCCAGCCTTTCCTGGAGTGATTTCAACTCCGCCAAGGTTTTTGGCGGCGGCAGCTCTCTGATGGCTTTGATTTTGACGGGATCAATTTCTATCCCGCGCTATTTGATGATGAAGCCTAGGAATTTGCCGCTCGAAACGCCGAAGGCGCACTTCATCGGGTACATCTTCAGCTGATGCTGGCGAAGCCTTTCGAAGACCTGGCGTAAATCACCCAGGTGGTCTTCTCACCTCTTGGTCTTAACGACCAAATCATCAACGTAGCACTCGACCAGGCTGTGGAGCATTTCACCGAAAATCTTCGTCATAGCCCGCTGCTAGGTAGCCCCGGCATTCTTCAAGCCGAAGGGCATTCTTTTATAATTGTAGATCCCTTTGGGGGACCTAAAGGCAGTATGGCCCTTATCTTTGGGAGCCATAAGGATTTGATTGTAGCCTGACGATCCATCCATGAAGGATGGTGCTTCGTGTCCAGTGGTCATATCGATCATTGTTTCCGTGATCGGGACTGGGAAGTCATCCTTTGGGCAGACTTTATTCAAGTCCCTATAGTCAATACAGATCCGGACTTGGCCATTCTTTTTCTTCACCGGCACTATGTTGGCCAGCCAAGTTGGGTAGATGCAGGGCTCGGTGAAGTCGACGTTGAGGAGTTTGTCCACCTCGGCATTCACCTTCAGCTCCAACTCATGGCGCATACGCCTTTGGGCCTGCTTGACCGGTTTCGCTGTGGAGAGTATGGACAACTCATGTTCAGCCACAAAGGGGTCTAGACCTAGCATCTCTTTATATGTCCACGCGAAACAGTCTTTGAATTCCAGCAAGAGTTGCCGGTATGACTATCTTTCTTCCTCATTGAGGAGAGCACTGATGAAGATGGGTCGGGGTGCTCCCAGTCCCCCGAGGTTGAGCTCCACCAGCTCGTCCACGGTAGCTTGCCCGCCGTCTTCAAGTTTGCGGGGTGCTGGCTGCAGGTCGATGAAATCTTTCTCTTCATCAGAGTCGGCAACATGGACGTTGTAATATTTAAAGCCTCCCTCGGTAATCGGTCAGAAATTATACTCCTCGTTTTGAGGCGTTTCTTGGCGCGCCGTCCCGTTTGAGAAGACACGCATGGCTTCTTCCTCCTGCTGCTCCATTGAGGATGTAGGAGGTTGTCCACTGGGAGGGCAATGATCGGGCGAGGGGACGAGCCCAACGGTATTTACCGCGTAATAGGCCTTGAAGTCCGCCCCCCGACCGTAGCCCAGTCCCCGAGTGTCTTTTGCACAATAGGGGGGCTGCCCTCGGAGTTGCTTCGAGTACCACGGCTGGTGGAAGTATTCCCGCCGAGAGGGATCTTGCATTTGCGCGATCTTTTGCCTTTGGCACAATTTCTTGATGTGCTCGGGCATGTCGTCCATTTCTTGGACGGGCTCAAGGGTGACTTGAGTCGTTTGACTCCAACCGAGGTCATCTTCGAGGGGCCCATACAGGAGTGGGTCTCCTTTGTAGAAGATGATCGGCCTCGGTGTCTCGTCCTTCTTGAGACTATCATTTCTGTAATGGGTGACAATGAACATTTTTAGTCGTTTTACCCATTGCTCCTCCCTATGGAAGGGCAGCTGCATGTATGCCGGCGGCAAGGAGATGCTTCGGTTGATGACCTTGCTTCATAGTTAATTTCACGCCTTTCTGGGCAACTGGGCCCTGACTCGGTAGATTCGACGAGGCGGCCGAGTCGGTGAGCTTCAAGGAGGTCTTTATTGACCGTAAAGAGCTCCTCCTGGTCCCGGTCTTGGCTTGCTTGATCCGTATCGACGTTCTGCTTTTCTTTGCCTTTTGATGCGGCTGTTGACTTGCTGGGAGGCTCGCCGAAGTATAGCTGGGCATCCGCCAGGTTACATTCATTCGGGCGGAAAGGAGCCCGGTCGGCGAAGACTGTATGTTGCTCTCCTTCCTTGACGTATTTTATGCATTGGTGGAGAGTCGAGGGGATCACCCGATTTTCATGCAACCAGGGTCTTCCCAGGAGAGCCTTGTAGGACGTGTTCACATTTATGATGTAGAACACGACCTTGGTGGCGAGGTCATCCATAGTCAGCTGTACCTCCACCTTTCCCAAAGTGTTTTCAGAGTTTTGGTTGAACCCGGCGATTCTAACATCATTTACCCTTTTAAGATAGGGCGTGAGGTACAAGGACTTGAAAGTCTCCAGAGGTATGATATTGATCGATGCCCCAGGGTCAACCAAGATTCGGTTGAGCTCGTGCCCGTTGACTTTTCCTTGCATGTACAACGGGCGATTATGGTACAGCATAGGTAGCAACATATCCTTATCGGAGAATGTCACCTCCGCTGCCAGTGCTTCCAGGGCTTGAGCTTGGAGTTCGTTCACATCAGCTTCGTAGACCTCGGGCTCTTGCAATATTTTGATGAGAGCCGCCCTTAACTCTTTGCTCCAGACGATAGCGTCCCATATAGTGACGTTAGTCGGAAATCGCTTCATGTGCTGTATGATTTTACGGTCGGCCCGGGCACGGAGTTGCTCCAATAGTGGGACCATGTCCGCCAAAGGTTTTATCGACTGCCCAAATTGGTTAGTCCGCCTTGCCTCTGGTTGTTTGTTCGGCTCTTCTTCGAACAAAGGGGTCAGGAGACCCTCTTCCGGCGCGAGACTTTCATCTTGGCCGCCCTTGGATGGAGCGGATCGGTCGGTTGGCCTGGAGGCCTTTTGGCAAGGGAGTTCGCATATGATCTCCTCCTGCTCTTCTTCTTCCTCGTCAGACGGGTCGAAGACAAAGGAGTTGACCCGTACCTCCACTTCAGGGACGGGCTGGGGCTCCTCTCCCCGGAAGATGATGGTTTTGCTGAGGTCGGGCAAGCTGGGCTTTTTGCCGAGTGACGGGGCGAGCTTCTTTCCTCGTCTGCGGCCCTTTCCTTTGCCTCGGTTGCGACGCCGATATGTTGCCACAGGGGGCGTGTCAGCCGGCGACTGCAAGCTTGCAGGCGGTGGTATTGACACCATGTTGCATGAGAAGTCCTTCAGCATTTCTTCCAGCTTCTCGATGGTAATTTCATCCTCCTTGTAGAAGATGGCCAGTTCTTCGGGCAGAGGCAGCTTCTCGCCTTCTTGAGCCCTTTGTAGCAGTAGGTGGAGCCAGCTTTTAAGCCTTGTTTTGCGCTCCATTTCTTCCCACGGGATGTATCTATCCAAAGGGACTCCCCAGGTGGGCTTGGAGGGGATATACTCCTCCAATTCATCAATGAGCTTTTGTAGCTTCTAGAGTGGAGTCAGCTCCGCCGGGGCGGCCATTGCCACTGCTTGCTCGGCTCGCTCTTTCAGGCGTCTCTTCATGTTCTTTCGCCTGTTCTTCTCTTGTTTCAGCGCCCGCGCCATTTCAAGCGGCGTGAGCTCCTTTGCTGAGCTCCTTTGCTGGTTTGGCTGCCCAAGAGGCATCCTCTTGGCCGGGGCGGTTGTGCGACCCTCCCTTTTTAGGGAACGTCAGTGGGAGGCGCATTCTGGAGGCCACGGTGGTCCAGCCAGCTTCATCTTGCTGGTGTTGGAAAGTAGAATCGATTGCCTGCTCGATTATTTCGGGCGGCAATTCTTGGAATTCAACCCAGTAGGGGCTTGTCTCTTGGGTGGCCGGCTCCATCACTGGCTTCTTGCCCCTGCGGTCTTTATCTTGCCGCTTGAGTATTTGCGGAGGCGAATTTTCGAAGCGTCTCCCCCTACTCCTATCTTCGGGCATTTGTTCACGGGGAGGGGAGACTTGATGTTGTCGAGACCCCTTCCTTCGCCGAGGAGGTTGCTGCTGGGCTTCTTCCCTGGCCTCGGACTGGATTATTGGATTGCCTTCCGAGTCGATCTTTCCCTTCTGGATGAGGGATTTGACCCAATCTCGGACAATCGGACACATGTCCGTAGGATGCAGCAACATGGCATGGTATTTACAATACATAGGGTGGTTTATTTCCCTCTCCGTGTATGTTGGTGGCGGCTTATGCACCTTTACACAGCCTTGCTGCAAGAGTTTTCCGAAGATTTCTCTGGTCTTTGTGGTCGCAAAAGGGTTTTGGCGGGAGGTTCGCCATCAGGGATACCATAGAGCAGGGGCCTCGTCAGAGGAGTTGGTTCCCGTCATTTCTGGATCCCCTTGATTATATATTGAGATGGGCTCCTCCTTTAGGGATATATTCCCGAAGTGCTGCCCCAGGCTCGCACCTT
This sequence comes from Colocasia esculenta, assembly GCA_014218235.1. Classification (NCBI taxonomy): domain Eukaryota; kingdom Viridiplantae; phylum Streptophyta; class Magnoliopsida; order Alismatales; family Araceae; genus Colocasia; species Colocasia esculenta. The sequence goes on along the minus strand of CM024763.1, from coordinate 107,297,845 downwards.
CAGTGTCGGTGGTGGACCGCGTCGGCGGTATGAGCCATCCTTGTTCATCAGCTTCGGGGGCTTTGAGGTTCTCGAAGCACATATAGTCGCTTTCCTCAAATTCCCGCTGGGCCGCTTCCCTGGCCATGGAAGGAAGAATCGCTGGGATCGAGCCGGAATCGCTCGATCCCGGATCGGATCGACCCCTAAGGATCCGATTCCGCCTTGAAGCCCTCCAAAATGACTGATTTCCGGCTGGATCGACCCAACTCAGCAGGATCTGAGTTGGATCGCTCGAGTCGAACCGGGATCGATCGATCCCGGCGCGATTCCGTCGATCCGGCCGGTTTAAGTTCGAATTTGAACTTAGCCCGCCGGATCGACCCTTATCGGGCAAAGTCGATCGATCCGGCGTCGATCCGGCCCGATAAGGGTCGATCCGCTCGATCCGGCGCGATCCCCCCATAAGTGCGCCCCTTCCCACCCGAGGACACCAAAACCTGCAGGTTTTGGTGTCAAGGGAAGCACGCAAGGTGCTCCCCCTTCCCCCCCAGCTCCAGCAGCCTCCTCCACCGCCGCCGCCGGCCTCCTCCAGCTCCGGCAGCCTCCTCCCCAGCCAGCCTCCTCCTCCTTTCTTCTTCTTCTTCTTCTTCTTCCTCTTCTCCTTCCTCTTCTTCTTTTTCTTCTAAACCATTTGTTCTCTTTGAAGCTTTAAAGAAGTTAGAAGGAGCACATCCAAGGGAGATCTTCTTGAGTAGATCTCAGGAGATCGTACTCAAGCAAGGGAGAAGTTGTTCTTGTTAAGGTATATATATATTTTTAATTTCAAATTTAGTTATAAATTCTGAAAAAATTGAAAACACATGTAGACATGTTTAATCTTCTTATATCTTCTTATTCTTCCCCTAGATTTTGTCAATTAGGTAAAATCTCTAAATTTCACCCTAATTAGCTAATTAGGGTTTAGAAATTAGGGCTTTGTTGTATTAGCACAATTAGAGATCAATTAAGTGTTTCAATCACTTAATTGACTTAATCATGCCTTTGTTTGATAATGTAACTATTTACTTTCATGAAATTAGAGAAAATATCCAAATTTCACCCTAATTAGGGTTTGAAAATTGGGGCTTTTGTTGTATTAGCACAATTAGAGATCAATTAAGTGTTCCAATCACTTAATTGACTTAATCATGCCTTTGTTTGATAAAGTAACTATTTAATTTCGAGAAATTAGAAAAAATCTCTAAATTTCACCATAATTAGGGTTATTATTAGATGTAATTATGTTTATAATTTTATACTTACACATGAATGTGTTTCTATTCTTAATTTGTTATAGGATTAGCAATTATGGCTGATGAGGGCCACGAGGAAGAGCAGTCACCAGGCCCACAAGTAGACATTGGATGGAAACACGGTGTCCTTATTGACACTGCCTCTAAGAGAGTGCGGTGTAACCACTGTGGGAAGGAAATGAATGGAGGCGTATACCGCCTAAAACAACACATTGCAGGTATTGGAACAAATGTAGTAAAATGCAAGCACTGTCCACGGGAGTTAGTGAATGAGATGAAAGAGTACATGGCTGGAAGACAACAACAAAGAGGCATACGTATTCAACATCAAGAAGAACTGCATGAAGAGATTTCTGGGAAGGGAAAAAGTAAGGCTGCAATGACAGGAAGACAAATTCCTTTGATGTTGAGGACTCAGATGATACAGATTATGAGGATCTCTCACCTAATGAGAGAGAATATCGAGAAGGACTACGGCAGAGTAGGCGTGCTGCCATGTTAGAAAGTGACATGCGGAGGTTCCATAGTACAAGAGAAGGATCATCATCAGGGGCTAGTGTAACACGGCCACCGGCACCACCTATCAGGAGAGGTGGTTCAATGAGGGGAACGAGACCAACTAGTGGGCTTGACACATTTTGCACAGGAAACCTTCATCAAAACAGCCTGGCATAAAGCATGCATTGAAAGGGGTAAAGGCCACAGCTGCTTCCGCCAAACATGCAGTTAAAAATATTGTAAAATGGTTTTTGCATGCAGGGGTCCCAGCCCATACAGCATCTAGTCCTTATTTCCAGACAATGATAGATTCAGTTGGTGAGGCAGGCCCAGGTTTGAAAGCTCCTACACCAAAGGAGATTTATGGCAAATATCTTGAAGAGGAATTGACTGAGATAAAGGATTGGGTGGCATCATTCAAAGATATATGGATGGCAAGAGGTTGTACTCTTATGTGTGATGGATGGACAGGAACAACAAGAAGGTCTATGATTAACTTTCTTGTATATTGCAGTGAGGGTACAGTCTTCATGAAATCTGTAGATGCAAGTGGACAAATAAAAAATGCAGATTACTTGTTTAGGCTGATGGATGAGATGATTGATGAAATTGGCGAGGAAAATGTAGTCCAAGTTGTCACTGATAATGAAGCTAGTTACAAGGCAGCTGGAAGAAAATTGATGGTAAAACGACATCATCTTATTGGGTCCCTTGTGCAGCACACTCCTTAGACTTGATGATGGAGGATATTGGGAAAGATAAACATGTGCATGACTTGGTGTCCAAGGCGCAAATGATTACTACTTTTATTTATGGACACAATAGAATCTTACATATGATGAGAGAGTGCACAGATGGACATGACATAATTCGTCCTGGCCCAACAAGATTTGCCTCACAATTTATTGCATTGGAGAGTCTGCATAAGTTTAGACATGAGTTGGGAACTCTTATACACAGTTCTGAGTACTTGGCACATGTGGCTACATTGAGAGAGGAATCTAGACATGTGGCACATGAGATTTCTTGCTTGGTCAGTGACCATCGTTTTTGGGAGAGAATGTTGTATTATTTGAAGCTAATAGAGCCTCTAGTACAAGTGTTGAGGATGGTTGATGGAGAGGACAAGAATGACATGGGTTACTTATATGAGGCTATGGATAAAGCCAAGGAAAGGTTGAGAGAGAAGCATCCGCAGGCATATCAAAAATGGTGGAGAATTATTGATGCAAGATGGGAGTCCACACTCCACCACGATTTACATGCAGCAGGTAAATGTATTATATCTTATTGTGCATATTTCTTATTAGCATGAGTTGAATTTCTAACTTACTAGACATGTTTTGTACATATAGGGTATTTCTTTAACCCTAGGCATCAATATAGTGATTCCCCTCACAATGATGGTGAGGTGCTCCAGGGGACAATCAATGTCATCGGGAGATTATCTAGGAGCATGGACGAAAGAATAGATGCTATGATAGAGGTACGGCCAAGTTAAAAACTTCATTCCATTTTCATGTATTCAATATACTTTTGGAGTTACACTTAGCAACTGTATTATACTGTAGATGGACAGATTTAAACTAAGTTGGACATCTACAGAGATTATGATGTTAAAGAAGCAGTGACCAGAATGGGTCCGGGTAAGAACCTTCAGACTTAAGCTCATGCTTACTTCATAACAAAATGACAAATCACTTGTATTATGTGCTAATTCATTGTATGTTTTTTTTTTTGTAGGTGAGTGGTGGGTTATGTTAGACTACAAGACTGGTCAAAGAAGTCCACTTGCAAGGATTGCTATTAGAGTACTCAGTCAGACCTTCATCTAGCCAGTGTGAGAGAAATTGGAGCACTTTCTCACTTATTCACACAAAAGTGAGGAACAGGTTGAGTGCAACTAGGCTAGAGAAGTTGGTCTATTGCCACTACAATATGAGGTTGAAGCTGAAATGCATTAAAGATAGACAAAAGAAGAGCGAGGCAAGGCTAATGACTTTTGCAGGTAGTCATTGGGAGCAACGTTTTGCAGAGAGGGAAGCATTATCATCTAAAATTGATGTTGATGAGTTATTTGATGAGGAACACCCACTAAATGCATGGGTGGAAACAAGACAGGAAAGGGATGTTCCAGAATTTGACCCTCGCGATTGCTCATGGACGGAAGGAGAATTGGATGGAGTAGAGGCTCGAGATCCAGAGCTTAGGGTAAGTGAGGACCAACCTCTCACCCTCGGTCCTCTCTTCTCTCAGCCACGACACTCAACTATCTTGCCAGAGACATCTAGAGTGCCTCCCACTCAGCCTGCATTAAGAAGAGCTGCAACACAAAAAGAGAAGAGTTCAAAAGCCATAGAGCTAGAAAAAAGAACATATACCAGGCAAAAAAAGAGGAAAGTGCAGCAACCAATTCGTAGTGATGACACCACACAAGATCCAAATGATGATGATGATGATGATGATGATGATGATGATGATGGGGCTGCCACTGGGGCCACAGGAGCTGGCCAGGGATATGCAGGAGCAGGATATACTGGGGCCACGGTGTAGGGCTTACTGAAAGTTATGTACCAGAAACAGAACATCAGGGAGGCGGAGGAGAAGGACAAGGGCATGGACAAGGGGGATATGAAGGACAACAACATCATGCAGCCTATGAGTGGCCACCTTGGGAGCCAAACTATAGTTCAGGGTCTACTCATATACCTGCATTTCAGCCTCCCATTTTACCGTACTCAGATATTAGTAGCTCACCTTATGGAGTACAAGGAGGATGGGGACCTTGGCCTTCACAAGAACAAGAGCCTAGTGGCCCTAGTGAAGCAACGAGTACATACAAACCGCTTGGTATATGGTGTCCAGCTCCATCACAATCTGGAGAAAGCTCAAGTCAACAATTTACACCAAGAGGGATTCAAATGGGTATGCATGATTTAGCAAATTCCCTCTTTGGTTATAGCTACCAAAACCCAAATGATGGTGGCTCATCTATGTCTGGAAGTGGATGGAAAGATTATTAGTCTTCTATCAAATGTAAGTTACATGTACAATGTCTTAAATTTCATGTTTTATGTACTATGAATGCATGTATAATTGATTTTTGATGCAAATCTTAGTTCTTTCAAAATATCAGATTTTTTCTGTTTTTTCCTGAAATTTTCTGAATTTTCCTGCATTTTTTCCAAAAAAATAAACATTTTATAGTCTGGCCGATCCAGGATCGGCCAGACTTCCCTGGGATCCAGCGGATCCTTCAACGATCAGATCGACCAGGGTCGATCCCGATCCTGCCTTCCATGTCCTTGGCTCTCATCAGGACCATGGAATTGCCTTCCGGGTCGATTCTCCCCTTCTGGATAAGGGACTCGATCCAATCTCGGACATCAGTGCGCCTGTCCGTAGGGTGCAGTAGTATGGCGTGATATCGACAGTACACGGGGTGATTTAACTCCCTTTCAGTGTACGTCGGTGGCGGTGTGTGGGCCATCACGACACCTTGCTGCAGGAGCTTTTCGAAGATCTCCCCAGCATTTCTAGTCACCAAGCAACTCTGGTGGGAGGTTCGCCCTCCCGGACACCACCAAGTGGGGGCTTCGCCAATGAGCCGGCTTCTGTCATATCCGGGTCCGGGAAGGTGAAAGCCACCGGTGTATAGATTTCCGGCGTGTCGATGACGTTGACGGTATGCGTGACAACGTCGGCTGAATGGTCTGTCCATTCGCGGATGTGAGGCTGCGGCGGGTCGACACGGGCGCTGCCCAGGTCGATGATGCCTTGGTTGACCCATGCTTCAACCTTGTCTTTAAAGACATAGCAGTCCTCTAGATCATGTCCCGCATTTTGGTGATATATGCAGTAGTTCGGCGGGACACTCGTTGGCGGCTGGCAGCCCAGTAGTCCTGCTCGCAGGCAGGTGCGGTAGAGAGCTAGCGTCCGATGGCGCGGAAAAGAATATAGTCTTCCGGAGATTTCATCATCAGACGGGTTTGAAGACTCCTCTGAGATCCACCGCCCACAGGGAGGGCGTGTCCGGGGCGCAGATGTGCTTACAGGTACCTGGAGTCCTTGCTGGAGGGTAGCCAAGCTTTCTTGCATGCTCCTTAGGTAAATCAACGTTTGGCGCTGACCATGCCGCAGCGATTGGACCTGTCTTTCTAGGTTTTGTACTGTCTCTGACCATGATCTGTGCTCCGAGGCAGAGGGATAATCCCTTTCCCATCCGTTTGTGGACTGATCGTCCCAAGGATTTGCCTCGGGGTCTTCTGGTTCAGAAGCCGCCGTATTGACGTGAATGACATTAGCCGATTGATTTGACTGATCCCAAGCATGGGGCTGTGGAGGATCGACCAAATGATCATGCATGGTGATGAGGCGACTTTGGATCAGCTTCTGTACTTCATTTTTGAAGACGTAGCAGTCCTCGATGGGGTGCCCCAACATACGGTGGTAGAGACAGTAGTTCGGCTCATCCACTTTATCTGCTTCACTTGGTCTTCTCAGTCCCGGAAGCTTAAGCAGGTCATTTTTCATGCACAGTTTGAAGAGCATCTTCGTATGGTCCTTCCTGTGGCAGTGATGTCGGAAGCGTCTTTCTTCCGCCTTCTTGCTTGGGGCGCCAGGGGCCACGATCCTCTTCCCCTTACTTTGCGGGGCGAAGTCCACAGCATTGGCTTCTTTGCCAACGGCGCGCTCCTTGCTCGGCTTGCTTTTCGAAGGAGCTTGCACCGAATTGTCGGCAAAGAACATTTCGATCTCCGCCACGACCGAATTGAGCTGGTCAAAGCCTTAGATATTCGTTCCCAGCAGCTTTTCGCTCATCTCCGCCGCCAGGCCCCGTCGACAGATAGTTATGGCATCTTCTTGCGTCGGGGGATTGTCGCACCTCATGCTGAAGTCACGCCACCGCTTGATGAAGTCGAGGGTCGTTTCTCCTTTTCTTTGCTTGAGGGAGCACAGCTCTGCGAGCGACACCTTTCTTTCGGCCGTTTGGAAGCGGTCGATAAATTTCTTTTGAAGGTCAGCCCAGTCGACAATGGAATTGGGCCTTAACCTTGAGTACCACTGGAAGGCGGTACCCATCAGGGATGTTGCGAAGTAACGGAGGAGATAGGATTCGTCGAATGCCAACTCTCCCATGGCCGTTATATAGTAGGCCAGGTGCTCATTTGGTGAGCCCTGTCTGTCGAACTTCTGTAACTTTGGTGCCTTGGGGCAGTCCAGTGGCAGCTTTTTGAATTGATGATGGACGGGGTATGGCACACTGTATAGATTTACAGTGGCGGTCCCCTCGCCTCGTTGAGCGAAGCGGTCGTCTACGATCTTTTCGATCATTCGCCGCTGGGCCACGATATCCTCAGCCGCGGAGGCTTGGGAGTTTATGCCCCTGCGTGGCTGCTGGAGCGGGTCGACGGTGTAATCATTGGCCGCGGCTGCTTGCGGGTTGACATCGGGCAAATCGCCTTGTTGATGTCTTCTCCGAGCATTTTAGTTTGCCGTCGGCACTTGGCGGCGTGGCGCGTTTGCCCCAGCGGGTTGCCCTCATTCTGTCAGGAGATTGGTCATTTCAGCCTGCCAACGCTGTATGAAATCATACTTGGCGTCGTCCGTCATTGCTTGGAAGGCGGCTCTGGTTGGCGGCATGAGGAAGACCTCGGCTTGCTCTCCATCAGCCGGCAGTTGTTGATCTCCGAGATGGAGGCTGGCGACTTTGTCTTCTTCCCCTCCTTCGAGGTCCAGCTGGACTTGTCCCGGGAGGGGTCTTTGGTCATGCTCGAGTGGAGGCTCGAGAACTTGCCCCAGATTCAAGGGTCCAGCTTGACTGCCTTGCTGCCCTTGGGGAGGTCTTCTGGCAGGGTTCCGGGTATATCGGGCATTGGCTTCGCCCTCCTGGCCGGGTTCATCTATCCTGAATGCCCCGAGAGGGACGCCGGATGGCCCAGCCGCTTCTCTTCCAGAAGCGTAGCAGGTGAAGATTTTCATGCCTCCACCTTCTTCAGATGTCCGTTGCACCCTTCGCTTCTTGGGCCTCTAGGTGTTTGGACGGAGTGCTGCCCCCAATCGGCTGAAGACCGAGGTGCTCAGCCTTTCAAAGACTGAGACCCTAGGTGCGGGAGCCCCAGTGACACTCGCGTCTCCTTCAGCAGGCTCTGCTTGGGCGGAGATGAAGTTGGGTTTCCGATAGACGCCCCTCCTTTTCTATCTGCGAGGACGAGGAGGTTCGGGGTCCTGAGCTTTTTCTCGCTCAGGTGTAGCCTTCTTGGGGCGTTCAGCGGGTTGATCCGCTCTAGCTTGCTTGATTTGGTGGGCTTCCTGCTTGGTCACCCACATTTGCCTCATTTTGCGAGACTGTTGGGGTGCTGAGCTTGACGCCTGCCCCTATAGGGCTCCTTTTAGAGAGTCCCGATTTTCTTGGCGCATCCCTTGGAGGGGAGCAAATTTGTTGGAGGTTGCCACCATAGGGACGCTTCTGTCCCGGGGCAATACCGGCTCGCTTCCATCGAGCCTGACGCGAATGTCTCCTACGAGCACGGTCTTGCCGGAGTTGGAGACGATCGCTCGGGGCTTGCTGCCCCTGCATCCTTGGCGTTGTCCCCATTTTCTAGGGACCGCGACGCAAGAGATTGTGTTTACTGAGAAGACTCGGCCTTGACTTGGGCGGGGCTTGATGCCCCTAGTTGCAACAGCTTCTGGCGCCGTCTATAGCGGAGCTTGGACGACGGGGACCACCCCTAGGAAGTAAGGGGATCCCACCACTGCTGGGAAGTCACCGAACACGATCGGCGTAGTCAAGTAGCCACATTTGGCATGGCAAGCAACGACCAGCGGACCATAGGTGACGGCGGCCATTGACTTGAGTTGAGTTGCAGGCGAGGACGGGCGTTTGATGCCGACGTTTGCTCCTTGTACCTGCGGTGTGGAAATTAGTCATCTTCTATTTCTATATCGACATAAGGTCTTTTTACATATGCATGGAAGGCAGGAACAGTCCCACCGGGCGTGCCAGATTGTTGGAACGCGGAATTTCTTTCATCTTAAAATAAAGCCCCTCCGATGCCTTCACCTCGGAGGCTTTATATTTTTTTCTCGCTGCGGGCGTGCCAGACTGTTTACAGAAAACAGACAAAGATTTATTTTATGAGGAGTACCGGGTAAAGACCCGGAACCCTCGAATATTTTATTTCATTTTTTCCGCGCGCGCTCGTATTTTCAGGGCGATTGGAGTGGTCGTGTACTGGACCGTTCCCCACCGACTGGAGTTGGTGTTTCATTACATCGAGCATAACACTCGAATACCTTCGATGCGATATGTTTGTTAAAAGACCATATGCCGAAATTTAAAGAAATGGATGACTAAGTAAATTTCCACAAATATGCTCAAATATATTCAGGGCATTTACACTTGTGCTCACAACAAGATGTTTGTGCCCCCGTTGGGCATTTACAAAGTATGTCATTTACATGTACGTCGACGACGGGGTGCTTGTGCCACCGTCGGACTTTACACGACGTGCGACTTATATTTACGCTTATAACGGGGTGTTTGTACCTCCGTTAGGCGTTTACAGTGCATCACGGTTACATTGGCATCAACGACGAGGTGTTTGTGCCTCCGTCGGATTTTTCCACATCACGATAATCATATTTGAGTCGACAGCAGGGTGTTTATGCCTCCGTCGGACAAAGTGCCTCTACACATGTTTATTTTAAAACATTGGAGGACTTATGTATAAAACGTCGGGACTGAGTCTTGCATATAACAACCTGCGGTATTTCAGCAGGACGACCCTCTCCACGACGTTTCACGCTTCGCACGAGCGGAACACCAACACGGGGGGGACCCCGGTGCTCAGGGAACTCAAGCGCGAAGAGACGACGCAAGGATTCACAGCTTCAGGGAGAGTTTCTTCAAGGCTCCGCTGTTGAACGGTAAAAGTGTGACATGTTCATGTCAGTAAAAATTACATAATCCATCAGATAATGGTCTGGTGACTTGGCTATTTGAAGCCTATTTTCGGCGGGCAATTGTTCAAGTCATGGATATGATAATAGGGGTCGTTGAGCCATGAAGATTAAATGCTGGTTATTAACGGGCCTGATTCCAATACATTATCAACAGCCTGCTCAGAGGCCAAATCAGTTGTGATTTAAAATGACCCCAAGGTTATTTAAGTTACAAACTTATCAGTGGGATTCTTCCCCAAAGTTCGACAGGGGAGTTCCAGCCCTTAAAGTGGCGCCCGGATTCCCGGTTAAATTGAAAGTACAAATATATAAAAGACCGCAAGTTTGTAATTATACAAATATGTTCCTTGAGGAGAATCTCGCCCAGACAAAAATCTCTCTCAGGGGACGTATCCATATAAATACAAATTCGTGTTATATGTATATGTTTCTTAGAGGAAACTCTGCCCAAGCAGAGGTTCTGTCCAAGAACATATTCGTATATTCACAAATTGATGTTCTTATGTATATGTTCCTCAGGGGAAACTCTACCCAAATGGAGACTCCCCTAAGAATATATCCATAAAATCACAAATTTGTGCCTATACGTATATGTCTCTTAGGAGGAATCCTGCCCGGACAAAAGTTCCCTCTAAATTCATATCCGTATAATCACAAACTTCACGTTTATATAAATGTATTTCTTAGGGGAATCTCTGCCCAAATAGAGACTCCGCCCGAGAACACATTTATATAACCACAAATATGCCTCATTGTGTATATGTTTCTCAAAAGGGACTCCGTTCATACGGGGCACCTTTCTACCGGATACTCTGCTTAAATAGAGATACCGTTTGAGAACATATTCATAAAATGCAAATTTGTGTTTATATACATGTGCCTTCTTAGAGCAAAACCCCTCCGGGTAAAGTTTCTCCCGATTATACATGGATACAAGCATATACTAATATGAAAACATCTCTATGAGGACATTCCGCCTAAGCAGAAGGCTCATTGGAACATACTCGCACATACAGAAAGACTGTGATAATATACACACATCCAAAGAAAAAGGAATAGGATAACAATCATATCTAAGTATTCCGAGCAAAGGTTCCATATGCACCTCCACGAGAACCATACCTGTGGAAATGGACTTTGAACAGTAATCACAAATGGGACAAGGACTTCCATGGAGATACATCCATATGCTCTCCGGAAATTGTACCCGCACAAGTGCGAAATGAGGAGAAAAGAAACCTTACCTCAAACTCGGACTTTGCTCAGAAATGGCATTGTGAAAGAACCTCATATAAAAATTTGCACAGTTATCCTTCTAATACGGAAGTATTGCTCTGGGTTATAATACCCCCAAGTTCAAAATCAATATCCACAGGTATATACCCGTTCATAATAATAATCCTCATATTTTCCCAAATAAAAATGCATAACCAACCCTTTTGCAAAAAAAGAAAAGACCTCAAATAGGTCCACGGGTATATACCCGCTCCCTTTTTTCAAAAATCAAACTTTGGACTCCAAAAAGAGGAGGCAGTCATTTCAACAAATGAAATATCCGAAGCAAAAGCATTTCAAAAACAATCAAAAGAATAAAAAAAAAAACACGTCAAGATCAGGATTTTCTAAAAAAGTATGTATATTTTTCTCGTCCTTTACTATGAATGGTATTCGGGTTAAGACCGGTATTAAATAATACCAAGTGTTTTAACTCGATGTAAATGTAACATCGATTCCGGTCGATGGAGACGGAGGTCCAACACATGCTACCCTAATTTCCTGATGAGAATAGACATGGGACTCAAGAAGTTCAGATAAAAAACGGCGCACCCGTCCGTTCGCGGACACTACCTGTCCGTTTCACGGACATCATACCCGTCCGTTCCCCGACACCAAAATTCTTCTTCCGCATTGCGTGGACTCTTTTTCTGTCTGCTAGACAGGCTGGCACGCCCCGCAACATAAAAATCAAAGCATGTGAAATAAATGAATGAATACAAAAGCCCACAAATAAAGAACCGAAACGAATAAACGCAATCGCATCGACATTTTTCGTCAGAAATCTCCCCCGTGTCAACATCCGCCCGGAGATTTTTTACTTCAGGAATGCGCCCTTCAAATAGGGATGCTACCCCTATATTTATAGGGGTTCATGGCGCGTGGCCCGGCGGGGGTGCGAGCGCACAGGCGTCGGGACGTCCAGAGGTGGGCCCCGAACGGGCAAAAGGCCCGCCAGGCCGAATCTCGCCCGGCGGGGGTCTCCCCTGCCGAACTGGCGGGGGTGCGCCCCCCTGCGCGAACCGGCGGGGGTGCGCCCCCCTGTGCGAACCGGCGGGGTGCGCCCCCCGCGCGAACCGGCGGGGGTGCGCCCCCGCGCGGATCGGCGGGGTGTGTCCCCCGCGCGGACTGGCGGGGGTACGCCCCCGCGCGGACCGGCGGGGGTGCACCCCGCGCGGACTGGCGGGGGTGCACCCCGCCTGACCCGGCGGGGGTGCGCCCCGCCTGAACGGCGCCTAGCCCATCTATAAAAGGGGTGGGCCTCCCCTTCTCTGGCCATTTCTGGCTTGGAGAGCTCTGGAGATTCCGGAGTTCGTTTGTTGGTTGACGGCCGTGCCACGCACGTGCACACGCACATCCGACATACGTTTTTGCTCGTCCCACATGCGTTTGCTCCCGTTTTCTGAGGGCACGTGCATTTGGCCTTCCCGGATCTATCGGAGTCGTGCACGACCTCGAACGTAAGCCCGAACATCGAGTTTTGCTTATCCTGGGCATTGGTTCTGCCCTAACGAGGTTCGAATGCCGCATCTTGGACGTACCTTCCGGATCGCTCCGGACGGAGGCGTGGACTCGAACCCGTTTATCTCAGGCGTTCGAGTGGGAAGACCGGGGTTTATTCCCGGTCCTTTCCGGGCAAATTTGTCGCCCATAGCTTGTTTAAACCCCGATATTTTTCGGGTTCAACAACATGCCAAGTGGGTGGCTTTCCTACAAGAGTTCACTTTCAATCTAAGGCATAAAGTCAGTACCCTCGACAAGGTGGTTGATGCCTTGAGCAAAAGGCAATGTTACTGGGCACCTTGAGAACTTAGGTGGTTGGGTTTGATACCTTTCAAGAGTTATATACCGCTGATCCACATTTCGGGCCGGTTATCTAAGCGGTAAGAGATGGAAAGTGTGATAATTTTTCCAGCACAAATGGATTCCCGTTTCATGGCATACAATTGTGCATTCTTTATTCTTCTCTTCGCGAGAAGATTATTAGAGAGCTGCACGGTGAAGGACATTTTGGTGGAGAAAAGATCTTGGCTTTAGTGTCCAAGGATTTCTATTGGCCCAAATTGAAGCGGGATGTGCAATGATATGTGGAGAGCATGGTTTGCTGAATCGGGACGAATCGGCCGAAACAATGCATATCATGGAAGAGTCGATCCCTGAAACGCCCGATTCGGCACGATCCGCAGGGTTTCATACTGAAAGCCCTTCCCTCCCCTTCGTTTCCCCCATTTCCCTCAAGAAACCCTTGGATCTCCACTCCAAAACTTAGGTGGGGCCTTTCTACGAGGATTACAAGGTGTTTGGGGGCAAGACCCCCTTGTTCTTGCTCTTGTTCTTTACCCATTAAAAAATAAAAATGAATCTTTACGTTCAAATCATAGTTCAAAGTAGCATTACATGGCATAAATATTGTCCATTATGCATGAAACATATTCACATGAAGCCTAAATAAAAAAATCGGCCAAAAAATGACCAATCACATATTTTATGTGGGGTGGGATCCAGGGGAATCGGCCCAAATCAGACTGATTCAGGAGAACTGGGGCGAATCAAGAATTTTCTGATTGGTGATAGTTTAGGTTTGACCAAATTCTGAGAGGTCTCAAGCAGACTAAGTGTTGTCAGTAGGAGAGTGGCTCCCTTGGAGAAGTCATATGCACATTTGACTTTTTTTACCGGACTTTGGATTTTTAGTGTTCCATATGGTTTAATTAAATTATCAAATTTTTAGATAGGCCAAATTATGAGAGATTAGAAAGTTAACATTTTGCTAAAATCACCGAAATCGCGATTTTCTTCTTCGATGGGAGAGTTGACTTTTTATTGGTAAGAGATATGATTTCTTGATATTTTTATTAGATTCAAATGGGGGGTACTTCCTTATTTACCTGAATATCATTTAAGTATTCATTTACTTAAGATATTACATGTAAATAAGGTAAGTGGAGGGGATCAAGCGTACTGAAGGTAACCTGAGGGAATCGGCCTACACCAGATGGTATAAGGTGGAATTGGGGTGGAGTCGGCCCGACTCCACCTGATTTCGGCCGACCCACCCCGATTCCACCTAGCCCCATGGGTGGGTCGTTGTTCCCCCCCCCAAGTCGGGTCGCCAGGGGCCGACCCGACTCAGAGTCGGCCGACTCCGCTCTGAGTCGGCCGACTTTGCCATCCATGGTATAGACAGTCGCGACATCATCGAATCACTGTGAAGTATCATTTTCCCATTCCCCGCCTAGATGACATGCTGGATCAAATGGCGGGAGCCACAATCTTCTCCAAGATTGACCTCAAAAGTGGCTACCACCAGGTGATGATTCAACCTGGTGATGAATGGAAGACAACTTTCAAGACAAAGTATGGGATTTATGAGTGGTTGGTGATGCCATTCGGGTTGTCCAACGCCCCATGTACCTTCATGAGGTTGATGACCCAGGTCTTGCGCCCATTCTTATGAATCTTTGTTGTCGTCTACAGTCACTCCCGAACAGATCATTTGGACCACCCGCGTCAGATGTATCTAGTCCTTAGAAAGGAAAGCTTGTACGGGAATCTTGAAAAGTGCACTTTCATGACCGATCAAGTTGTCGGTTTAGGGTTTGTGGTTTCTAGTAGCGACGTTTCAGCTGACCCGGAAAAAGTGCGAGCTATCCTAGAGTTGCCTGATCCTAAGAGTATTCATGATGTTCGAAGTTTTCATGGCTTAGCCGCCTTTTATCGCCGTTTTATCCGAGGGTTTAGTACTATCATGGCCCCGATTACGGACTGCATCCGTCAGGGGGCATTTGAGTGGACCAGAGCCGCTATTGTAGCCTTCCAGGCGATTAAGAAAAAGATGACCCAAGCACCTGTTCTTCGCTTGCCCGACTTCTCTAAGGTGTTTGAAGTCTATTGTGATGCCTCTGGAGTAGGCATTGGTGGGGTTTTGAGCCAAGAAGGTCATCCGATCGCATTCTTCAGTGAGAAGCTCAATGACATTAAGCTCAGGTACTCCACGTATGATAAAGAATTCTACGCGGTAGTTCAGGCCTTGCGTTACTGGCGACATTACCTCCTACCCCAGGAGTTTGTCCTTTTCTCTGACCATGAGGCCCTTCGATATCTCCACGCCCAGAAGAGGCTCAATGCTCAACACAGCCGTTGGGTAGAGTTTCTTCAGGCCTACACTTTTGTTCTTAAGCATAAGGTGGGTGTGGAGAACCGCGTAGCTGATGCCCTGAGTCGACGTGTGCCACTTTTGTCGACTGTGAGCGTCTCAGTTACTGGGCTTAAGCGTCTTCATGAGGAATATGAGAGCTGCCCGAACTTTGGCCCCGCCTATTCTGCCCTTAAGACTGGCTCGTCCCGCGAGTTTAGTGAGTATATCCTTCAGGACGAATATTTATTTCACGGTGACCACCTCTGTGTTCCCCGTACCTTTATCAGGGATTTCTTAGCTTGGGAGTTGCATGCAGGAGGTCTTGCCGGCCACTTTGGCCGAAACAAGACTATTGAGTTGGTTGTGCTCCGCTTCTTCTGGCCTAGCTTAAAGCGCGATGTAGCTCGCATCATCTCTCATTGTCGCATATGTGCTTTAGCTAAGAAAAGGAAGCAAAACACGAGTCTGTATACCCCTTGTTGGAACGCGAAATCTCTTTTCTCTTCTTTAATTTAATTTTGAAATGAATTTCGCCCGGGAGGGTTCCGTCCATGTCTTTCGCATCTGCGGGCGTGCTAAACTGTTTACGAGAAACAGACAAAGAGATTTATTTTACGAGGAGTATTGGGTGAGAACCCTGATACCCTCGAATTTCATTTCATTTATTTATTTTTTCCGCGTGCGCTCGTATTTTCAGGGCGATTGGAGTAGTCATGTACTGGACCGTTCCCCACCGACCGAAGTCGATGTTTCATTTACATCGAGTGCAAAACTCGAATATCTTCGATGCGTAATGTTTGCTAAAAGACCATATGCCGAAATTTAAAGAAAACAGATGACAAGTAAATTTCCACAATTTCATTCAAGCATGCTCATGTCATTTATATTTATGACATTTACATTTGCGCCTTTAATGGGGTTTTTTGTACCTCCACTGGGCGTTCATACAGCATGTCATTTACATGGGTGTCGACGACGGGGTGTTTGTGCCTCCGTCAGACATCACACAGCATGGGGATTACATCGATGTTCGTAACGGGGTGTTTGTGCCTTCGTTCGACATTTACAGGATGTGAAGTTTACACTTGCGCTCACAACGGGGTGTTTGTGCCTCCGTCGGGCGTTCACAAACGTGTCGGGTCAGCGGGGTGTTTGTGCCTCCGCCGGACATTTATAGACAAGTCATCTCTTTTGAGTCGACGACAGGGTATTTGTTCCGCTGTCGGACAATATTGCCTCTACGTGTGTCGTTTCATTGACAACGGAGGACTTAAATGAAGACGCCGAGAGTCGTGTAACAGCCTGTGGTGACTTCGCACGGACGAGGCGCAGGAAGGCCCGAACGCGGCGGACAGAACACCAAAGGCAGCCAGAGACTTCCTCCCCAGCACTTGCTGACCAGAGCTCAGAGCTCCGGGGGCCAAACAGACCAGGCGAGTGTGGGCGATGAGCGTGCGGCCTTTTTCTTTAAGCTCTCGCACGTGGGTGTATGGCTTGGTGTTGTTGCCAGTCTCTTTTGCAATGGTGGTATGCCCCCCTATTTATAGGATTTTCAGGGGCCGCACCGGCGGGGGTGCACGACCCGGCGGAGGTTGGCGGCACGAGCATCGAGGCGGGACGAACAGGCGGAGGCTGGCGCATAGGAGGCCGAACGGGCGGGGGTACCGCGAGGGTACCGAACCGGCGGGGGTGCGGCCTGGCGGCCCCCCCGACCGACGAGGGTGCCGAACCGGCGCCCCCCCCCCCCCCCCCCCAACCGGCAGGGGTCCGGACCGGTGCCCCCCCCCCCCCAACTGGCGGGGGTCCGCCTGGCCCACCCTTATAAAAGGGTGGGACCTCTTCTTCTTGGAGCATCTTCTCCGCGTTTTCCGGGAGAGAGCTCAGTGGGGCCTCCCGTGCCGGGTTTGTTGGTTGACGGCTGCGCCGCGCTCGTGCGTCTTCGACCGTTCCACGTGCGTTTGACTCCGTTTTGGGGAGCATGTGCATTTGACTTTTTCGAATCCGTCGGCTTCGTGCGCGACCTCGAACGTCGATCCGGACGCGGAGTTTCTGACCGTCCGGGGTACGTACTTCTCGCCACCGACGAACTTCTGGGACATCTCGCTTCCGGGTCACCCCGGGTTGACACGAGCACTCGAACCCGCTTGTCTCGGGTGCCCGAGTGGGGAGGCCGGGGTTTGTGCCCGGTCCTTCATAGCCTTCCGGGCGATTTCGTTGCCCTGGGCTCGTCGGAACCCCGATATTTTTTCGGGTTCAACACCCCTCTCCCTGTGCTCGATTGTCCCTAACAGGATATTAGTATGGATTTTGTCTTGGGCCTGCCGAGGACGGTTCATAGGCACGATTCCATCATGGTTGTGGTGGACCGCTTCTCGAAGATGGCCCACTTTATCCCTTGGGCTAAGACGTCCGATGCCTCCAAAGTGGCCCGTTTGTTCTTTTCTGAAGTCGTTCGCCTGCATAGTCTCCCCAAGACCATTATCACTGATAAGGATGTGAGGTTTGTAAGCTATTTTTAGAAAACTTTATGGTTCATGATGGGCACCCAGCTGAAATTTTCTTCCGCCTATCACCCTCGAATCGATGGCCAAACCGAGGTTGTCAATAGAAGTCTAGGCGATCTTCTGCGGTGTCTTGTTGGCGAGCATACTCGGAATTGGGATTTGATACTCCCGCTCGCCGAATTTGCCTACAATGATTTTGTCAACCGTACCACTGGCAAGACTCCTTTCGAGATTGTGACTGGGTATCGTCTGAGGAGACCTGTCGACCTCACCCCTCTACCTAGACAAGCTCGTGTTTCTGAGTCAGCTGAGTCTCTAGCTCAGCATATTAGGAGCCTCCATAAGAGCATTCGTCGTCGCATAGAGATCAGCAACGAACATTACAAGAAATTGGTAGATGCGCACAGGCGAACAATGGAGTTTAGTGAGGGCGATTACGTCATGATCAGGGTTAGACCTGAGCGGTTTCCCTTGGGAGACGTTAAGAAATTACAATCCCGGGGAGCTGGTCCCTTCCGAGTGGTCAAACGAGTTGGGCCAAACACATACGTTGTGGACCTACCGCCGGACTACGACATTAGCGCTACCTTCAATGTCTTAGATTTGGTGCCGTATCGGAAGCCGACAGTGATACCCAGTGAGCTTTCCGAGCCGAATCCCTCTTTTAAGAGTGACCACCTAGCCGAGTGTCCACCTCCAGACCCTATTGTGAACCGGCGTGAGCAAATTGACTGTATACTGAAAGAGCAGATCATCACTTCTAGGGATGGGTTGTACCAGCGTTACTTGGTTCGTTGGAGACAACGCCCGACTACCGAGGACACCTGGGTGTCGCGAGAGGAGCTACAACGGCTTGACCAGAACCTTTTGGAGCTCTACCAGAGCGGCGACCCCCAGCACTCGACGGGGTCGAGTTCCTCCCACCCGAGGAGGATTGGTGGGGACACGAGGGCCCGAGCCCGTTTAGACCCCGCGTACGTGTACCGCTGTCGGGGCATGGCCCCAGTCCCGCCCGTTTCGTTATAGTTGGGCGAGGAGCCCCTTGATATTAGTTAGTTTTCACTTTGGGCCACACTTTTGGACTATTTAGGCCCATTTTAGGTGATGAATATTTTAGGTTTTTGTGGTCCATTGGACCAACCTTAGGGGAGAGGTCTAGCTCTCTCTTGTCTAGACCATGGGGCTCCCATCCCCTATATGTATGGGATGTACACCCCATCCACTCGATGAAATGACAAGGATTTTGAAAAGAAGAAGAGAAGATTGCCTCTACTCTCGAACCGAATTTCCTCTCCTCCCACTGTTCTTCTTCCTCCTTCCCCCACCCTATCTCTCCTCTGCTCTCCCTCTCTGTTCTCCCCTCTCCCTCTCCCGCGGCTTCGTCTTCCCCCCCCTCAGTCGCACTCTCCCTCTCTCTCTCCCTCCCCCGCATTGTCTCTCTCCCCACGGTCCTCTCTCCCCTCCCGTGGCCTCTCTCCCCCTCCCCTCCTCTGCCGCACCCCATCTCTCTCTCCTGCGACTGCTCTCCCCCTCTTCCGCGACTACTCTCTCTCTCTCTCTCTCTCGTACGCCTTCCCTCTCTCTCTTCTCTGTCGTCTCACTCTCTCTCTCCGCGCCCCCTTCTCCTCACGCCGTCTCTCTCGCCCCCCTCTATCGTCTCTCTCTCCCTCTCCTGCCTCCCTCTCTCTCTCTCTCCCGCGCCGTTTCACTCCCCCCCGCCACCCTCTCTCCCTCTCACTCGCGCCGTCTCACCCTCCCCCGCCCCTGTGCTCTCTCCCTCACTTCCACGCCGTCTTCCCCTCCCCCACGTCCCTGCTCTCTCTCCTCTGTCGCGCTCCCTCTCTTCCTCGCGATGTCTTCCTCCCTGCGACCCCCTTTCTCTC
This sequence comes from Colocasia esculenta, assembly GCA_014218235.1. Lineage (NCBI taxonomy): Eukaryota > Viridiplantae > Streptophyta > Magnoliopsida > Alismatales > Araceae > Colocasia > Colocasia esculenta. The sequence continues at coordinate 107,278,308 of CM024763.1, read as the reverse complement.
ACTCCCACGACTCCCTCTCTCTCCCTGTCGTCTCTCTCCCTCCCTCTCGCACTGTCCCCTTCTCCCTCCCCGCCTCTCTCGCCTGTGTGCACCACCCCTCCTCTCTGTCGTACCGTCTCTCTCTCTCTTCCCTGCCGCGACGCCAACCCACCCCTGCTGCAGCGCCTCAGTCCGCCCCTGTGAGGGCCTCGCCACCACGTCGCGCCCGCGCCTTCGCCCAGTCACCATCTAGCCTGCTCGATAGAGTCCCAACAGCTTCAGACCGGCCGTCAAGCAGTTCGCCACCGGCCACTGCTTCGTCGGCGCAGATGAACGTGCCCAAAGTAGACGTCCAAGACGAAATAGCACGTGTGTACCTCTACCCGCCGTTCTACCCACACGAGTTTCTACTGCCACGCCACCCGCGGACGACACCTTGCCAGCCGCCGCGTCAACCAGTTGTCTCACCTCAGTGCCGTCTCCCCATGGAGTCCGTAGTCACCGAGTTCGCAGCGATGTCATTGGTGTCGACGGACGACGACGGACGCCGCCACAATTAGCCGGTTGTGACTACCACATCGTGCACCTGTGGGCCCGCCACCCGGCCAGAGTGCCTTCCCGAGTTCCCTTAGTGCCCCTTACCCCTCTGCGAAGGGTGGGCCATTTTGTTGTACCTCCCTCTTCTTCCTCCCCCATAGGACTTGGTCGCCGGACGTTCTTCTCCCACGCAGCCGCGTGGTGGTACATGCTCACCCCTCTCCCATGTTTGCTCTTTTTATATATAGTTATATTTGCCGCCGGTGTGAGGTACGACATCTAGCCCGTGACATTCGTCATTGCCGGACAGAGTGAGTGCGAGGACCCAGATTCTGACGGCTCCCGCGAGCTTGTTGGTAGCCTACACCCTAGACGGTGGTAGTTCTACAACTACCCACAGTCCTTCGTTCCTGCTGCGAAGGGACGGACCTCGGACATAGCTTCTGTTTAGGACGTGTCATCTTTACTCTACTTTGTACGTTTGTGTGCGCTCACGACATCTAGTCATGCTCGTCGCTGATCTCATTGTTCAGTCGTGTTGTTTGCGTCACCCGTAGATCCGTCCCGCATCAGAAATCTTCACACTTAAAACACCCTAATTAAATAACAATTCATGGGACAAGAGTCCTAGGGCTTGCGTAATCCTCACACTTAAAGATCTTAATTAAATAACAATTAATGGAACAGGATTCCTGAGGACTTGTCAAGTCCTTACACATAAAGATTAAACACTAATTAAACATAATAACTAATGAGACAGAAGTCCAGGACATGGGGAGTCAGGAGGGACTTGGCAAGTCCTCACACACAAACCCTCTACTTAAATAATAGTTAATGAGACAGGAGGCCTGGGACTCTTGCAGGGTTAGGGCAATGGGACACGACAGGGAAAGGGCCTAAAGGCATTAAAAAGGAGAAAGAGAAGTGCTCTAGGTCCTCTTGGCTTGTCTCGAGATGGCTATCTTGGGGACTTCGGTTCTTGAGCCTTCCCAAGACCAAGATTCTCTCGAGATTGGAAACCATGCTCCCAATCATTTGCTTGATCTTCAAATCCTGAAATACACTGTGATTAGGAAAAAAAGGTTATTGGGCAATTTAGGGACTTGGAAGGCTACTAACAGACAGAAAGTTTATAGAAAGTGTAGAAACATGCAAAGTAGAAGTCAAGGAGAGGCAATTATCATTCTGAATGGTACCCTAGCTAGCAATTGTAGCATTAATACCATCTGCTACCATAACTTTGTCCAAACCAGCAGAAAGGGAATAAGTAGAGAAGATTCTAGAGTGACTAGTCATGTGATCAGAAGCTCTAGAATCAATAATCCAGAAAGTATGAAAGGCCTGAAATGCAGCACTAAGTGCCATTGCACTAGTACTAGACTTACCCACAGCAGCAGAGGCAAGAGCGGTAGTATCTAGGTGAGCAAGTCTTTCGTAGATTAGCAATATCTGAAGAGGAGAGGCCCTTTAGCCCCATAACAGAACCATCTGATGATCATCCCTCAATAGAAGAAGTTTAGGTGGTTGTTGCATTTCCCTTAAGCTGTGGTTTGCCTTTCTTCGGCTTCTACCTTGCTGGATTTTTATCGGGGTAAAGCTCCCAACAAGAATCAATTGAATGATTTGTTTTGTCATAGTGATCACACTTTCACATGTCTTTACCCTCTTCCTCAGATATACCACTAGAGACCTTTTTTGCTTTAAATGCATTGCCAACAAGAGTTGAATGATCAAAACCACCCTGTGTGCCAGTGACTAAGACATCTCCAAGCTTCGCCTCCCTTCTGCTTGTTTAGGATAAAAAAACAACTTAATTAATTCACTAGTTACAAGGGGGAGAGTACTTATACCTGAGTAGACAATAAGTTGTAATTTAGGCACAAGATAAGCTAAGGACACAACAACTAACCACAATATCAAATAAACCCCTACTAACTTTAAAATACAACACAACTCCTAACACTGCTCTCCTCAACCAGAATTCTTTGATATACATCATCGAGAGAAGGTATTTTGGCATCATTAAGAATCTATGCTCTAACAGGCTCCCATTCTGGATTAAGGCCACCAAGAAACTTCAGAACACACCCTTTCTGGATGAACTTCAGGTGGCATCAATGATCTGCTGGAGTATCCCAATCCTCCGAATCATAATAATCTAGTTCATCCCACATGGTCTGAAGAATGGTAAAATAATCAATCACAGATTGTGATCCTTGTCTTACACCACAGATAGAGTTCTCCAGCTGATAGACCCGAATAGCAATTTTCTTTTCTCCATACATCTTCTCTAGAAATGCTCACATATCTCTAGCTGTTACCTTCCTCATAATCAACTGCCCACTGAGCATCGTCTACAGAGTTGACGAACCAGGTCATCACCACGCTGTTCTCTTCAACCCATTCCTCAAATTTATCACTGCTTTCATCGGGCTTTTCTACCTTATTGTTGATATAACCAGATTTCCTTTTTGCTTCAATGAACATCTTAGCCGTGGCAAACCACTCAACATAGTTGCTCTTGTTCAATTTCACTAGACTTATCTGGAGAGCATATTGATCACTGTTAGAACCCACAGCCTTGCCCTTAATTCTAAACCTCCCATAATTGCCAGCTGATACACCAGGAGAAGCAGACATAGTAGACTAGGTCATGAATACTTCCCCTTTTGCTGAACTCCAAACAACCGGTCAAGAAGATAAGAGGGGCGGCTTCCAAAGAGCACCTAAAAGAATACTCAAGGGCAGTCGCACCACACAACCGGTTCATAAGAATTGGAACTAGGAAGAAAGAAGACAGATCTTCCAGGAAGATCTTGCGCTGGGTTGTTTCGGAAGAACCCTAAACTGCAAGAGATACCCTCTGCCAAGAAAGAGAAGGCTATTCAGATCTTCAGAAGCAGTACCTGATCACACCATGCTCTGATATTGTAAGGATCATCCGAGGAAGAGAGGAAGAAGAGGAAAGGCGAGGACTTCGGAAGAATACCCAAAACAGGGGCTGCAGCCTTTAGAAAAACTTAAGAAGAAGAAAACCGCAGACCACCCAATTTAAACTTTTCTAAGAGGTCACTGCCCACATTACAATATGACTAAAATACCCCTGATAACATAACAGGGGATGCACCAGAAAACACAAGGGAAAAAACTAAACGAAAATACTAAAGTGCCCTAATCTTCTTCACTCTTACAGATTTGAATCAATGTCTCATACTGGCTATTACTTATTCAGAATATACTCTGAACTATGGGGAAATTTTCCAAAGAAGTTCACAGACAGTTATGTAAGAATGGGTAATTCAATAATTTACAGTATGTGCTTAAAAGTTCTCTAGTAAGCATGACTGACTTAGAGTCCATTTTGGTTACTGTAAAATATACTTGTACTGCAAACATATTCCAAGGGATTAACTTTATAAAAAAAACAAGAAACAAATTCTTCATTTGGTGCTCATGAAATCATTTTCTTGATAATATTTCTTTCTTTGTTTATTTCTCTTCATTGCTAACCCTCAGAAGCCACCACCAGTATGCAGTATGCACCAACCACTCCCATGGATAAAGGGGCATGTAGAGTGGATAGGAATAGTTTGCAGTTTGCACAGGTTTGTTAGGATAAACTCCATTAAAATTCCCCCTAGAAAATGGCACAGACCACCACCACACAGGTGCCGAAATAAGGATTTCCAATTGGGCAATGTGTTTCCAGTTGTATGAGCTTTTTCTGGGTGGCCAAATAGCCGATTCAATTGAGTTTTCCCTAAAGATCTCCACATACGGGATGCTTTATAACACCCAAACAAACCCTGAGTAACTTGCAACATGGAAATCCTGGTCCCATCAGATCAGAGAGGTATACGTATGGCCACACATATGGAGAGATTTGGAGTGAAGACTATTTCCACATGTTGTTGCACACCCAGGCACTGCCAAAATAATGCTGAATGAATGCAATGAGCCAAGGTTCACTGGACGGGTCAATTCTGATCCAATTTGGTTCAGGAACAGCTGGCATGAATCTGCTTTAAATGAGAAAATCTGATCCCTCCTTTAAATCAAAGGATAAAATGAGAATCAAGTTGAAAAATCTGTACTTTTGGGGGAGGGGGGGTAAGTTTTTGTTTATTTGGATAAGTGAAAGGGGTTTTATTGCATTGGGTGGAGTCTTGGTTCTAAATCAGATGATCCTAAGCCATTCCTAATCCAGGAAGGATCAAGCCCAGATAATCCCAAAATCCTGACCTGATTCTGAAATCCTTGATCTAAAGTAGTTTGAGTTTTTTGGTCCCATTTTAATAATCTCTTTCAATCAACAACCTAAGTATCAATAATTGTCTTCAATTCAGACTGGCTGTTTATGCATATTCATTTTGCCACCACACTATTGTTAGATGATAACCAAATTCTGTTACTTAAAGTTTAGTAGTTCAGTGGTGTGTTTTTTTTTTTGGAAAGTAGATAGTAGTAGTACCACTAGTATATTAATGAAAATGGAATGCAAAAGTATACGCAAAATGCGCCAAATGACAACTCCCCAACACCTGTACAATGGAATGCCACACCTGAGAGCACACAGAGTAAGAGGAAGTGCCAAGTCCCAACTAAGATATTGGGAACTTGCCAATCTTACAACCCAACAAGCAGGCCCTGTCCACAGAGACCTATCCTTGAAATTCACTCCTACCAGTTACAGATTTACAGAACACAAGTAAACAAATATCAAACAAAATGTACCTTTAAGAACACAGGACGGGCGAAGCTCAGACGAGGAAGTACTGGGCCCATTATACGAAAAACAACCCTCAACATTGCAATTGAAGAAATTGGACGAAGATTCTTAATGATGGTGTGAGTCGTTTCCAGCCACTCATGTGGAAGATTGCTAAACAAGGAATGCAGAAGGGCAACTATATTACCTGACCAAAAAAAAAGAAAAAAGGCATTAATGAAATAAACACTTGAGGAGGAATATCCATAGGATGACAAAGGAAGCATAAGTATCTAAGGCACTAATTGAGAGTTAAATGATGGTTACCAATAATAATCACATTAGGATCAGACAAATAGTTCTTGTTCTTTATCATTTAAATGACCCTAAATAAATTTATCACAACCAAGACAGACTGGGCAAATGTGGTTTGTATCATGGTTTGGCGGATCGGATCGAATCAGTCCGATTTGGGCGAATCAAAGCATATCACGGGATTCCTGATTTGCCCGATTCCCATGCGAATCGGCCCGATTCTCTCGAATCGGACGAATCAGAAAAAAACAGATTCGGGGCGAATCGGCGATGCAGCGAACCTTGGTTTGTATATTAGTTATGGGACTGGATACAAGATTTTCTTGATGGCTTGTATGTTATTTATGAGACAGGGACACAAGATTTTCTTGATGGTTTGCGTTTTACTTATGAGACTGGGAAAATGTGGTATGTATATTATTTATTTAGGTCTACTAAATACCAAAAAACTTGGTTTCTCCCTTCTTTGAGTCTACCCAGTTGAAAATGCTCCCAAGGCCAGCAGGTCACTCTCACTCTGGCATTGCGTCAGAAGTGTTTGCTGCTCTAATAAAGGAAAGCGAAATCAACCGATCTGGATCTGAATTGGCCAATTCCTGGTGGGATCGCCCCATGGCGATCCGATTCCACGGTGGGAGAGGACCGGATGATTAGAGTTCTGGCTGATAGACCCGGATCTCCCGATTCTGGGCCTATCCAGCAGATTTGTTCCTTTTTTTTCTCAGTCTGATATGATTCCCTTCTTTTTTCTTTCATTCTTCTTCTCATGGGCAAGACAAAAAAGGGCGAAGGGAGGGGAGAGCCTGGGGAAAAAGAAAAGGGAAAAGGGTGGTTGCATGATGGGAAATTAGATGAAGGAATATTTTTTCTTGAGGAAGAGGAGTTGCATGGGGAAGTGAAAAAGGGAGGAAGAGGGGGGCCTGTATGGGAAAGTGAAGGGGAAGATTTTTCCTTTCTTCTTTCACTTATGTGGAATTGGAAAAAGGGGAGGGAGCTATCATGGGGAAAGGGGTTTTTTCCCTTTTTCTTTCACTACCTATACTTTTTCCTGATTTCTTTAATTTTCCATTATTGTTTATGATTTTAGTGATTTTTTCCCCAAAAAATTCTTCCCCTTGAGCAGCCGATCACGATCCTGCCTTCCATGCTGATCTTCCGCATCTCCCAACAAAGACCAAAGGTGACACAATAATTTTCTAAAAATATTATCATTTTTTACCAGATATGATAATTAGGTTCCATAAGATTTAAAAGTTATCATAAATCTTTTATAATTCTATTTGTTACCATGAAACTATATAAGAATTCATAAATATCCTGGTCCATGACTTTTCAAAACCTGACAATTCTCTAAAGCAGCAGTAACACTAAATACTTTGTGATTGGACCAAAAGGAGTCTCTTAGGCCTAGATATTTCAATATATCATAATTGTTCAACAATTTAATTTGTTATCATGAAATTATATAAGAAATTCATAATATAACCAAATACCACATGAACTTCTTGCCTGGACTGTGATATTTCAAAACGTAAGATTCTCCCAAGCAGCAGCAACACTAACTATTTTGTGGTTCAACCAATGAGGAGTCTCTCAGGTGTTGATATATCAATCGTGCTATTTTCCCTAATTTACTGACTAACCAGTAACATATCCTTTGTTTCCCAAGAATATCTTAATTGAAATCTTCACCTGTGAAGGCCACTAGAGACCTGTTGGCACAAAAATTTTTTTTTTTTTTGGGCCAATTCTCCATTCTAAAAAAAAAAGAAATGCCCTCTCCCTTAACCGATGGAAGCACCATCGGTTAAGGGGTTTTTTCCCCTTAACCGATGGGGCTACCATCGGTTAGAGGGGAATTCCCCTCTTCCCCTCTAACCGATGGGAGTTCCATCGGTTGAGGGGAAATTCCCCTCTAACCGATGGAACCACCATCGGTTAGAAGGGAATTCCCCTCTAACCGATGGGAGTTCCATCGGTTGAGGGGAAATTCCCCTCTAACCGATGGAACCACCATCGGTTAAGGGGAATTCCCTTTAAAAAAAAAAACAACAACAAACCCCAACCGATGGTACTACCATCGGTTAAGGGGATTTTCCCCTTTAACCGATGGGACTACCATCGGTTGAGGGGTTTTAACCCTCTAACCGATGGTAGCCCCATCGGTTAAAGGGAATTTTCCCTTCAACCGATGGAAGTCCCATCGGTTAAAGGGAGCCCCCACTCCCACGCATGTAAGGGGGGGCCTTCCCCTATAAAAGGCCCCCCATCCCCCCATTTGAAAAGGCGGGCCCGAGGAGGAGCTACAGCCCTCTCCCCAAAAGTGCTGTCCCCTATTTTCTGAAATCCCCAAAGAATAGAAAATTTCCAATTTCCCAAAGTTTCCCGATCTCCTCTCTCAATCTCATTTCTTGTGTGATTGAAGGTACCAAATCTTCTTCCCCCGAGTGTTGAGAGGTTGTCCGGATGCGGCGTCGGCAAACTTCATCGGCTAAAAGTCCGCAATAGCGGCACCGGCCCTCACGGGCTATAGGTTCTAAATACCGTCCGTTCCGGGCATATGGTATTTTAGATACCTTTGTTATTCATGCCACCTCCCATCGAGTTTTAAACTCTCCGGGATGGTGTGTTTGTGCTATATGCATATGTTTCTTAGAGGAGACTCTGCCCAAGTGGAGATTCTGCTCGAGAATATATTCATATATTCACAGATTCGTATTTATATATGTGTTTCTTAGAGGAAACTCTGCCCAAGTGGAGATTCAACCTAAGAACATATCTATAAATTTCAAATCTGTGTTTATATTTATATGTTTCTTAGAGGAGATTCTGCCCAAGGGGAGATTCTGCCCAAGAACGTGTTTGTATATTCACAAATTTGTATTTTTATATGCATGTTTCCTAGAGGAAACTCTGCCCAAGTGGAGATTCCGTCTAAGAACATATCTATGAAATTCAAATTTGTACCTATACATATATGTTTCTTGAAAGGAAGCTCTGCCCATGCTAGGGTTTTCTTCTAAAAAACATATCCATGTAATCACAAACTTTGTATTCATATACATGTGTTTCCAAGTGGAAACTCTGCCCAAATGGAGTCTCCGCCCACGGACATGTCTATATAATCATAAATCCACAATTATATGTGTATGCCTCTCAAAAGGGATTCCGTTCAAACGGAGATACCTTTTTCCGGATACTCTATTCAAACAGAGATACCGTCGAGAAAATATGCGTAAACTGCAGATTTATGTTTATACACACATACTTTCTTGAGGGCAAATTCCCTCCGGGCAAAGATTCTCTGAGGACACATGGATATAAGTACATGTTCATATGAATATATCCCCGTGAAGGCATTCCGCATAGGCAGAAACTCTGCCAAAATAATTTATGAAAATGGTGATGATATACACACATCCAAAGAAAGAGGTGACAGGACCCGAACTGTGACAGGACCCGAACTGTGACAGGACCCGAACTGTGACAGGACCCAAACTGTGCTCAGTTACTCCAAAGGGCAGCATAAATGCATACTCACAAGAACTGCGTTCATATGGACAGTTTCCAGAAAGGAACTTCAAATTGACAAGAACATCCATGGAGATATGTGCATACGTTCTTCGAAAATCATACTCATACAAATAAAAAAATGAATGATGAATGAATAAAATGATGAACGAGGAGGAAGGAAATTCTGCCTCAATTCGGACTTCATTTAAAAGAAGGATGTTGTAAAAGAATATCACGTCATAAAAAAGTTGATGTAGCAACTCTCCTAATACAGAAATGCTACTTCGAATCATGACTTCCCCCAAGTTCAGAATCAAATGCACGGGTATACGCCCGTCTGCAATAATAATCCCCAGGTTTTCTAAAATAAAACCTTCAAACAACCTAAAATGATCTTTCTCCAAAAAGGAGAGGAGGGAGACCCCAATGGGTTCACGGAAATATATCCGTTCTCTTCTTAAAAGTCATATCTCGGACTCCACAAAGGGCAGTCTTTTCAAAATAAAACACTCAAAGCAAAAGCATTTCAAAAATAACTAAAAGAAAAATGATACATCATGACTAGGATTTTCTAAAAGAGTGTGTATTTTCTCATCTCCTTTGCTATGAATGGTATTCGGGTTAAAACTGATGTTAAATGACACCAAGAGTCTTAACTCGATGTAAATGTAACATCGACTTCGGTCGATGGAGACAGAGGTCCAGCACATGCTACTCCAATCATCTGATGAGTATAGATACGGGACTCAAAGAGTTCAGATAAAAAACGGCGCACCCTAGTCGCCCGTCACACGGGCACCATACCCGTCCGTTCACGGACACCATACCCGTCCGTTCACGGACACCACACCGTCCGTTCCATGGACACCAAAAATACCTTCTCCGCATTGCGCGGACTCTTTCTTCTGTCTGTTAGACAGACTGGCACGCCCCGCAAATCACGATACACAAATCAAAGCATGTGAAATAAATGAATACCCAAATGAAATGGATACATGAACCAGATAAAATCAAATGAGCCATCCAAAATCAAATGATATGTTAAAGTGATATAAATCCCGTGTCAACAAGACCCTTCCATGATCATCAATAATCCCAGAAAAAGCTCTTCTCTTTCTTTGTCTCTGCAAACCGTAAACAGATCGTGAAGCCTCTTCTATTTCTCAACTATTCTAATGTTGATTCCCACTATTCCACAATAAAATCTTCATTGAGCAATTGTGGCAGACCCTTGCCAATGCCTTTTCCCCTTTATGGTATCAGACTGTCTCACTGTTGATTTTCCCAAAGACCTGAACAAATTATAGACCTCTTTGACTCAGAAATCAACGAACTCATAAACCAGAAGACAAAATTATGACACTACTTACCTATGCTCAGCCTGCAGAATCCTGCACATTGGCAATTTGATTTTCTCATAAAAACATTTCCACCATTTACTGTGTTCGAATGGTAAGAATTGTGATTAATCCACTAAACAGGGAAAAAAAAAGAGTACTTATCCTTGAGTACACAATAGATTGCACCCTAGGGACCAACTACACCATAGTGTTCCACTAACTACAATTACAAATAAGTCCTTAATTAGATAACTTATTCTAACACTCTCCCTCAAGCTGGAACATAGATATCAATCATGCCCAGCTTGCTGCAAAGAGTGTCAAATCAGGTAATACCAAGTGCATTCATGAAAAGATCAGTTATTTGGTCTTTAGAAGGCGTGAATGGAGCACAAATCTGCTGCGCATGACTGCATCTCTGACAAAGTGGCAGTTTTACTTCTATATGCTTCGTTCTCATGAAAAATTGGATTATTAGCAATATGGACTGCTGCTTGTTTATCACAATGCATCTTCATAGGGTCCGAACACTCCACCCCAAATTCAGACATCAAGCTCTGCAACCACATTAGCTTACAAGCAGTCTGAGCCATGGCTGCCTTGGCACTAGAACTAGCAACCACATTCTGCTTTTTGCTTCTTCATGTAACAAGGTTACCCTCAAGATAAGTACAGAAACCAGAAGTAGATCTTCTATCTAACCGAGACCCAACATAATCTGCATCAGAAAAGGATTCAATCTATAAACGTCCTCTCTTCTTGTACAACAGGCCTTTTCCTGGTGCTGCTTTAACATAATGCAAGATCCTTAGCGTTGCATCCCAATGACATTGTTTTGGTTTCTACATGAGCTGACTCACAACTACAGTAAACGATATATCAACTTATCAAGTCGATAAATAGTAAGATAGATCAACTTTCCACAAAGCCTCCTGTAATTTTGGCACATCATCTAAGTCAGGGCTACCTTCTACATCAATGTCTATCTGTGAAACTATGAGTATCAGCCAACCAATATCCCATCAGACCCTTTTTATGAACCAAATCCAGAGCATATTTCCTCCATGGCAAGGGCACACCCTCCTATCCATATGTAATCTCAATGACAAGGAAGAACCTAGGCTTCCCAAATCTTTGATGATGAAGTGACTTCCAATTATACTTCCTGACCTCATTGACACCACCTGCATGAATCCCAGTTAGTAGTATATCATCCACATAGACTATAAGAATAACCACGCCAGCAGCAAAGTGGCGGACAAAACAGAATAATCTACTTGACTTCTTTTTGAGCCAACACCAGAGGCAATTTGATCGAACTTGTCAAACCATGTCTGAGGACTTTGCTTCAACCAATGTATAGCTTTCTATAATTTACGTACCAACTCCCCCAAGCAACATACCAAGGGTGTTGCTCCATGTATACCTGTTCCTAAAGATCCACATACAAGAAAGCATTTTTAACATCCATTTGAATCATCGGCTATCCCTAATTAATAGCAAGAGAGAAAACGACACGAAAGGAGTTGAGACAAGCCACAAGACAGAATGTCTTAAAGTAGTCAACCCCATACATCTGAGTGAATTTCTTTACCACCAGTCTAGCCTTGTATTCTATCCACAAAGCCATCCAAACAATACTTGTCAACAAACACCCACTTGAAGAAAATAGGAGTAACACCACTTAAGCGGCGACTAAATGTCTACATGCAAGGGAGAGAAGGGCGTTCATTTCTTCATCCATGGCAGCCTTCGATGCTGGTACAGACAAAGCCCCAGAGAAGAACATGGGAACAAATATAGTAGAGAGAGACATAGCAAATTGGTGAAAGGAAGGAGACAAGTGATCATAGGAAACAACACTGGCTAAGGGATGCTGTCTACAGGAGCGAAGTCCTTTTCAAAGAGCAATAAGCAGATCTAGATCAGAAGGTGGGTAAGACAGCTCTCCTGAAGGAGGAAGATCCACCAACGTAGAGGCCCCAGGAGTCGACATGTCACAGGGGGCTGCAGTACGTCACTGATAAACCTGTCCATAAAGTTGTATCTATCTCATCAGAAGTATCAGCAATCTCAAAATCAAGAGCATGTGTAGAACTAGGGGAGAGAATAACAGGTGGTACAGGCACATTCTGAAGAGGTGGAGAACTGTGAACTCCAGGAGAGGACGAAGCACCAAAGGGACTGACTCAAAGAAGCTGACATCTGCAGAAACATAGGATTTCTTTGTCAAAGGATCAAGATAGCCATATCCTTTTTGGGTCCTAGAATAGTCCAGAAAGATAACGGAACAGAATGAGGAGACAGCTTGTCATGTATCGGTCCAAGAGAGCGAACAAAATATTACATCCAAACACCTGAGGAACAAGATGAAATGGTTCTTCAGAGTGTTTTCAGAGTCCCTTTTCCAGCAACTGTAGAGCGAGACCCATCTGCAATAGAAATTAGGAGGTGCCCATGGGACAGATCAATCTCAAAGAACAAGGAACGATCACCTGTCATATGACAAGGTGCGCCAGAATCCACAATCCAGGAAGGACGATGAATGGCAAGGGCGCTACTTGAGGATGTCATAGTGTGGAAGGAAGAGGACACTATAGAACCCTTTAAAAGGCATTGAACAATCTCAAACACCTCCCGAGAAAGCATAACTCCCATTATTGCGAAGATGGAGGGGTCAATATAGTTTAAGTAGGTGCTAGAGTCAAAACTACAACAGTAGAAGCTCTCAAGCTCCAAGATGTGTCCTTGGTTGTCAGTGATTAAAAAGTCAGCCGACTAGTTGACTAGTTGACCCGACTACTCTAGTCGGATCGGCCGCCGATTCACTCTATTTTTCCTGTTTTTTTTGTAGTTTTCTTTGTTGAAAAGTCTTGTATACCCCTATATTAGTTGCCATGTATTGGTTTTGAGTTTCCACATTTTTGCCAACTCTTTCCACCAATTGGTAGTTTTCTACCATGCTACATAAGAGACTGGTCATCTTCCACAATTGCACCACGAACAGGGTCGCACAGGCACAGAGTTCTCTTCCTCTTCTCATCTGCGCAGGGCCAAGGGTCATGCAGGAGTTCTCTTCCTCTTCTCATCACGCAGGCCAGGGGTTGCACAGGAGTTTTCTTCCTCTTCTCGTCACACAGGGCCAGGGGTCGCACAGGGCAAGGGGTCCCAGGGGTCGCACAGGACTTCAAAGCCTCATGGACAGGCGTCACACAGAGACAGCTGGCCAGGAGTCGTGCAGGGCCAGGACAGGGGAAGGTAGCAGAGCAGCAGCAGCCAGCGGCGCGGCTCCCCACATAAAAAAATGAAAAAAAAAAAGCCTGATAAAATAACTGACTTGGACTTGAGGCGCCCGACTCATCAACTAATCAGTCCAACTAGTAAATGGGATGGTCATCCGACTTGGACCGATTAATCCTTTTTAAAACATTGTTGGTTGTTCTTGCTTCCTCCTTTCCCATACTTCTTCCAGCAATAATCTCGATGGTGGTTCGATCGGCCACAATGACAACATAGAGAATGGGCGCGCTCATGGCCACGGCCTCGACCACCCACATCAAGTGCAGAAGCACTGCCAAACTTAATGGAATCACCAGACAAACCCACAGACTGCATCCCAGCATCAGTCTGCAGTTTTGTGCTAACCCACAGTACCTAGGAAAAACTATCTCCAAATTGGGAATCGTAGTATCAGCATCATCTGTATTTCAAACATGATGATAATGATCGTCCATCCCAGACAAGAATTTTGCGACAATCAGGGTACCAAAAATCAGCTGGATCGGACTCGGATCGGCCGATCCGGATCGGTTTTTGGGCCCCTGATCTGATCCGGGGTAACCCTGCCAAGGACCGAGCTCAGGCCGATTACAGGGTGAGTCGAGACCGGTTTCAGACCTTATTTACCTGAATATCATTTAAGTAAATGTTAGTATTCATTTACTTAAGATATTACATGTAAATAAGGAAGTACCCCCTATTTGAATCCAATAAAAATATCAAAAAAATCATATCTCTTACCAATAACAAGTCAACTCTCTCATCCAAGAAGAAAATCACGATTTTGATGATTCCATGAAAATAGTGTCTTTCTAATCCCTCATAATTCAAATGAACCTAATAGAACAGGAGAGTGGCTCCCTTGGAGAAGTCATATGCATGTTTGACTTTTTTCACTGGACTTTCGATTTTTAGTGTTCTATTAGGTTTATTTGAATTATGAAATTTTTAGATAGACCAAAGTATGAGAGGTTAGAAAGACGTTATTTGATGGAATCACCAAAATCGTGATTTCTTCTTGGATGAGAGAGTTGACTTTTTATTGGTAAGAGAGATGATTTTTTTGATATTTTATTAGATTCAAATGGGGGGTACTTTCTTATTTACATGTAATATCTCAAGTAAATGAAACATTTACTTAAATGATATTTAGGTAAATAAGGTATCGTACATTAGTATACACTTGTATGATTGATATACATATTGATTATGTTTATATATAATATGATTGTATCATACACTTTATTTTGATGTATTTCAATTAATAAATACAATCCTTATGTTTTTCATTTTTTTCCATATTTTTTACAATTTTTATAGGTAGATCTAGCCACCCCTGGCTAAGCCAGGATCGGCCCGGATCGGCCGATCCCAAATCGAGATCGACCAATCCGATCGGTTTTTGGCGATCCGGCCCCAATCCCCTTGTCCTTTAACCTTGGAGATAATAAAGTTCTCCTATTGCTTCTCCTGGACAGTGATATCGCTAACCACTAGCTAATAGCAAACACTGTGGAAAGCATGAACACAATGAATTCAATTGCTAGTATAAAATGTGCATGTGTAAAGTCAAACAAGTGTGGATTCCAAAGCACAATATTTGTGAGATGAAAAATTTGATGGGACCCAAAGTAATTTGGGTACCAAAAAATTTCTTTCGAATTTCCTTGCAGGAATGCCTTACTGCCCACAAGCAAGATAAGTGGTACCTCGACAGTGAGATAAATTCTGTTCTTTGGTTGAAAAGGATGGAGGACAGGTAATCTTTGGAGGTAAAAAATCAAATCATTGGCACAAATAAGGTAGGTAAGAATCCTACAAACACCATTGAAAATATTTAACTTGTTAAAGGGTTAGTAATTTGTTGAGCATTAGTCAACTTTGTGATAAGAGACTTAAAGTTACATTTAATTCTGATGCATGTGAAATTGTAGAGAAAGAGACTGGAAAAATCAAATTTGTTGGTCACAGAATAAATAATGTTTACTTGGTTGATTTGAATGAACAGAAAAATGAAAATCTTTGTTTGGTTGCTAGTAAGCATGATATATTTCAATTGTGGCATCGTAGATTAGGTCATACTAGTGAAAATATCTTGAACAAATTGATTAGACTCAATCTTGTGAAAGGTCTCCCTAAAATAAAAATAAATAAAAATGCTAATGTCTGTGATGTATGTGCTCAAGGAAAGCAAACTAAAAAATCTTTTAAATTCAGTGCACCTTTAATAACTTCAAAACCTTTTGAACTATTGCATATAGACCTGTTTAGACCTACTAGGACACTTAGTCTTATTGGTCATCGTTTTGGTCTTGTCATTGTTGATGATTTTTCAGATATATATAAGTGTTTTCTTGTCTCTCAAGAGTGACACTTTTGAAAACTTTGAAAAAAATTTAAATAAAATTGAACAAGAAACCACAAATAAAATCTATTCCATACTTATTGATCATGAAGGAGAATTTGACAATAATTTGTTATTTAATTTTTGCATAAACAAGGAAATGAGCACAAATTTGCTTCACCAAGAACTCCAGGATAGAATGGAGTGGTTGAACGAAAGAATAGAACGTTGGTTGAGATGGCCCGCACATTGTTAATTGAAAGCCAACTTCCAAGAAGTTTTTGGACAAAGGCTGTAAACACTTCGTGTTACATCCTCAATAGAGTCATGGTAAGACACGTCCTAAAGAAAATTTCATATGAGCTTCTCAAAGGTAAGAAACCTCACATTGCCTATTTTAGAGTTTTTGGATGCAAAGTTGTGACAGACCGGGGTACTTATGCCCAATAAGGCTCCAATCCAGATCCGCCTCCCGCGAACGGACCGAAGTCTCGCAAGGGATATCTCACACACGTGTCCAGTAAGAGTATAAAAGACAAACCACAAGAATATAAGACACAAGAAAGTACATGTGCTCATATCTGTTCACAAATTTGTACAACTGTCCCATTATATTAATACATGTCCAATTTAAAAGAGTACAACTACCTGGGGCATACCCCGAGGGAGCACAAGCTCACACAACGCTAACTACTACACAACTGTTGGTGGTACAAGTCTGTTACAACACCGCTGCAAGCCAAACACACGGCAAGTCCTGAAAAGAACTGTAGGGGAGTGAGTCTCAACAAGTCACTGGCTCAGTAGGGGCTACCCAAAACAACACTGTAACCACAGACACCTCAACTCCAATGGGTCTCACTGGCAACAACAATAGCCAAACCATTTTATGCTCACATCATTACAATAAATAACAATTAAACATGCTCATGATAATAAACATAAAGTCCTCAGAAAGAAAGTAGGACTACGGGACTAAAATAATATCATTAGTCAGCCCAACTACTAAAGTGCCTAAACCACAGTCTCACTGGCACACTATTACAATAAGTAGTTGTCTAAACTATAAGCCACACAGGCAAGTCACTGCCTAAGTTGCAAGCTTCACAAGCAAATCTCAAACACTTGTGTAACAGGACTGCTAACAAAGAGCTGGTCCTTTATACTCCAAACCTCACTACGTCGGAAACTACACACAAAACAATAGGACTAGCTATCACGAAGCCAATCCATAACACACTAAAACTATAATTGGAATCATATCCAAGAAGAGTAAAACTCAACAAGTGGAAGGTCTCACACGGCCTCCACGGAGCACAGTTTTACTAAACCACAATATGCCTAAGCCACAAGCCTCATCGGCAAATTACCCACAAAGGTAATATAAATAATAATCACAAACTAATCCACAATAATCTTATAAACAAAGATCTACTTAAAATAGATAAGATACAACAAGTGGCAGGTCAAACCACAAGACCTCCACAACACACAAATACCCGGAAAGGTTAGTACACAATGTACCACCACAAAACTACAAAGTAACCCACGAAGAGAACAAGTACCTACTACTCTGAGGTACCACAACACAAACACCCAAACTAGGGTACAAGAAGGTGGTAAACACCACACTGAACCACAATTATATTGTACATTTACTTAGGCACAATATACATGTGAAACCTTAATCGATGAGCCATACAAACCATAACTCAGCCACAACTGTGCCAACACCAGGGCACACCTCGAACTGGTCAAACCTCGACCACGAGTCACAAACTCCCAAACTACGACAAGTAGCAAAGCACGAGTCGGAAGGAAACGACGTTACCACAACCACAACTGGAGCTAACAAAGCACGAGTCGCGAAGAACGACGCCACCACACGGGAACGGACTACTGGCTGATCAGACCAATATCCAACCCGGACAACACAACACAAGAACAACCTCTCAGCCTCGCAGTCAAGGACGAAAGGTCCAACTGCCGCTCCACAAGAAAGAAGTCAAACAACTGTGGAGACCAACCAACACCACACCTGCAGACACACAGCTACAGGCCCATGCCTGGCACATCTAGAGTCTCTGGCCGAAGCACTCTAAAGTGAGGCACTGGAAAACAGGACTAGCTGGGGACCAATGTCGACTACTGGTGTCCGTACCCCCAACTACGAGTGCGCTACAAGCGACAAAAGAACAAACTCTGGGAAGTCGTTGTCCCACTGCCGTCTTTCCCTCAGCCGGACGTACAACTCAAACTCAGGAGTGAGGGTGTCCAGGAAGACGACACAGACCTCAACAGTACAACACAAGTACCGGGACAAAACCCCGAGCACAACAAACACACGTGCCTGGCTCACAAAGAACCTGGGGTACCCGACTAGAGAGGCATTCCGGAATAGGCGCCGGACCACCACACTCGGCAAGCTCAAACCACGATATTTACACAAACACTTTCTGTTACCGATCACGGTACACAAATCACCATTAAAGATAGCTTGTCCTAGTCACCTGTGACTCACAAGCTAACTTGCACAACTACACATACTAACCATATTAAAAATAACACCGCAGTTTGTCATTGGTCACACGGTGACCTCCACTGCCACACTAAACATAATAGCACGATCACACTTAATAATCCATCTAGGATAATTCACAAGAAATCCTAAAGGATCATAGAAACCTCATCATCGCAATACGCAAACTGACCTCACTAATTATTAATCACAATAACGCACGGTATGCCATGAACATACAAACCATATACATGGCATCTAAACCTCGTAGATGTCACGTATATAATACCTCACGATGAATACATCACACATTATCTATGTAAACAAGTTGTCCAACACATGGACAATATGCACATACTTAAACCTCTACGTGCACCACACATTATTCACGTAAAACATGCCCATTACATGAGCAGTATGCTCCAAGAACATAACAAGTGCACTGGCTCACACCGGTCATCGCCATGCACACACAAACACGTAATATTCATAACCAGAAAAGCTACGTAAACGACACTGCATGGATACATGCACAAGTTGGCGGCAACATCGACTGCCGCTTATAAGAAGTAGACGGCAAGCGATCTAGCCGTTTATATCTCGGCTGGTGTTGACACGGGAAATTTTCATCAATTCCTCCATTCATTTTGATTCATTTGTTTCATTCCATTTAGGTATTCATTTATTTCGCATGCTTTGATTTTTGTATTGCGGGGCGTGCCAGCCTGTCTAGCAGACAGAAAAAGAGTCCGCGCGATGCAGAAGAAGAATTTTGGTGTCCGGGGAACGGACGGGTGTGTCTGCGAAAAGGACGGGTGTGTCCGCGAACGGACGGGTGCGCCGTTTTTTATCTGAACTTCTTGAGTCCCATGTCTATTCTCATCAGGCAATTAGGGTAGCATGTGCTGGACCTCTGTCTCCATCGACCGGAATCGATGTTACATTTACATCGAGTTAGGACACTTGGTATTATTTAATACCGGTCTTAACCCGAATACCATTCATAGTAAAGGACGAGAAAAATATACATGCTTTTTCTTAGAAAATCCTTATTATGACATGTTTTTCCTTTCTTTTGATTATTTTGAAATGCTTTTTGCTTTGGATATTCCATTTTTGAAACGATTGCCTTTTTGGGAGTCCAAAGTTTGATTTCTTTTGAAAAGGGGAGCGGGTATATACCCGTGGACCTATTTGAGGTCTTTCTCTTCTTTTGCAAAAGATTTGATTAGACATTTTTATTTGGGAAACATGAGGATTATTATTATGAATGGGTATATACCCGTGGATTTTGATTCTGAACTTGGGGGTATTATAACCCAGAGCAACACTTCCGTATTAGAAGGGTGATTGTGCCAATTTTCATATGGGGTTCTTTTATAGTGTCCTTTTTGAGCAAAGTCCGAGTTTGAGGTAGAGTTTCTTTTCTCCTCATTTCTCGCTCACGCGAATGTGATTTCTGGAGAGCATATGAACATATCTCCGTAGAAGTCCTTGTCATATTGTGATTTTTGTCCAAAGTCCATTTTCACGGGTATGGTTCTCGTGGAGGTGCATATGTGCTCCCATTTGGAGTATCTGAGCGCAGTTCTGGTCTTATTCTCCTTTTTCTTTGGATGTGTGTATATTATCATAATCCTTCTTTTTTTTTTTAATATATGAGTATGTCTTGGCGAGTCCCTGCTTAGGCAGGGTGTCCTTATAGTGGTGTATTTTCATATTGGTATATGCTTATATCCATGTTCTCTCGGGAGAAACTTTGCCCGGAGGGATTTTGCCTTAAAGAGATGTGTGTATAAACACAAATTTGCACTTTGTAAATATATTCTCAAACGGTATCTCTATTTGAGCAGAGTATCCGGGATTGCCTTTTGAGAAACATATACACAATGGGGCATATTTGTGATTATATAGATATGTTCTCGGGCAGAGTCCCTATTTGGGCAGAGATTCTACTAAGAAATACATTTATATAAACATGAAGTTTGTGATTATACGGATATGAATTTAGAGGGAACTTTTGTCCGGGCAGGATTCCTCCTAAGAGACACATGCGTATAGGCACAAATTTGTGATTTTATGGATATATTCTTAGGGGAGTCTCCATTTGGGCAGAGTTTCCCCTAAGGAACATATACATAAGAACATAAATTTGTGAATATATGAATATGTTCTTGGACAGAACCTCCGCTTGGGTAGAGTTTCCTCTAAGAAACATATATATATAACACGAGTTTGTATTTATATGGATACATCCCTTGAGAGAGATTTTTGCCTGGGCGAGAATCTCCTTAAGGAACATATTTGTATAATTACAAATTTGTAATCTTTATATATGTGTTCTTGGACGGAATCTCCACTTGGGCAGAGTTTCGTCTTAAGAAACATATATATAAGAACACAAATTTGCGAATATACGAATATGTCCTTGGGCAGAACCTCCGCTTGGGCAGAGTCTCCTCAAGAAAACATATACATATAAGCACAAAATCCACCATCCCAGAGACTTGCTCGATGGGCGGGGAGAACATGGGTATTTAAATACCATGTACCCATAGAGACTTGCTCGATATGGACGGTATTTAAACCCCGGGGAATATCACCCCACAGAGACTTGCTCGATGTGGGGGATGGGGATTGAGAAGGAATATCGATGACGATTCGCGCCGACGACTCTTCTCTCCGCGCTTGGCCTATCGGGCTAGAGAACAAATAATAAAAGGAATTGTTGGAAGGGGATATGCTCTTTTCTATTCCTTTGATTTTTTTTTTGGACAGGAATTTGCAAGGGCTTCGCCGGGACCTTACATGGGGGAGAGGCCTTGCCAAATGAGGGGAATAGGGGGGCCTTTTATAGGGGGAAGGCCCCCCTTACATTGGGTCGGGGAAGGCCCAACCGATGGTGACCTCATCGTAAGGTCACCATCGGTTGGAGGCCAACCGATGGTGACCTCATTGTGAGGTCACCATTGGTTGGATGGCCAACCAATGGTCAGAATTTTTTTTTTTAATTTTCTCTGTCAACAAATGCCCCCCACGGGATGTGCACCGAAGCCCAAGCCGAAGGAGGACGTCCCATGCATTCTTTGAGCTTTGCTTCTTGTCTTCATGACTTGATAAGGAACTTGAATCGAAAAGTTGTAGCCACAGTTGACGCGCTTCAGTACTTGCACTGTGAAACCAGCAATCTCAGGCAACGATCGACTTTGTCATACCTCTTGTGCCGAGCCATCAGCTCCGCTTCTTTGGATTTACTTGGAACTGGTTTGGACCTTCTTTACCTGGGTCTTGTCTTTCTGACTTCACCTCAGGTATGAATTTGATATTTCTTTCACGAGATTCGCCTTCTTGGCAGTATTTGGATCATATTCGACAGAATTCTATTGCTGAGGCCGACCTTGTTGGCTTCACGCAACAACTATAACCCTTTTCCTCCGAGGAGATTTGCGGGGTGGCTATCTTTTCCCTTCTGCTTCATTCTTTTTTCACATATCTGTCATGAATCTCCAGCCACCCTTGCTCCAGAAGTTGTTAGAGATAGGAATGGCGAAGCTCATTTGGATGTTCCCTCCTCTTATAGGCTTAAAAAAGCTGGAAAAGGAGAGTGGCGGATTCCACCTCATATGGTGGTGACTTTCTTTTCTTTTCTTCTCTCATCATTGTCATTCATGATCTTTTCTTCTTGATTTATCACTTTTCTTTTCTTCCCCCTTTTTTTGTAAACTCTTCTACCTCAGATGATAAGACAAATGAGAAGTACTGGGCGGCCATGCTTCTTTGCCCTGAGGTTCTCCTCTCCTTCGTGGGGTTAATGATAATGAGTCATCATCCGACTGTCTGTTTCTTGAGATAGTCGTGATGGATGACAGTGCTTCTGCATTTGCTGAGTTGGGAGTCTCGACGGAACAATATTCTTTTGCTCCTGTCGAGGCTTATATCCCGATGCCTTTCGAGGAATATTCTGCCACGAAATCAACTCCTGCAGGTGACTTCCTTTACTGAGCTCATATACAGTCTTTAAAGATGATGTTTTCTTTTCTGATGTTGACTTTCCTTTCTTGTGTTCAAGTGACCAGATTTTTTATGTCTAACTTTTCTCCTGGGAGATGATGGATTCATATTTTGTATCTGTGGCCAATCCTCCCTTTCCGCTTTGGGGAAATGCAGGGAGCCCATTCTTGAACTCATATAGAGTTGTTTTTTTTTTTTTGACATATTTCTTTTCATGACGAATCCTTCTCCCTTACTGTATTTGCTTTAACAGGGACAGAATTCTGTGATCAACTGTTTGGCTGGGGAACGACAGATTCATATTCTGCCTCAGGGGCGAACTTCTCCATCCCGAGTTGGGGAATTTCAATGAGCCCGTTTTTGGACTTCCCAGCTCAATCCGCCTTTCAAGTGGGAGGCACAACAAGTGGAGGCGGAGGCCTTCACCAGGCAGATTCTACCTATGTCCCTCCAACCTTCCCATATGATGGGGAGCAGTTTTATGCAAATTCGCCATATTTTCTCAGCTCCTTTCAAGATCCGTGTCCTGGACCATCCAATCTCGCTCAACCTTCAGAATCTGAGGCTGAGGAGGAAGGCGAAATTCCCGTATCAGGTGAAAAGGCGCCGAGCTTTGTGCCTTGCATCTTTGACTTGGTATTTTACCAGCTTTGTCTTGTTAACAACTTTTTCCTTACTGCTAATTTCTTTTCTGGGGCAGACACTGTGCCGAATCCTGACGAGGGGAGCTCTCCGCCCTTGGAGGTTGGTGTTCCCCCTGAGCATGGTATAAGGTGGCTGTGGACACGAAAAAATTTTAACCCCTTAACCGATGGGGCTACCATCGGTTAAGGGGATTATTTCCCCAAACCGATGGGAGCACCATCGGTTGGAGGGATAAATCCCTCCAACCGATGGAAGTACCATCGGTTGAGGGGAAATCCCCCTTTAACCGATGGAAGTACCATCGGTTAAAGGGGAGCTCCCCTTTAAATCCCCTAACCGATGGGACTACCATCGGTTAAGGGGATTTTTCCCTTCAACCGATGGGAGTTCCATCGGTTGAGGGGAAATTCCCCTTCAACTGATGGAAGTACCATCGGTTAAGGGGGATTCCCCTTTTAAAACCCCCAACCGATGGGACTACCATCGGTTAAGGGGATTTTTCCCCCTAACCGATGGGACTACCATCGGTTGAGGGGTTTTTTTCCCTCTAACCGATGGTACCCCCATCGGTTAAAGGGAATTTTCCCTCTAACCGATGGGACTCCCATCGGTTAAAGGGATCCCCACTCCCCACGCATGTAAGAGGGGCCTTCCCCTATAAAAGGCACCCCCATCCCCCATTTGAAAAGGGCCCGCCCCCGGGGAGATGCTACAGCCCCTTTGAGAAATTGCTGTCCCCCTTCCCGTGAAATCCCAAACAATAGAAAATTTTGATTTCCAAAGTCCCCGTCTCTCTCAATCTCATTTCTTGTGTGAGTGAAGGTACCAAATCTTCTTCCCCCGAGTGTTGAGAGGTTGTCCGTATGCGGCATCGGCAAACTTCATCGACTAAAAGTCCGCAATAGCGGCACCGGCCCTCACGGGCTATAGGTTCTAAATACCGTCCATTCCGGACATATGGTATTTTAGATACCTTTGTAATTCATGCCACCTCCCATCGAGTTTTAAACTCTCCAGGATGGTGTGTTTGTGCTATATGCATATGTTTCTTAAAGGAGACTCTGCCCAAGTGGAGATTCTGCTCGAGAACGTATTCATATATTCACAGATTCGTATTTTTATATATATGTTTCTTAGAGGAAACTCTGCCCAAGTGGAGATTCAACTAAGAACATATCTATAAATTTCAAAATCTGTGTTTATATTTATATGTTTCTTAGAGGAGATTCTGCCCAAGGGGAGATTCTGCCCAAGAACATGTTTGTATATTCACAAATTTGTATTTTTATATGCATGTTTCCTAGAGGAAACTCTGCCCAAGTGGAGATTCCGCCTAAGAACATATCTATAAAACTCAAATTTGTGCCTATACACGTGTTTCTTGAAAGGAAGCTCTACCCATGTCAGAGTTTTCCCTCTAAAAACATATCAATGTAATCACAAACTTTGTATTCATATACATGTGTTTCCAAGAGGAAACTCTGCCCAAATGGAGTCTCCGCCCACGGACATGTCTATATAGTCATAAATTCGCAATTTAATGCGTACGTCTCTCAAAAGGAATCCTGCATATGCAGATGGTACCTTTTGCCGGATACTCCACTCAAACAGAGATACCGGTGAGAAAATATGCGTAAACTGCAAATTTGTGTTCATACACACATACTTTCTTAAGGGCAAAATCCCTCCGGGCAAAGATTCTCTGAGGACACATGGATATAAGTACATATTCATATGAATATATCTTCATGAAGGCATTCCGCATAAGCAGAAACTCTGCCAAACTAAATTTATGAAAATTGTGTTGATATACACACATCCAAAGAAAAAGGGACAAGACCCAAACTGTGCTCAGATATTCCAAAAAGCAGCACGAATGCATACTCACAAGAACTATGTTCACGTGGACAGTTTCTAGAAAGGAACTTCAAATTGACAAGAACGTCCACGGAGATATGTCCATACGTTCCCGAAAATCATACTCATACAAGTAAAAAAATGAATAATGAATGAATGAAACGATGAACGAGGAGAAAGGAAATTCTACCTCAATTCGGACTTCATTTAAAAGAAGGATGTTGTAAAAGAATATCACGTCATAAAAAAAAATTGATGTAACAACTCTTCTAATACAGAAATGCTACTTCGAATCATGACTTCCCCCAAGTTCAGAATCAAATGCACGGGTATATGCCCGTCTGCAATAATAACCCTCAGGTTTTCCAAAATAAAACCTTCAAACAACCTAAAATGATCTTTCTCCAAAAAGGAGAGGAGGGTGACCCCAAATGGGTTCACGGAAATATATCCGTTCCCTTCTTAAAAGTCATATCTCGGACTCCAAAAAGGCAGTCATTTCAAAAATGAAATATTCAAAGCAAAAGCATTTCAAAATAATCAAAAGAAAGGAAAAACATGTTATGGTCAGGATTATCTAAAAGCGTGCATATTTTTCTCATCCTTTGCTATGAATGGTATTCGGGTTAAAATTGGTGTTAAATAATACCAAGAGTTCTAACTCGATGTAAATGTAACACCGATTCCAATCGATGGAGACAGAGGTCCAGCACATGCTACCTCAATCACCTGATGAGTATAGATACAGGACTCAAGGAGTTCAGATTAAAATACGGCGCACCTGTCCGTTCCACAGACATCATACCCGTCTGTTTCACGGACACCACACCCGTCCGTTCCATGGACACCCAAAAATACTTTCTCCGCATTACGCGGACTCTTTCTTCTGTCTATTAGACAAACTGGCACGCCCCGCAAATCACAATACACAAATCAAAGCATGTGAAATAAATGAATACCCAAATGAAATGAATACATGAACCAGATAAAATGAAATGAGCAAACAAAATCAAATGAACGATCGATGATATTTTTCCCGTGTCAACAGTGGCCCACAGGAGAGCAACCAGCCCCTCATTTTGCTGATGATGGCTGCTGGGAATTCCTTGTTGGCCGAATAACGGCATTGGCAGACTCCACAGACCCGGCGCCCATTGAAGTTATTCGAGAGGCGCTGGAGCAACATACGGGATCTGCCTTTAGCATGGGAGTCCAGCAGGAGCGTTGGATGAATTTTATCACCGATATTTGGAACAGGGTGTACACCCGTCAGGTTGAGACGACCTGGGCCCAGCAATTCGAAGCTCTGGAGAGCGATACTGAAGCCGATGATCTCCAGGTTGCTGAGGTGCGCAAGCGTCGGAAGACGTGAGAACTGCGGATGGCCGCAAGAGAAAAGAGTATTGCTCGGCTGGAACGCGAGCTTAGCGAGACAATATCTTGTCAGGCTCAAGATGCCAGAGATGAAGTTGAAGATCCCGAAGAGGGAGGCCTCCGTGCTAGAGATGGAAACGACTCTCGCCGGCCCAGATCTTCCAAAGCTAAGAAGGCAGAGCGGCTGCAGAAGAAGGCACCCTCTTGGCTTTGCTTCTCAACATAACCTTTGTATATTAGGCTCGTTGTCTTAATTTACTTTTTTGTATT
The DNA here is from genome assembly GCA_014218235.1 of Colocasia esculenta. Classification (NCBI taxonomy): domain Eukaryota; kingdom Viridiplantae; phylum Streptophyta; class Magnoliopsida; order Alismatales; family Araceae; genus Colocasia; species Colocasia esculenta. The sequence goes on along the minus strand of CM024763.1, from coordinate 107,251,618 downwards.
GTATGTATTGTGTGACTATCTGTCACCCTTTACGAATCTGTAACAGAGTGACCTATGACTTTATGAATATAAATATGAAGGACACGGAAATTCCTTCTTTCATTCTCTCTCTCTTTTTTTTTCTTCTTCTTTTTTTTTCACATTACCAGCCTTAGCGCCCTTTCGGGTTTTCACCAAGACTGGCCCCCTTTAGCTTTTTCCAACGCGCCCTTTCGGGTTTTCACGTTGAGGGGTTATCCATTTTTGCCTGAAGCGCCCTCTCGGGTTTTCACCTCAGCTGGATTTTTTTTGATCTTTTTACCCTTAAGTACACAAGGAATCGTATACTTAAGTCCATCGGGGTATCTTTATTTTTTAACCCCCCTTTTTTCTCTTTTTTTTTTTTTACTTTGGGTATTGTTGTGGTCTTTGGTATGGAGTTTAGGTTTGGATTTGGGGTTTAGGTTATTTCAATTTTGGTTTTGGTTTTGGATTTGACATAGCCTACCTTTATGGTTTGTTGGCTATAGTCATGGTATTCTGGATTTAATATAACCTACCTTTTTGGTTTGCCGGCTATGGTGATGATTTGATTTGGGTTTGACATAGCCTACCTTTGTGGTTTATTGGCTATGGTCATGGTATGGATTTGACATAGCCTACCTTTTTGGTTTATTGGCTATGGTTTTGTATGGTTTTGACACAGCCTACCTTTTTTGGTTTGTTGGCTATGATTTTGGTATTTGGATTTGATATAGCCTACCTTTTTGGTTTGCTGGCTATAGTTTTGATTTGGTTTGGGTTTGACATAGCCTACCTTTGTGGTTTGCTGGCTATGGTTTTGGTATTTGGATTTGATAAAGCCTACCTTTTTGGTTTGCTGGCTATAGTTTTGATTTGGTTTGGGTTTGACATAGCCTACCTTTGTGGTTTGCTGGCTATGGTTTTGGTATTTGGATTTGACATAGCCTACCTTTGTGGTTTGCTGGCTATGGTTTTGGTATTTGGATTTGACATAGCCTACCTTTGTGGTTTGCTGGCTATGGTTTTGGTATTTGGATTTGACATAGCCTACCTTTGTGGTTTGTTGGCTATGGTTTTGGTATGGTTTTGATATAGCCTACCTTTTTGGTTTGCTGGCTATAGTCTGGGTATGGTTTTGTCATAGCCTACCTTTTTGGTTTGCTGACTATGGTTTTAGGATTTGGATTTGACATTGTTCAGCATTGTAGCTTGGAACCTCATTTGGCGGGATATGCAAAATAAGCCTCCATCTTTCATTGAATTTTCCCTTTTTTTGTTTTATACATGGAATGCCCTTGGCTTTATGCTCGGTAAGGACTGACAAGTTCGGGGTATATGACGGGCAGGTGGAAAATTGATTCCTTTGCCCCCATCTATGGCAAACTTCATTTCATCATTTTTTTATTTTCTTTAGGCTTCATGCCCTTTGGGTGATTGGTTTTTTTTTTGTCTTGGTGGCTGGCCAGGGAATTCATGTTCTGGCGCGTGATACAACTTCAGGTGTTTCCCATTGAGTGGGGGAAAAGGCACATTACCTTTATGGTCAACTAGCCGGTATGCGCCTCCTTCATATGCCAGAGTAACGATATATGGACCGAGCCAGGTGGGTTGAAATTTGCCACATGACTTTCCGGCCATTGCTTCTCTGCATTTGACCATGACAAGATCCCCTTGCTTGAAAGCTCTGGGTCTTGCTAATTTGTCGAATGCTCGAACCATTCTAGCCTGATACACTTGGAGAGACTTGTATGCTTCAAGGCGTCTTCCTTCTAGATTGGAGAGCTCCTCAAGCCTCCTTTCGATTTGATCTTGATCTTGATTTTGTAATTCAGCTTGGATAGCCACCCGATAGGATGCCATTTCAATTTCTATAGGGATCATGGCCTCAGCTCCATATACCAAGGAGAAGGGTGAACATCCGGTAGGGGTTTTATACACGTTCGATAAGCCCATAAGGCCTCATGAACCTTTTTCTCCCCATTCCCGCTTTCTGTTGCCGATTATCTTGGCGAGCAATTTGCAGAGGGTTTTGTTGAAAGCTTCTGCCAACCCATTTGCCTGTGGATTGTATACTGAAGATGTTCTCCAATCAATGTGAAATTTCGCCGCCAAGGCATATATTGTTTTGTTTCTGAATTGTGACCCATTATCAGATATGATCCTGTGAGGGGTCCCAAATCTGTATATTATGTTTTGCTTAACAAATTTGGCCACCGATTCCCCGGTTACCTCCCTCAATGGGATAGCTTCAGCCCACCGAGAGAAGTAGTCTGTAGCAGCCAGTATGAACTTGTGGCCTTGAGATGAGGGTGGGAATGGTCCCACAATATCCATACCCCATTCGGCAAACGGCCATGTTGGCGCAGTGGGATGTAATACATTTGGTGATTTCCTTGGTATAGGGCCAAATGCTTGACACTGATGACATGTACGGGCATATCGAATGCAATCCGCGTACATGGTAGGCCAGTAGAAGCCTTTTAACTTGATATTGATTTTCATCTTCTCTCCTGCCTGGTGTGCACCACACAGCCCGGAGTGAACTTCTTCCATGATGATTCTAGCTTCTTTGGGGGATAAGTATCTGAGGAGGACTGGTCCTTTCTTTTCATGGACCAGCTTATATAGTTGATCTACTATTATTTGATACGATGTAGCCCTGCGTAAGAGCTGAATTCTTTGTGCTCGATCAGAAGGCAGCCAACCTCCCTTGATTTTAATAATCGGCTCGCGCCAATCTTCAGATTCATTTGTTGTATCTAGCCCTGTATTATATATCTCCTCAACTGTGATATTGGACTCAGTGTCAAGGATACTGGGCATGAGTCTTCTGTGGCGGACACTTATGTCCAATTCCCCCTCAGGAGGCAATTTTATGGCAGAGGCCAATTTGGCTAAAGCATCAGCCTGAGAATTTTCACTTCTCGGCACATGGGATATGTCAAAGAAGTTGAATTTTTCTTTGAGCTTCATGACAATGGTATAGTATGGAAGCAATTGTGGTTTACGGACTTCATACTGGCCCAATATTTGTCGGATGACCAACTGTGAGTCACCATAAACTTGTATACCTTTGATTCCCATTTCGAGAGCCAGCCGGAGCCCAATAATTAGAGCTTCATATTCAGCTTCATTATTTGTGAGTGGCTTCATAAGAGCGCAAGAGTTGTATAAGATTCCTCCATGTGGAGTGACTAAGACGATCCCTGCTCCAGTAGAGACGGTGGTTCCTCCCTGCTCCAGTAGAGACGGTGGTAGAACCATCAGTATAATGGAGAGTTCGGGAAGCTCCATCAAAATATAATTCCCAAGAGGGTAGCTCAATTGTGGCAACCTCTTCGAGAACTGAATTTTCATTTGCAAGAGAAAGAGTTTCTTCTTCTGGGAGGTTTATAGATAAAGGGGAATCTTCTGGCACTGGATGTGCGGCTAAGAATTCGGCCAAGCCTTGCCCTTTGATTGCCCTTTGTGGGATGTATGTGATATCAAACTCCATGAGGAGCAGAGCCCATTTCGCGAGTCTTCCTGACAATATGGGTTGCCTTAGCAGATATTTGATTGGATCATACTTGGAGATGAGTTTAATTTCATGAGACAGCAGATAATGCCTCAATTTCTTTGCAGCAAATACCAGTGCTAGGCATACTTTTTCCATTGGAGCATATCGGAGTTCCGGACCGATTAGCTTTCTGCTAAGATAATATAGAGCTAGCTCTTTATCTTCTTCATTTGTTTGTGCCAATAGAGCTCCCAAGAAGCATCCATAGCTGCAATATAAGTGTAAGAGGCTTTCCAATAACTGGCGCCCCTAGGACTGGAGGAGTGAGAAGATACTCTTTGATTTGTTCAAGAGCATCCTGACATTCTTGGTCCCAGATGAAGGGAGCATTCTTCTTCATTAGTTTGCCGAACGGCATGCATCTTCCTAAGAGATTGGATATGAATCGCCTGATATAGGCTAATCTCCCTTGGAGTGACCTTAGCTCTGTCAAATTTTGAGGAGAAGGCAGTTGCTGGATCGCCTTGATTTTGTCAGGGTCTATTTCTATTCCCCGATATTTGACGACGAAACCCAGGAGCTTGCCACTTGAAACCCCAAATGCACATTTCATAGGATTCATCTTCAATTTGAATTGACGAAGCCTTTCAAAAACACGGCGAAGATCATATAGATGATCCTCCCGTTTTTTGGTTTTGACGACTAAGTCATCCACATAGCATTCAACCACATCATGGATCATTTCATTGAATATCTTGGTCATGGCTCTTTGATATGTAGCCCCTGCATTTTTCAAACCAAAGGGCATCCGCTTGTAGTTGAAGATACCTTTGGGTGATCTGAATGCAGTATGATCTTTATCTTTGATTGCCATCCGGACTTGATTGTAGCCGGAAGACCCGTCTATAAATGACAAGGCTTCATAGCCGGTGGTCATATCCACCATTGTTTCAGTGATTGGAACTGGGAAATCATCCTTGGGACATGCTTTATTCAAGTCCCTGTAGTCGATGCATATCCGGATTTGACCATTCTTCTTCTTCACTGGGACAATGTTGGCGAGCCATATTGGATATATGCATGGCTCGATGAAGTCTACTTCAGAAAGTTTGTCGACCTCAGTATTTACTTTCAATTCTAATTCATTCCGCATACGCCTTTGCAATATGGATAATTCATGCTCAGCAACTGATGACTCTAGTCCCGGCATTTCTTTATAATTCCAAACAAAACAGTCTTGGAATTCCAGCAGAAGAGTTTGATAAGATTGCCTTTCCCGTTCATCAAGAATGGCGCTGATAAAGATTGGTCGGGGATCTTGTTGACTCCCGAGATTGAGTTCAATTAATTCATCGATAGTGGCCTGCCCACCGTCTTCCATTTCTTGGGGAGCTGGCTGCAGATAGAATTCATCTGGTAGCTCTTCATTTGATAATTCATTTGATAGAGTTGAAGTAATATCTTGAGAGTTGGAGTTGGAACACTCCTGATTATTTTTTGCGCTGCAGACCTCTGATGATGATCCAACAACATTGACTGTATAGGAGGATTTGGTATCGTAACCTAATCCTCTGGTATCTCTTCTAGAGAATGGAGGTTGCCCCCAGGATTGAGAAGGTTCCCATAGTTGCTTGAAGAAATTTCTTCGGGAAATATCTTGTACCTGAGGGATTTTCTGCTTTCTGCACATTTCTTTAATTTTTTTTTTCTGGCATACCAGCCATTTCTTGCATTGATTCCAGTTGGTTGTTGGAGCTGTCTTCCCAACCAAAATCATCCCCTGTATAAGTTTGAAGGGCTAATTCCCCCTTGTAGAAGAGGATTGGCTTGGCTGCCTTTCTTGCATTCTTTCTTTCTTTTCCTTGATAAGTGACAACGAAAGTTTTTAATCGCCGAACACTTTGTTCTTGCTTTGGAGAACAGATTTGCATGCAGTTGGATGGCAAAGGAATGCTCCCATTGATGATTTGACTTATGTGATCAGCTTCATAACTGATGCTTCGCCGTTCTGGGCGGGTTACTTTGCTTTGAGAAGTATTTGCAGATAATTTGGCAAGGCTTTTGTTTACCACAAAAAGCTCGCCAGTTCCATTGTCTTCATTTGAGGACTCAACCTGCTTACCTTTCCCTTTAGAGAGGGAGGAGGGTTGAAGATTTGGTCCTCCAAGATATACAGGGGCATTAGTCAGGTTGCATTCATCTTCCCGAAACGGGGCTTGATCAGCAAAGATTGTATGTTGCTTCCCTTCTTTTGCATATTTAATGCATTGATGAAGAGTTGATGGAATGACCCAATTTTCATGTAGCCAGGGTCTCCCAAGCAATATTCTGTTGCATATGAGGCATGAGATGTAGAGATTCAATGGCTTTATAGGGCATTATATTGGTAGATGCCCCCGGATCGACCAGGATCCGATTCAATTGAATATTGTTGACCTGTCCCTTCATATATATAAGGGACGATTGTGATATGGAGAGGATATCAACATGCGCTTATCTTGTGAAAGTGACATTTGCTGCCAGTGCTTCATATATTTGAGCTTGGAAATCAGCCATATGAGCTTCATATATATTCTTTTATTCTTGGAGTACTTTGACAAGAGTTTCTCTCAGGTCTTGGCTCCAAGCAATTGCCTCCCAGACAGTGATGTTGACGGGGAGTGATTTGAGTTGCCGAAAGATTTTGTCATCACCTTGATGCGTATCTGATCCGATGAGGGAGATCCCTTTATCGAGGACTCAGATGGCTTCTTTGGCTTGATAGATTTCTTTTGAGAGAGAGGAATCAACAGCCTTCCATTTGAAAAGAGAGGAGCGTTGTCCGGCTCATTTGATGAGGCATGGGGACTTTGACTCTTTTCTTTTGTATGAGGAGGCATATTGGACAGCTCTTCTTCTTCATCTGAAGGGTTGAAGACATAAGAATCCGCCCGTGTCTCGGCTTCAGGCAGAGACTTTGACTCTTCGCCGTGAATGGGAATGACTCTGTTTGATTTTGTGATATCGGGCTTCTTGAAAATAGTAGATGCAACTTTTTGCTCTTTACCATGCCCTTTCTTGCGACGGCGATTTGAATTATTTGCTGGCCGACGCTGATATGTCAACATTGTTGGCTTACCTTCAGCCTGTTTGGTACTATCACTAGGAGAGATTTGCAGCTTCTTTGGTTGAGGTTTGGACACCATATTGTAAATTGGTGAGTTAAATATGTAATTTGATTTTTCAATTTTGATTGATTTTTTTTTCTTAGTTGATATTTGAGGTACCTCAGCAGCAGCATCACGCTACATTTGTTCTTTTTCATTCTTCTTTTATTATTATTATTATTCTTCGTTGTTGTTTATATATATATATATATATATATATATATATATGTATATATTTTAATTTCATACCTGAAGAGCTTCAAGTGAGCTTATGACTTTCTGCTCTGAAGATGATTTGGAGATGCTTCTTTTGTTGGAGCCACCTCTTACTGTAGAGTTGTTGACTCTTTTGGAACTGGCTGATTTTGAGGGCCGACAGTGACCCATTCACAAAGGTTGCATTAATTGCTTCTTCAATAATTGAAGATGGGAGTTGGTGATAATGATCCACGAACTCCTCTGCTTGCTGGGAGATTGGCTTTGCCGCAGCTTCTTTTGATATTCTAATTCTGTATTGAAGAAGATCAATTTTGAATTGCTCCATTTCGGCTTTGACTCTGTATCGTCCATAGTCCAGTCGATGATGATAATATTCACATATCTTTGGATATAGAGCTTGGGATTCTGGACTTGAACCATAGGCTCATTGTGACACCTTATTTGCTGGCGCCAAAGAATTCCCATATTGATCAATTTTTCCTTCCCAGATATGAGTTTCGACTAAATCATGGGGATCCAGACAGTAGTCATACATCCCCTTTCACTCTGAAAGATATATGATGCTGGTTCAAGTATGGAAACCAAACTTTGCCTTCTGAGATTGTCAAGTATAAACTTGGTGCTCTTTGTTGCAAATGAGAAGCTTATTGTAGAAGATGCACATTTGTATACGATTGCCTGGATAAATATGGATTTGAAGGCTCCCCCATTGATGACTGAGGAAGACCAAAGGATGACGATGCATTAATGACATTCACCGAATAGGATCCAGGTTGGCTGGTCCATTTGGTGATTGTTGAGTATGAGGCTGGTTGACCCGATGCATATCCGGGTTAATTAGCTTTTGAACATCATTTTTGAATAATATGCAACCTTCGATGCTATGACCCATCACTTGATGATACAGGGTAGTAATTGGCTAATATTTCTGCCGGAGCTCGGTAATCCATGAATCCGGATTGAAGGCATAGCCGGAAAAGTGAGAAAGTTTGATGTCGAGGGAAAGAATATAACCTTGCCGGCTCGACAGGAGTTGAAGGATCTTCGGATAGCCACCTAATTGAGTCTGCATATGGCGACATAGGAGGCGGCTCTGAATACATTTGAATATGCATAAGAGTATATTTGCCTTTGGACTTTCTCATCATTCTATATGGATCATGCCTTGATCTTGGTAGAGAATGAGCTTCTGAATTATCTTGAGGAGGATCAGATGAATGACCGTCCTCGGGATGATTTGAATTTGTTGGAAGTCTCGTCATATAAATGACATTGATAGATTGCTCTGGTCGATCCCAAGCATGAAGTTGAGGAGGGTCAGCCAGAGCATTTGCATAGATATGAGGCCATTTTGAATGATCTTCCGGACCTCATTTTTGAAGACGTAGTAATCTTCAATTGCATGCCCCACCATACGGTGATACGGGCAAATTGAGCTGATTGATTTTGCTGACATCTGCCTGCTTCTTTGGTTCTGGCAGTGATATTAACTGATTATCGAGGCAGAGATCATAGAGCCTCTTAGTATGCTCCTTTTTGAAGGAATAAGGAGTCTTCATACGCCTTTTATGAGATACATAAGCCATTTGTTTGGCTAGAAACATCTCAATTTCTGCTACCATATAATTCCATTGCTCGAAACTCTTGATATTTGCTTCCAAGAGTTTCTCACTGATTATTGATGTGAGGCCTCTTCGGCAGATAGGGATTGTATCTTTTTGCAGGGAGAGTTATTGCATTTCATGCTAAACTCTCTCCACCTCATGGTAAAGTGGATTGCCGATTCCTCTTTCTGTTGTTTGAGGGAACATAATTTGGCGAGAGAGAGATACCTTCCCTTTAGCCGTTTAGAGATGGTCTAGAAATTTCTTTTGCAGATCCGCCCAATCAGCAACTGAGTCAGGCTTGAGTTCTGAATACCGTTGAAATGCAACTTCAATCAAGGAAGTTGCAAAATATCTGAGGAGATAAGATTTGCCGATGGCGAGCTTGCCCAAGGCAATAACATAATGTGCCACATATTCCAGTGGTGACCCATGTCCATTAAACTTTGATAGTTTTGGGACTTTAGGGCATGTTTCTGGCAACTTCTGGAATTGATGATATACTGGATATGGAACAGATTATAGATCTGTCATCTGCATGCCTTCGCTCCGTAGTGTGAGGAAGAAGACCAGTTGTAGAAACTGCCGGACGATTTGCCGGGGCAGACCCATCTGAATGCTAAATTTGTTGATTTTCAGTAGAGACTGGCTCTGTAGAATGTTGGAGGCTTAAAGTTGCCAATCACCTCATTTCATTTAGAAGCACAACCATTTGAGATTGATATTACTGCATCATTTACCCTCACCTGACATTGCCTGGAAATTTTCCTTTATAGGCAAGTCAATGACGGCGTTGATATTTGAAGTAGGAACTTCGATTTGAAGATTTGTCTCTTTGAAGAAGGGGATTTGAATTCATTCGTGTTGAGAATCAACAGAGGAGGAGCTTGACTTGGTGTTCCAGCTTGCCTGCCGGGCTGGCGGTTTCTTGTGGCAAATTGCTTGATGGCCTCAGTAGGAATATTTGGATTGGCTTCTGCGATTTGTTCCGCCATTCCGCCAGAGTCATTCCCAGAGGCATATTATGAGAAGATTATAAGCTTGGGTTCTTCCTCAGCTGCCCAAGTAATACGTCGTCTTATTGACGGACGGGTACTGGCATTAGGAATTGCCCCCAGCCTATCAAGTACTGAGATTCGACGTATACGATCAGGGATCGATACGCGAGATTTGAATTACTGATTTGGATTTTCTTTGACTACTTGGATATTCTCCGAGCCTTGAAGAGTATAACTTGATTTCTTGTATATTCCTTTTCTCTCTTTTGTCCATGATAGTATTTGGATTCAGCATGTTGAAAGGGAGCATTTTTTTATGTTGCCTCTCTTGCTGAACATTGTTGGTGTATTTGCTTGGATCCCTTTTGAGCTTCTGAGCTTCCTTTATGGGATCCCAGATTTGTTTGAACTCGGCAGAGTGCCGAGTCTTTTGCTTGACATCGGCTTCCTTCTTGGAATCTCCTGATTCTCCTTGAAACCACCACAAAACTCAGAAGCGGTTTGAGGTTTGGATTGTAGGAATATACCTATCCCGTAGGGTGATGGGTTGGCTTCCGTCGAGTTGTACCTACAGGCCTCTGATCATGATAGATTTGCCGGATCTTGAGGTGGCAGCTGATAGCCTTTTACTTTTATGATTTTGTTTTGTCCTTGTTGTAGAGACAGAAAGTATGATTTTGAAGGAAATTGTTTGGACTGAAAAAGTCCAGATTTGGGTTGACTTAGTCTTGCTAAATGGCTACCCCTTCTCTTTTTTTTGGGGGGTTAAAGGTATGGTATGAGAATTTGGTGGAGCCTACCATTGAGGTTTGGTGGCTACGATTTTGGAATTTCAATTTGGATTTTGGTTTCGGATTCACCTACCTTGATGGTTTGTGGCTATATTTGATGTTTGGTTTTGATGTATTCTAGGATTGCATATGGTTTGGAATTTGAATTAGACATGACCTGCCTTGATGGCTTGCTGGTCATAAGCTTGAATTCGAATATGGTTTTGGATTTGGATCGGACATGACCTGCCTTGATGGCTTGCTGGTCATGAGCTTGAGTTTGGATATGGTTTTGAATTTGGATTGGACATGACCTGCCTTGATGGCTTGCTGGTCATGAGCTTGAGTTTGGATATGGTTTTGAATTTGGATTGGACATGACCTGCCTTGATGGCTTGCTGGTCATGAGCTTGAGTTTGGATATGGTTTTGAATTTGGATTGGGCATGACCTGCCTTGATGGCTTGCTGGTCATGGGCTTGAGTTTGGATATGGTTTTGAATTTGGATTGGACATGACCTGCCTTGATGGCTTGCTGGTCATGAGCTTGAGTTTGGATATGGTTTTGAATTTGGATTGGGCATGACCTGCCTTGATGGCTTGCTGGTCATGAGCTTGAGTTTGGATATGGTTTTGAATTTGGATTGGGCATGACCTGCCTTGATGGCTTGCTGGTCATGGGCTTGAGTTTGGATATGGTTTTGAATTTGGATTGGACATGACCTGCCTTGATGGCTTGCTGGTCATGAGCTTGAGTTTGGATATGGTTTTGAATTTGGATTGGCATGACCTGCCTTGATGGCTTGCTGGTCATGAGCTTGAGTTTGGATATGATTTTGAATTTGGATTGGGCATGACCTGCCTTGATGGCTTGCTGGTCATGAGCTTGAGTTTGGATATGGTTTTGAATTTGGATTGGCCATGACCTGCCTTGATGGCTTGCTGGTCATGAGCTTGAGTTTGGATATGGTTTTGAATTTGGATTGGGCATGACCTGCCTTGGTGGCTTGCTGGTCATGAGCTTGAGTTTGGATATGGTTTTGAATTTGGATTGGACATGACCTGCCTTGATGGCTTGCTGGTCATGAGCTTGAGTTTGGATATGGTTTTGAATTTGGATTGGGCATGACCTGCCTTGATGGCTTGCTGGTCATGAGCTTGAGTTGGATATGATTTTGAATTTGGATTGGGCATGACCTGCCTTGATGGCTTGCTGGTCATGAGCTTGAGTTTGGATATGGTTTGAATTGGATTGGACATGACCTGCCTTGATGGCTTGCTGGTCATGAGCTTGAGTTTGGATTTGGGTAGCCCACCTAGACTCATAACCATGAATGTTGTTGGTCAAAGTTAGGTTTATCCCCTTTAGTAGCATTACCTTTGGAGAGCATTCAGGTGCCCCTGTTGATAATAGCAGGACGAGCTTTGACGTACCCACGGCTTCTGCGGATCTTCCTTGTTAATTTGCTGGAGCGAAGCTTTTGAGCAGCATCTTCCTGTACGATTGTTGACGACGAGCGGTCCATAGGTGACAGCCATCTTCAATAATTTGAAATTTGCATTTGGTTTGTACCCGAATACCTTCGAGGTAGCTTCGCAGTACCTTCAAGGGAAAATATCAGTATTAGGATTTTCATGAAAAATATATGTATGTCTCATCCTTTTTGCTATGAATGGTGAGAAGAGGTCCCACCGGGCGTGCCAGCTGTTGACACGGGAAATTTTCATCAATTCCTCCATTCATTTTGATTCATTTGTTTCATTCCATTTAGGTATTCATTTATTTCGCATGCTTTGATTTTTGTATTGCGGGGCGTGCCAGCCTGTCTAGCAGACAAAAAAAGAGTCCGCGCGATGCGGAAGAAGAATTTTGGTGTCCGGGGAACGGACGGGTGTGTCCGCGAAACGGACGGGTGTGTCCGCGAACGGACGGGTGCGCCGTTTTTTATCTGAACTTCTTGAGTCCCATGTCTATTCTCATCAGGCAATTAGGGTAGCATGTGCTGGACCTCTGTCTCCATCGACCGGAATCGATGTTACATTTACATCGAGTTAGGACACTTGGTATTATTTAATACCGGTCTTAACCCGAATACCATTCATAGTAAAGGACGAGAAAAATATACATGCTTTTTCTTAGAAAATCCTTATTATGACATGTTTTTCCTTTCTTTTGATTATTTTGAAATGCTTTTTGCTTTGGATATTCCATTTTTGAAACGACTGCCTTTTTGGGAGTCCAAAGTTTGATTTCTTTTGAAAAGGGGAGCGGGTATATACCCGTGGACCTATTTGAGGTCTTTCTCTTCTTTTGCAAAAGATTTGATTAGACATTTTTATTTGGGAAAACATGAGGATTATTATTATGAATGGGTATATGCCCGTGGATTTTGATTCTGAACTTGGGGGTATTATAACCCAGAGCAACACTTCCGTATTAGAAGGGTGACTGTGCCAATTTTCATATGGGGTTCTTTTATAGTGTCCTTTTTTAGCAAAGTCCGAGTTTGAGGTAGAGTTTCTTTTCTCCTCATTTCTCGCTCACGCGAATGTGATTTCTGGAGAGCATATGAACATATCTCCGTGGAAGTCCTTGTCATATTGTGATTTTTGTCCAAAGTCCATTTTCACGGATATGGTTCTCGTGGATGTGCATATGTGCTCCCATTTGGAGTATCTGAGCGCAGTTCTGGTCTTATTCTCCTTTTTCTTTGGATGTGTGTATATTATCATAATCCTTCTTTTTTTTTTAATATATGAGTATGTCTTGGCGAGTCCCTGCTTAGGCAGGGTGTCCTTATAGTGGTGTATTTTCATATTGGTATATGCTTATATCCATGTGCTCTCCGGGAGAAACTTTGCCCGAGGGATTTTGCCTTAAAGAGATGTATGTGTATAAACACAAATTTGCACTTTGTAAATATATTCTCAAACGGTATCTCTATTTGAGCAGAGTATCCGGGATTGCCTTTTGAAAACATATACACAATGGGGCATATTTGTGATTATATAGATATGTTCTCGGGCAGAGTCCCTATTTGGGCAGAGATTCTACTAAGAAATACATTTATATAAACATGAAGTTTGTGATTATACGGATATGAATTTAGAGGGAACTTTTGTCCGGGCAAGATTCCTCCTAAGAGACACATGCGTATAGGCACAAATTTGTGATTTTATGGATATATTCTTAGGGGAGTCTCCATTTGGGCAGAGTTTCCCCTAAGGAACATATACATAAGAACATAAATTTGTGAATATACGAATATGTTCTTGGACAGAACCTCCGCTTGGGCAGAGTTTCCTCTAAGAACATATACATATAACACGAGTTTGTATTTATATGGATACATCCCCTGAGAGAGATTTTTGCCTGGGCGAGATTCTCCTTAAGGAACATATTTGTATAATTACAAATTTGTAATCTTTATATATGTGTTCTTGGACGGAATCTCCACTTGGGCAGAGTTTCGTCTTAAGAAACATATATATAAGAACACAAATTTGCGAATATACGAATATGTCCTTGGGCAGAACCTCCGCTTGGGCAGAGTCTCCTCAAGAAAATATATACATATAAGCACAAAATCCACTATCCCAGAGACTTGCTCGATGGGCGGGGAGAACATGGGTATTTAAATACCATGTGCCCATAGAGACTTGCTCGATATGGACGGTATTTAAACCCCGGGAAATATCACCCCACAGAGACTTGCTCGATGTGGGGGATGGGGATTGAGAAGGAATATCGATGACGATTCGCGCCGACGACTCTTCTCTCCGCGCTTGGCCTATCGGGCTAGAGAACAAATGATAAAAGGAATTGTTGGAAGGGGATATGCTCTTTTCTATTCCTTTGATTTTTTTTTTGACAGGAATTTGCAAGGGCTTCGCCGGGACCTTACATGGGGGAGAGGCCTTGCCAAATGAGGGGAATAGGGGGGCCTTTTATAGGGGGAAGGCCCACCTTACATTGGGTCGGGGAAGGCCCGACCGATGGTGACCTCATCGTGAGGTCACCATCGGTTGGATGGCCAACCCATGGTCAGAATTTTTTTTTTTTTTTTCTCTGTCAACAGCTGGTGAGCTTGGCGACAAGCATCTTGATGCCAAGTTTTCCGGCCTTAAACCCTGCAGAAACCCTAATCCGAATCTACCGGTTTCCCAACCATTTAACTACAGAAAAACATATAAAAGCAGTTCCTTTAACATACCAGAACCCGAAACAACCCATTACAACATGCTTCATTCGCTAAATTACTCAAACCACCCATTAACCCCACATGGTGCAACTTAATCCGAAAATACAATAAAAATACTGGTTCAAGTAGTTAAGTCGTGTTTTAATGTTTCTATCGAACTAACTGAGTTCGTCCCCTACCTCAGAAACGCAATTAAACTCCCGAAGAACCTTGAATCACGCCGAAACCCGAGAAACGTCCCACGAACTCCGCGCTCCAATCCGTCATTCCCCGCCCGATCTGCAGCTACCACGCACACCACAGCCTTCCCACGAGCTCCCGCCGACCGTCAGAACTCGCGAAGAAGCTCAAGGGTAAAGGTGGGGGAAGAGGAAGGAAAAGGAGGAAAAGAACAGGGCTCGGTCTGCCATAAAAACAGGTACGTCAGGTTAACGTCAACCCTTGGGCCGTTTAACCAGACCGCCACAACTAGACGTCCACAAAGCTCGACGCCAAGTTCAACAGTCGACGTCCTTATCGATGGACGCCAACACACTGCTGATGTCCAGCAAGCTGAACACCAACACAAACCCAAAACCAAACCCGGTAAGGATCTAATAAGAAACACAACACTAATGGGCCTCACATTGGCCACCAAACCCACTAAACCTGGATCCACGGGGATCCGGAAAACGCGCGACGTTACAAAAGTCTTCATTCATAACAATGATAAAAAAGATCTAGACAAATTTGAAAAGAAAAGTGATGTAGGTGTGGAACATGATCATATTGCATTCATTTCTCAAGTGGAATCCAAAAACATAAATAAAGCCTTAAATGATTTGTCTTGGGTAGAGGCCATGCATGATGAGTTACATTAATTTGAGAGAAATATGTTTGGAGCTTGGTTCCCAAACTCTCTGAAAATTCAATAATTGGAACAAGATGGGTGTTCAGAAATAAACTTAATGAAGAAGGAAAAATGGTAATGAATAAGGCTCCTTTGGTTGCAAAAACCTACAACCAAGAGTTTGGTGTGGACTTTGAAGAGTCCTTTGTCCATGTAGCCAGACTAGAAGCTGTAAGAATCCTTCTTGCTTTTGCATCTTCAAACAAATTTAAGTTGTTTCAATAAAGAAGAGGTTTATGTGTCTCAACCACCCGATTTTGAAAATGTTGATAAGTCTAACTATGTGTACAAGTTACACAAAACTTTATATGGATTGAAGCAGGCACCTCAAGCATGGTATGACAGATTAAGTACTTTTCTGATTCGTAAGAAATGCATTCAAGATAATGTTGACCAAACCCTCTTTACAAAACATGTCAATGATCATATTATGGTAGTCCAGGTGTACGATGCTGATATTACCTTTGTGTCAACCAAGGTTTGCCATATTGGATCTCGGCTTCGTCTCGGGAGGGTCAAAGAGAAGAGATCTCGGAGAGATCTCGGTAAGATCTCGAGAGATCAAGATAACATAAAAGTGTGGATTACATAGGTTCACATAGATAATTCCTTAAGGAACATAGATAATTACATACATTCCCAAGTCTCAACTGTGGATGACATAGGTTTACATCATGGTTTGCTGGAGCGGCGATTTGGACCGAATCAGGTTCGCCTTAATTCGATCCGATTCATATGGAATCGGTCCGATTCGCATAGGATTATTATATATATATTTAATATAACACAGGTAAATAATTAAAGAAACTAGAAAGTGAATTCTCATGAGTTTGGGTGATGATAGTTTATGTTTGACCAAATCTTGAGAGGTCTCAAACAGACTAAGTGTTGTCAGTAGGAGAGTGGCTCCCTTGGAGAAGTCACATACACGTTTGACTTTTTTTACCGGACTTTGAGTTTTTAGTGTTCCATGTGGTTTATTTGAATTATCAAATTTTTAGATAGGGTAAATTATGAGAGATTAGAAAGTTAGCATTTAGCTAAAATCACCAAAATCACGATTTTCTTCTTCGATGGGAGAGTTGACTTTTTATTGGTAAGAGATATGATTTTTTTGATATTTTTATTAGATTCAAATGGGGGTACTTCCTTATTTACATGTAATATCTTAAGTAAATGAAACTATAAATACTAACATTTACTTAAATGATATTCAGGTAAATAAGGGGATCCTGACAACCCTGCCTGAAGAGATCCTCACAACCCTGCCTGAAGAGATCCTGACAACCCTACTTGACTCATCTCGGCCTTCTCGTTTCTCGGGAAGGAGCCGAGATCGATATTCTCGCGAGATCTCACGAGAATCTCGCGAGATTGCTTACCATGGTCAACTAATCCACATCTATATGTAGAGTTTTCCAACTACATGTATAGTGAATTTGAAATGAGCTTGATGGGAGAGTTATAATTCTTCCTTGGGCTACAGGTTAAACAACTTGAAGAGGGGATATTCATCAACCAGAAAAGTACAGCAAAGAACTGCTAAAAAGATTCAACTTCGAACAGGCCAAGCAAGCATCTACTCCCATGAGTACAAGCATCAAAATTGATGCCGAAGGAAAAGGTAAAATGATAGATGCACGACAATATCGAGGTATGATTGGCTCACTTCTTTACCTCACTGCCAGTAGGCCTGATATTCAGTTCAGTGTATGTCTTTGTCCACAATTTCAATCAAATCCTAAAGAGTCTCACTTACTTGTTGTGAAAAGGATTTCCAGATGTCTTAATGGGTCTATTGGCTTGGGTTTATGGTATCTAGCTGGTTTCAAACTTGATTTAATTTCATATTCTGATACAGACTATGCAGGATGTAAAATTGATAGAAAAAACACAAGTGGTTATTATCAATTTATAAGTGGGTGCATGGTATCATGGGCATCCAAGAAACAATACTCAGTTGCACTCTCTACTGCAGAGGCAGAATATGTTGTCGTAAAAAGTTGTGCAGCTCAAGTGTCGTGGATCAAAAGTTAATTATTTGACTATAATATTGACCTTGGATGCATACCCATTTTATATAACAACACAAGTGTCATTTGTTTGTCTAAACACCAATTCAACACTCCAGAACAAAACACATTGAAATTAGACACCATTTTCTCAGAGATGAAGTAGCCAAACAAAACATTGAACTTCAATTCATTGAAACTAACAAACAATTGGTTGATATCTTCACAAAACCTCTTGTTGAAGATAGGTTCACAACACTGAGAAGAGAACTTTGCATATGCAAGATGCAATAAACCTTGATTGAAACTTTGAATAATTTGACCCTTACACGCAATTGACTATTTGGTATATCAAATGGTGAAATGTGGAAGGATAAGTTAGGCTTGTCTGGAAACTACCATTATGCGTGAGTAAAATACTCTGCCAAGTACTAATAGTCTTCCCATGCATAAAGGTTTTTATGTAAATAATTTGTTTCAAAATTGTTGACACATGATCTATGGGTGACGAAAACACACATTGCTTTCATCAAACCTTCAAACCTTTACTCCTATTCACATACTCCTCTTTGGAAATATTATCTTCATTATATCTTTGAGAGGAAAATTCAGAATAATGAGACCATTACAATTAATCATGACTTGAAAACTGCAAAAGGTCTAAAGTTAAATAATTCTGATGGTTTAATCATAATAATCATTGCTTAAATGAGAAATATTTTTGCTAGAAAGCACGAAACATGCTTAATCTTTTTTCACGAAACAGCGCGAGCGAGAAGAAGCCGTGCGGGGGGAGAGAGAGAGAGCGGGACTGGGGAGAGAGAGAAAGGCAGCGCAGGGGAGAAGAAGCAGCGCGGAGGAGAGAGAAAAGCAGTGCGGGGAAAGAGGGAGAACAGAGGAGAGACAGGGTCGGGAGGAAGGAGGAAGAAGAATAATGGGAAGGAGGAAATCTGGAACGAGGCAATCTTCTCTTCTTCTTTCAAAATTCTTGTCATTTTCATGGAGTGGAGGGGGTCTACATCCCATACATAAGCCCAACGGTCTAGACAAGAGGGAGCTAGACCTCTCCTCTAAGGTTGGTCCAATGGACCACAAAAAACATAAAATATATACATCACCTAAAATGGGCCTAAATAGTTCAAAAGTGTGGCCCAAAGTAAAAACTAATTAACATCATGGGACTCATCGCCCATCCATAACAAAATGGGCGGGACTAAGGCCATGCCTCGATGGCGGTACACGTACGCGGGGTCAAAACGAGCTCGGGCCCTCGTGTCCCCACCAAGAAGCAGTGCCGGAGCAATTTTCAAAAGATGGCAATTTTTACATTCAGCGACACCATTTTGTTGTGGCATGTAGACGGAAGAGGATTCGTGAAGAATGCCACGGTTTTCAAGGAAAATGTTCAGAGACCGCTCGAAAAATTCTTTTGCATTATCAGACCAGAACACCTTGACTCACCACTTAAATTAAGTTTCAACCATCCGACAGAATACCTAAACAATTAGGAAACTTCCTTCGGGATTTGAGAAGATAGATTCAACAACAATGAGAATAATCATCAATAAAACTAAGGAAATAACGATGATAATCCACAGAAGGAACCGGGGATGGCCCCTACACATCAAAATGTCCAAGCTGAAAAGGAGTAGAACTTTTATTGATTGAATAAGGAATTCTAGTATGACAATGCTTCACAAGTTGACAAACTTGACACTATAATGACGCAATGTTTATTTTCTTCAACAAAAGCGAAAACAAGATTTTCAGAGACCTAAAAGACAAGTGGACTAAATGACGATGCCAAA
Source organism: Colocasia esculenta (assembly GCA_014218235.1). NCBI lineage: Eukaryota > Viridiplantae > Streptophyta > Magnoliopsida > Alismatales > Araceae > Colocasia > Colocasia esculenta. The sequence goes on along the minus strand of CM024763.1, from coordinate 107,232,469 downwards.
CAAGAACATTGTTAACTGATGAGCTACCTCTAAAGTACTAGACTGAAATGCAGCCTCAACCCCAGGCTCAAAATGGTATAGATTGCCCACTTCACAACCAGTCCCAATCACCTGCTTTGTCTGTAGGTCTAAAAAAGGAAAAAAAAGTACTGAATAGTTCATTGATTTTGTAAGACTACTGACAGAAAGTAAATTTATGGGTAGAGCAGGAACATGAAGAATAAGGACAAAAGAAAGGTGTCAGTCAATGGGACGATACCTTTGCCAGCAACTATAGCACAGGAGTCATCAACTATTGTAACCTCGTCCTCACCAGAACTCAAGGAATAGGATTGAAAGTAAGTGGGTATACCCGTCATATGATTCGTGGCCCCTGAATTTATAACCCAGGGAGCACAAGGAAAGTGGGAGAGATAGCTAGTTCAATCCCTAGAGTACCTGTAGGTGTGGAATTTGAAGCGGTCAATCACAATTGTGAGAAAATGCACTGAAGGTGACTAATATCAACTGAGGAGAGAGCAGCTATATGAGACGAGGTAGAGCCACTGTCTAGAGCTAAGTGAGAAGAGCTCTCCCCAGGCTGAGCAACCACTACATGACCCTTAGAAGCTGGAGCAGCCTAGTTAGTACAATATTATAAGTATCCTTCCCACAATCTATACAACAACGATTTCCTCTAGATTTATCTTTGCCACAACCTCCCACTAGACTTCACAGGCAACTTCACAAGCTCAAAAGATATAGTCACAAGAGCAGATGATTCATAAGCATCCCGAGTACCAGTGGAACCATAGCACTAGCCATTGCTTTCTTACTCGCTTCCTCCTTGAGAATCTTGAAAAATACTTGCTCGAGGGAAGGAAATTGGAACGACACTGAGAATCTAACCTCACAAAGCATTGAACTCGAGATCAAGGCCAACAAGAAATTGGAATATCCGGGTCAAATTAACATGCTCAAGATACTGTTTCTAATCTTCAGTAAATGCCACCGGCACATAGAGTGATAGTCTATTTCTACCCATTTGCTCTTCAAGAGACCAAAATAGGTAGTCACATGTTAGACCCCGAAAATTTACAATGGGCATCTATATAGGAATGCCAGAAAATACTCATACTGATCCAATATTTACTTAAGTAATATTGGGTCTTAGTCTTTTATTAAGTCAAGAAAAAATTTATTACGAAGGTCGACTTCAAATCCTTCAACGGAGTACAAGTTTAAGAAGAACAACACTTCGAAGAAGAAGATAATTTCAAAGATCTTTGACGGTACGAGGTCAACAAGACCAAAGGTTCAAAGAAGATTACAACTTCAGATCCACTTGCAAGGGGAAGCACCAAGCACTTGCAAAGATACAAACAACTCTTCGTCGGAAGAACACCGAGGAATGAAGCCAAAGGTCCTTTCGTCACAAGAAACACGAAGGGTACCAAACAACCCCCGGTAAGGCCCGGGGTTATATTTATAGAGAAGCCAAGGAGAGGAAAACCCCTTCGGGTAGGGAAGCCCCTACTCAGAGGGACCCTCCCCTCCAGGTAGGAGGGTTCCCCTTACCCGAAGGGACCTCCCTCCGGGTAGGGAGGCCCCTACCAGGAGAGGGGTCTTTCCGGGTAGGAAGATCCCTACCCAGAGGGATTCCCCCTCCGAGTAGGAGATTTCCTACTCGAAGAGGGGTCTCTTCGGGTAGTCTACTCAGAGAGACCCCTGTTGAATAATGAAAATGACGATGGATGCTTGCCAGAAGGGGTGCCAATGGTCCATTAAATAGTGGTCCAACAAGCTAAGTTAGTTGGAATTCATGTGGGCAACTATTTAGTTAGGCAGCCCGTGCAAAGAAGGTGCTGAACCTAACCAAGTGGTTGATAGCCACCGGTGAAAGGGTTGACTTCAGCAAATTAATCAAATGGCCTGTTCAAGAAGCTAAGTGGATTATAGTTAAAGTAACCCCATGGTTACTTAAATGACAACTTAATCCGGGCATTCTCCTTTCAGCGATCAAGTTCTCAGGTGGCACCAGGTATCCCGAACAAGTCAAAGTTCAAGGGAGAATAAACCTCCACACGAAATACGGCACGAAAAAAATCCGGCAGCACAAAGTCTATAAGACCAAATGTAAAGAACAAGTACAAAAACAAGTCTGCCGTGAAGGCTCCAAAGACTTTCAAATCCAATTCTCCTCCCGGGAAAGCTCCAAGAAGAGGCAGAACCTCCAGCAGTTCAAGCTTGGAAACACCTCCAAATGAGGGATAAGGGGGCCTATTTATAGGCAAAATCCCCTCCTCCCTTAACCGATGGAAGTACCATCGGTTAAGGGGTTTGGGGCTACCATCGGTTAAGGGGATTATTTCCCCAACCGATGGAAGCACCATCGGCCCTCCAACAGATGGTAGTACCATCGGTTGAGGGGTCTCCCCTTTAAAATCCCCTAACCGATGGGACTACCATCGGTTAAGGGGATTTTTCCCTTCAACCGATGGGAGTACCATCGGTTGAGGGGAAATTCCCCTTTAATCGATGGAAGTACCATCGGTTAAGGGGAATTCCCCTTTTAAAACCCCCAACCGATGGGACTACATATGGTGGTGTGGTATGGTTATGGTTCTCTCCCCGCTTCTTGCGGTTTTGGCCTTCTTGGAGAGCGTTTACGGATGTTTGAGTTTGATTTGGTTTGTTGCTTATCTTATTTTATTTCTTTTGCCTTGCGGGGCATACCAGCCTGTCTAACAGACAGAAGTAAAAATCCGCGCAGTGCGGAGAAGAAAATTTGATGTCCATGGAATGGACAAGTGCGTCATTTTTAATCTGAACTTCTTTGGTTCTGCGTTATATTCGTCAGGCGATTAGGGTAGCGTGTGCTGGACCCCTGTCTCCATCGATCAGAATCGATGTTTTGTTTACATCGAATTAAAAGCCCTTGATGTTATTTTGACATCAATTTTAACCCAAATACCATTCGTAGCAAGGACGAGAAAATATGCATTTTCTAGAAAATTGTAATACGATGTTTTCCCTTTTTATTATTGCCGGACAAAATGGATTTTGATTTGAGAGAAATGATTTGTTCCTTTTGAGAAGGGTATTCAGGGTTTTGATTTGAGAAAAAGGATTTGTTCCTTTTGAAAAGGATATTTCGCTTAAAAAGAAGAATATTTGTATGGTGAAAGAGGTTTCATTTTGAAAAGGAATATGGATTTCCTTTGAGTTTTGAAATATGGTTTGAGGAGTATGCGGGTGTATACCTGTAGATTTATTTAGTGCCTGGACATTTTATTTTGAAAAGGAGTATGAGTTCCCCTTTTTGAGGATTTGATATATGATTTTGAAAGTGAACGGGTATATACCCGTGAATTCATTTGGTAATTTGAGTGTATTGTGAATTTAGGCAGTGCTCCCGCAAAGGCAAGGTTATCGCGCAGATATATGAGTATGAATTTGACGCACATATGTTTGTATTGATTTTTAGGGGAGAGTCCCTGTGTAGACAGTGTCCCCATAAAATGTGCACATATGTACGTGTGTATTATGGACATATGGGTATACTTTTGAGCAGAACCCCTGCTTAGACAGAGTTTCTTTTAAAAGACATATTCATATGAACATATATTCGTGAACATATGGATATATTTTCGGCAGGATCTCTATTTAGGCAGAGTTTCTCCCCGAGAGCATACGCGTATGAACACAACTCTTTGTGAATATATGAATATATTTCCGGCAGAATCTCTGCTTGGGCAGAGTTTCCTTTAGGGAATATATGCATATAAGCACAATATTTGTGGATATATGGATGTATTTCCGACAAAACCTCCATTTGGACAGAGTTTCCTTTAGGAAATATATTCATATAAGCACAGAGTTGTGAACATGTGAGTATGTTTTCGGGCAGAACCTCAGCTTAGGCAGAGTATCCTTAAGAAAACATAAACACATGAGCACGAAATTGTGATTATATGGATATGTTCTCGGGCAGAACCTCCGCTTAGGCAGAGTCTCCTCTAAGAAACATGTACATATAAGCACAAAGTCCACCATCCCGGAGTCTTGCTCGACGGGCGGGGAGAACATATGCATCTAAATGCGCATACCCATAGAGTCTTGCTCAATATGAAGGCATTTGGAGCACGAGAACAAGTTTATTTAAATACCATATATCCATAGAGTCTTGCTCGATATGGAAGATATTTAAACCCCGAAGGATATTACACCCACAGAGTCTTGCTCGATGTGGGGGCAAGGGCCGCACTATGATTTCTTTGGGAAGCCCTCCATAGAGGGGGGTGGAGGAGACGTCAATGCCGTATGGAGGCGATCTCCCTTTGCTTTGCGTTTATCGGATTTTCCACACTCCGCACCGAGCAGGGGAAGGACCGGTACCTTCACAACGAGCCAGGAGACTTGGAGAACAAGTGGGGAATTTGAGAAAGGAAGTTTTCCTTTTTCTTTTGAAGGGGAGAGAAAAATCTTCTCAAAGAAGCCCCCAAGGGAACCGAGAGAGGAACCCCTTGCAAATCGGGTGTACATGGCCTTTTATAGGGGTGGCCTCCCCTTTACATGTGCATGAGAGAGAGAGGGTGTGGTCCCCCCCCTTAACCGATGGTACCCTCCATCGGTTAGGGGGAGAATTCCCCTTAACCGATGGAGGGGTCCATCGATTAGGGGTATCATCCCTAACCGATGGTACCCCCCATCAATTAGGGGGAGAATTCTCCTTAACCGATGGAAAGGTCCATTGGTTAGGGGGAGAATTCCCCTTAACCGATGGAGGGGTCCATCAGTTAGGGGTATTATCCCTAACGGATGGTACCCCCCATCGTTTAGGGGGAGATTTTCCCTTAACCGATGGAGGGGTCCATCGGTTAGGGGGGGATTGCCCTCCTAACCGATGGTACCCCCCATCGGTTCAGGGGGGAAATCTCCTAAACCGATGGAGGGGTCCATCGGTTAAGGAGGAGAAGGGGGATTTGCCTATAAATAGGCCCCCATATGCCCCATTAGAGGGGTGTTGGTGCTGCTAGAGTTCTGCCCTTTTCTTCGGAGATTTGCTCGGCGAAGAGTTGGATTTGCAAATCCTTGGAGCTTCCATTGCGAGCTTGTTCTTGTACTTGTTCTTCATACTTGGTCTTATAGACCTTGTGCTGCCGGATTTCTTCCGTGTTGTATCTTCTATGAAGCATTGTTCTGTCTTGGACTTTGGCTTGCCTGAAGGGCTTGCTGTCAGTTGAATTTATAAGCTCCCTTCCTTAACTTGGAGGGGGGGGGGGGGGCACTTGGACTTACTTATTACCTAAGTAACCATGGGGTTACCTTAAGCAATAATTTTACTTTGTCTTTAAGGCACCCCTTAAAGAGGACTTCATCCTTATTACTTAAGCAACCAAAAATGGGCTACCTAAGTAACTGTTGGACCACTATAAATGGATCCAGGCATTTCCTTCAGTAGATATCCAACGTAACTTTTTAGGGTTCAACATCCCTAAGGCACTCTGATCTTGAGGGGTAACTTCTTGGATTGTGAAAATTCTGGGGAATCGGCCGAAATCAGTCTGACTCAGCTCGAATGGGCTGATCCGAATCAGTCAAGTTTGAAACTTTTTTTCATTTTTTGAAAGAAAACAATGGACATATCACCCTCGTTTCCCTGGTGCATCCCTCCTTCTCTATGTGAAACCCATCTCTCCTCCCCCTTTTCCTCTTCCCCATGTATTAAATGCATGGGGAAGAAAATAGGGGAAGAGGCTAGCTTCACATGGGGTAAAGAGAAGGGGGGAGAGAGGGGGATGCATTGGGGAAAGGAGGGCGATGTTTTATTGTTCTTCTTTCCAAAAAAAAAAAAATTGGTTTTTGCCCTTTTTCTTCTTCCCTATGCATTTAGGCAAGTTAGGGAAGGGAGAGGGGGTGTGCATTGGGAAAGGGAGGTTTTTCTTCTTCTTTTTTTGCTTCTTTCATATGTGGAAAAGGGAAATTGGGGAAGAAGAGGGCAATCATGGGCATTGGGAGGATCACTGACCTCTTTAAAAGGGGGAGAGGGTTTTTTTCTCTCCCCTTTTTTCTCAATGCCTTTGATTTTTCCTGATTTTCCCATCTTTTCTGATTTTTTCAGGTTTTTCTGAATTTTTTTCAAATAAAATGAATCAAACTTCCAGCAGATGAGCTGATCGGATCAGGATCAGCCCAGAGAGATCCCTAGACTGATCCAAATATTTCTCCCATGGCCTAGGGTTGTTTGGGTGGTGGCAGGGGGCGGCAGTCTCAAAACCCTAACGGCCTAACCTAGTGGCCCTGATACCATGTTAGAATGGTAAGAATTACGATTAATCTACTAAACAAGAAAAAGAGAAGTTTATCCCCGAGTACACAATAGATTGTGCCCTACGGACCAACTACATTATACTGTTCCACTAAATACAATTGCAAAAAGTTCTTAATAAGATAACTTATTGTAACATACTGAAATATTTGTAATTAGGGTTCAATACATAATCATTCCCATAAATACTCACCCCTGAATGCAAACTAGAAAATAATATCATGTAGAGAACTTTGACAGAGTGAAAATTTATGCTGCAAAAAACCAAATCAAGGTGCTTCACATGCATATTCAGAAAAAGTGATATAAGTGAATAGTGAACTGCACATATGGCTGTAGCCTGTAGGCAATCGGCATGCCGTCTTGAGCAGTCTATGTTAAGTGAACCAATAAATGTATGTAGTCCTAAAAATATTCATGTTTGTGGTTGAAGAAATAGAAATAATATGTGCAGAAATTCAAACAGAGAAATTTTTGTATTATGAATGGAAAATACAGGTTTGTTTGTTTGAAGAAATGTAAGTGAAAAGCGAACAGTACCTATGGCTGTCGAGGTGCTGTCTTGAGCAGCCCATGATGGATCCAGCAAGGCATAGCCAACAGCAGACTCTAGTTCCTTGTGTGATCGCTTTCCATCAGTCAGCCACCAACAATCTTTTATTATGCGTGATGCTTCAGAATACAGTAGCATATGAAATTCAAGTGGAAGCTGTGCTAATAGCAAACCACATGCTTGGATAATCAAACAAGATAACTGTTGACATGAATAACCACTTTTTGAAATGAAGTTGGAAGCATTTATTCCAGATGATGAGGGATTTGATCGACTTGTGCTCAAGGAATCAGTGCTCCCACCGGATGGAGATGTTGGTAGCACTGAACCTTGACCGGTGCCACTAGATACCGCTTGTAGTCCATTATTGGACTGGATCAATGTTGGCTGAATATGCACTACTATTTGAACAAGTGAAGCTACTATCTGTGAAGCTGTTGCAGGGAGTGAAAGTATCTCAATGACTGCGGTTTCCAAGAAAAGCTGAGTAGATGTGCCAGGATCCTGATTTTGATAGAAAGCTCTGTGAACGTCAGATGCAGATGTAGGTCCCGATTGAGAAGATGTTTGAGTCTTATTTGGTGCTGGGCGCATGCTGCTTGTATTTTCTCCAATGATCCCCATCTTAGACTTACTATTTAGAGGTGGTATAACATTATTGACAATACCTAATATAAGGGTAGAAAAGTACTCCTGTGGTGGGCAAAATGCAGAACTCGACGAACCAATTTGCTGAGGAAAAGAATCTGAAAAAGGAATCTGAAAAGAGATGGTATTAAAACAAAAAAGAGAAAGAAGGAAAAGTACAAGAGAGCATAATTCTTTTTTCTTTGCAAGATATTATCATTCATGAACTTGTCAGTCATCATCCAGGCTCCAGCTTCTGCAACCCAGAATATATCAAGCACGACAAGGTCTTTTCCAAACACAAAAGGAAGCACACGATCCTCCAGAGCAAATGGCATACCTTGGAGATGTCAAGAACATTCAATATACGGACAATGAGCTTGCTTGGAAGGTGACCATGGAAATATGCAAGTATATCACGGACAAATGTGAATCTAAGTGGGTGGTAGGCTAGAAATGGTGAGTATACTGCGAGTACTCTGTCAGCAGCATCAAATGCATCATTCTCAACAAGTCGATAAACAATTAATGGAATAACAGGTAGCAGACGAGCAGCAATGTCATCAAAGAATGTAGGATACCTGCAAAGTTAATACCACTGGTAAGAAGAAAACTTGTAGTTACCAGTCTGCCACCAATAGTTAAGGTTATATAAAGATGTAATGGATGGCAACTCCATAATTTGCAGAAAGCAAACCAACACTAAATGATAAGCCCTCAATTCTAATGAACACAGGAGAACAGTTATGCACCAGAAACCAATCACCATCAACGAAGTGTCTCTATCAAAGTACCTTGTGTCATGTATACTCAAAGATTTAACAAGGTTCAACTTGCTCATAACGCTTATGCTTATTGAAGTTATTGGACAAGGTCATCCACCTTAAAACCTTAAGGCCTTGAGGGCTCCAATCTATCAAACACATTTCACTTTTGTCTCTTTTACACTGCGGAGCTATTCTAACACTTCCAAAGACATCTTTTCTTTTCTTTGTCATCAGTGAACTTTGCTTTACATAGTTTCATGTTAGATTTTTTTTAAAAAAATGAGGTTGACAAACAATTAGCATTCATCGAGATCAAATTACACAGTAATGATATTTTGAATCAACTGAAAGGCAGCAATTGCCATGTTGAAATGGAAATCTCCACCCTCACATAAATGGCTAATATATAAGACTAAACATGTCATATAGATAACTTTACTAATTTCAGGGTACCCATCTTAATGCTACCAGAATAAAAACAGATTTTAAAGAAGACTTACCGATCCTTCCAAGAGAGATGGTTCCCGAGAGCTTTCTGTAAGTCAACTCGCTTGTATATTCCAGAGTTCAGCCAATAGTCAGGTGAGACACGATTTGTGCAGAACATTTTCACCCTCTGCTGCAGTTCTTGTCTCTCAAGAAGCATGTTTAACTGTACAGAAATTTTGTGACGAGTACATAAACAAATAACTCTCTATGTTTCAATACATGTCTTGCTTAAACTCCCAAGGAATAATTTAGGAGACACTATGAAGTTTTAAACTATATGGTTTTTTGTTAAAAAGATTGGAAAGACAAGTATTGTGATTTCTTTGTCAAATAAAATATGGCAAATTGCCGATTACCAAACATGAATGCTTGTTCATAAGGAAAAGTTAACGTCCATGGTACCACTAATTATATTATAGGAGAAAAGGGATGTACATGTGTAGGCAGCTATCTCAAAATACCCTTTTACAAAAAGAAACCACACCAAGCCGGTGTGCCCCCCTTAACTCCCAAAAGCAAAAAAAGCAAGGAGCTACAGCCTTCCTCTGTACAAAAATGTTTAGCCCAGAAACACACTCTTTGTCGAAGAAAAGAAAATAAACTATCCTGTGTCCTTGCTACCCTCCTGAAAAGCCTATTGTTCCAGAGTGGCATGCAAGATGAGCCACCAAATAGCTTTGTCGCCCTTTTGAGTCCATGACCTCCACCACTTGGATAGCAATTGCAGAACCATCTCGCAATGAGGCAAAGATTGCTGAAGACACTGCCCAATTCTCTCCTGAATACCCTTAGCAAAAGAGCAGCCTATAAAAATGTGATCCAAGTCTTCCTCTCCTTGCCCGCACAAGCTACACACAGTAGAGATGTCATGAAGAAACTGATGTAACTTGTCACAGGTAGGCAGCCTAGTGGATGGCAAAGTCGGCCGACTCGGAGCGGAGTCGGCGACTCTGAGTCGGGCCCCTGGCGACCGACTTGGGGGGGGGGGGGGGGGGGGAACACCCACCCACCCACGAGACTAGGTTTGCAAAGTTCACTGTCCGACTCAGCCAGACTCGGCCCGACTCCGACCCGACTCTGCCATCCTTGGCCTACCATGGGAGATCCTCCACACCAGCACCTTAACTTTGAGAGGGCTTTTGGGTTGCCCAAATGACATTTGAGGGGGCATGGCAAGCCCCCCCCCCCATCTGAAATGATACTATAGATGGAGCTGACTGAAAACCTTCCATACTTTTCCCATCTCCAATGCCAAGAATCCCTCCTATCCTAAACCGGCTAATAATCCAGAAGGGAAAGAAGCTGCTCTAGGTCGCATGTCTCCTCATACATGAGATTCCTTCTGAAGGTAAGTGCCCATGTACTACCGGACAGGCGAGAATCAAAAACCAGATCCACAGTAGGTGAACGAAGCCTGGAATGGGCAGACAAGGGGGGAAGGTCTCCTCCAGAGTAAAATCTCCACACCATCTCTCCTGCCAGAACAAGGAAGAATGACCATCCCCCAGGTTTACCCTCAAACTAGTTCTGAGAAAATCTGTAGACTGAGATATTCCCCTACAAATGGGGGAGACACTGTACAGCCAAAGTGGAAAAAGATCCCAGGCTTTTGACGAATGGTAGTATTTGTGGATGATGACCTGCTGCCACAGCCCCCTTCCTCTGGCCCAAGTCTCCACAGCCATTTACACAAAAGAGTACTAGGGTTGCCTAGATTGGCAGTACCTTGTAAGCATAGTGGCGGAGGGAAAGGCAGATATTAGCTCAAACAAAAAGACATTGTTAGAAAACTAATTGCCTCATAAAGTCTTATCCTCAAAACACCTTCCACCAGTTACCTGTATCAATAGACAGAATCATAGATGACCCAGACTCCTGCTTTGGTTAGATGGAGAATACTATGAAAACTTGCACAAAGTGAATCAACTAAGTTCTCTCATCCTATGCAACATCCTTGAACATAAAGCACAATGTTCAGGGCCCTAATAAAATATAGCAGTATACTCTCATGAAGCTAGTACCGGACTTTAGTCCCAGTGTATGTTGACATAATGTCAATAATGCCTTTTGTCTAGAACACAACAAAAAGGACACAGATGACAAATAAAGCATACATCACAACCCCAGTGCATAAAGCTGAAAAGGTAAGTTTCTCATTGAGGTCATAGAGTCTTCCAGAAAGGCCAAACCTTGCCCCTTGTACACCCCTATACACCTAATTAGTTTCACCCATTTACATATTTTGGCAATAAGGAAAGTCCATTGTTTCATCAATTTTTCCCTCCTTTTGCCATGTGATTATCAAAGTGGGGATCAAACTGTAAGAACCTTGCTAATCCTAAACATAATGAGTCAACACCTGAATCAGCTGATTTTGCAATTGAATATATATACATGTAATCTACAGTGGAGATAATCTATCCTCGTTACATTTGCATCAGCATTACCAAAACTTTACTCCATTAGGTCAGGGATAGCTGCATGATGTCATGAACCCAATCCAACCATTTTAATGTATTGGGAAAAAAAATTGAAAGGAATGTATTGGGAAAAAAATTACAGCTAAACTTATGATGATAAATTGCTTTAGAACAGAATCACTTTAAGATTTTGCTGAGATCTTCATCAAATCTCTTTGTTTGAGCTCCCAAGTTATGGTCAAGAAGTTATATAACTGGATAAATACCATGCTGCAAGGAAACTGGAAATTAGTAATTAGTTACTAGAATTTTTCACTATGTAACCAGAGAAATCAGACATCAACTTTCCGTTCTTTCTGACAAAGATCACATGTTTGATGCAAAGATATATATTGACTTCAGGAGGAAGACCATCAAACGAAATTATGGTTAGGTGAACAATAAATAATCATAAAATGTACCACAATGCGTAAAGCACAGGGATCATCATCTCGGTCAATGAGTGCTAGGAGAAGAATATCCAGGGGAAGCAACTCATGTGTCCAGATTAAAGAGGTAATGTTGGCACTCGCTTTCGACAGAAGATCCTGAAAAAAGGAGATTACAATAGAATTAAAGCAGGAAAATGTACAAAGATAGTAGTAAATTTATAGAGCCAATATACCTGCATAGGAACTCCATGCTGCAGTTCAACCTGGATCTGGTGGAGTAGGACATCTACCATTGTGTAAATGTTGGAGGTTACTTCTTCAGGAGAAACTTCTCTCAGAACACGCCCCTATAGCAATTATACAGCATAATGTCCCCTCAAACTCTCAGGATTAGAAGTGAAACATGTGAAAGGAATCTACAATTTTTGCTGACCAATGATAAGGAGTTGAAAAAAGGAAGAAAAATTGTCATACAAGATTAGTATTATTAATGCTCTCAGGGTGACCACTCATAAGCATCCAGGCCCCAGCACAAAGGTATTGACGGTGCTGAGGAAAACTATGACTGATGTATGTCATAACATATGTTGGATCAGCTGTTGGTGAAAGCAACTGTTTACACTGATTTATAACTGTTGTTTCCGCCTGCAACAATAAAATGTGTCAAGCAGTGCCCACATGGCATGAAGCAGTCGATGTCAGAAAGTCTAAGATGAAGTCATCGGAATAATTATAGAACCAATTCATACAAAGCAGAGAGAAAGCACATCTTTATTTACAGCAAGCTAACATGAAAATTTTCATTCAGGAGTGGGCATACCCTATTAAATATACACTTACAAGCTATGTATACAGTGCTAATGTGGACAGGTAAGCATTCTTAGCCTTTTACTCATGCATAATCAAAAACAAATTTTGTGCACTACCCACAACCTGGATAAATGTCATTTTATAATCAGAGACAAATGTTATACCCTAAAATATAAATTGCCCGGATTGATATGATAGTGTACTTCAGCTAGCTTATATATATAAACTACAGTTTTCCTGAATATACTATACAGTAGAGCTGCAAACGAATCCAGATATTATCCAGATCCACTTCGGATTCGCATCCGGATTTTTTGATATTTATTCAATTATAATGTCCGGCGGATCTTAATCGGATATTCGGATAATACCCAGTTATTAAATGGAGCAGTCACAAAATCACCGGATCTGCTCCGTTTTATATCTGGTTCATTTAGGCCCTTAGATCTAGATCTAAAAGGGCTTAGCCAGTTAGGTCTTTAGGGTAAGTTTGAGATCTTGAGCGAGGGGCCTGGAGCCTTTGAGGAATCGCGCCACAGCTATTACCTCCTCTGAACTCTAGAGTCTGGAGCTCTGCCCCCTCCGCCAACCAGTCCGCCTCCACAGTGCTTGACGCCGCCGGCACCTCCTCAGTCCTCTGCCTACTCTGCCTGCGCAAGTGCAGTGTGCCGTGGCCGTCGACACCTCCTCCGCTTTCTCCCTGTGTACGACTGCACGCCGTCACCAGCACCTCCTCTTCCTCCTCTGCATGTGCGCGACTGCGTGCCGCCACTGTTGACACCTTGTGGAACATGTGGAATTTTCTTATCTTTTTGGGAAAAAGATATTTGGTGATGATTATTTATTTTGTGCGGGTGTGCCAATTTGTTAACACAGACTTTTAAAATTCGCTTGATTCGGGAATTTGCATGTCCATTCATTGGATGATTGCGCCTATATTTTGGTGTATTTATTCCGCGTTTATTTTTATCAGGTGATTTGGGATTCGTGTACTAGACCTTTCCCCACCGACTGAAGTCGGTGGTTTATTTACATCGAGATGTCCTTAAACACCTTTGATTCTCTGTCAAAGAACGCTTTTTGTCTCTATTGTTGTGCTTGTGACAATATTGATCTTGATGATCATCCTTCATGGATACATACTCTTACAAAGAAATTTGAAGTTTTCATTGCTTGTACATATGTAATTTGAATTACAACTGATCTTTCAAGACCTTTAGAAATGGTCCCGATTACATAATCAGGTTTTCAGAATATATTCAGCCATGATCAGACCCTTTGGAATTTGCTTCTGTCATAATCAGATCGTTGACTTTGAACTTCATCACGATCGAACCGTTGGATTTAAGTTTCATCACGATCGGACCAATGGATCACCAACCTGACCACTAGTGGCCCATTTGTATTGCCAACCAATAGGGATTTGGCCTTCAGTTTGGAGGTTTGACTCTCATCGACACTTACTTAGAGTGCTTCCACTAGCAGACCCCGACATTCTACAAGAAAAAAAGAAAAACAAAAGCAAAGATGATGTGCTATATATAAGTTGCACCTTATATTTACAATGCATGTGATTGAACAAAAATAAAAAGAAAGTGATAATGTTTTGAATGTTCCACTGTTCAAGCAAGAAGAATATTAAAAAAAGGAGAGAAATAGAGAGAAAAAGAGGGAGGGAGATAGAAAATTAAAAACAATGATCTAAAAACAATGATAGTTTTATTTTATATATATATATATATAACTCAAACTGATAAAAACTTTTCATATGATAGCCCTCCAAAAAATTCAAGGGTGTCACTGCCATAAGTTCATGGTCCCCACTGGAAAACCAAAAAAATGACAGGATAAGAAACAAAAATAAAAAATAACTAAGTGATATATATTAAGCTTTTGCATGTGTCAGAACATAAAAAAAAATGATATTTTCTATGGTAAAGGAAGTACTCAATGCACGAGCCACCTGCCAATGCGGGGTCTAGGGAAGGGACAATGTATGCAGCCTTACCCTGACAAGTCGATAGGTTGTTTCTGGTTTCGAATCCGTGACCTCCAGGTCACACAGAGACAACCTTACTGTTGACATTTTCTACGGTATCAAGCCTATTGACAAAGCATGCAGCCCATGCAAAAGCACAACATAAGGAAGGCTGTGTGTCAGACAGTGAGAGAGACTGAGAGAGAGAAAAAATAGTCAAATAATAATTTACATATGCATGAGATTAAGAGATGAATACCTTGAAGCAGTTAGAAGACCTTCCAAGTTCTCTTGGGAAGAAGATGCCATATCCGCAGTTGGTGGGGAAGTTGCAACTGTAAACCGCTTGGCCACTTGGGAGAAACTTGAGAGAGGAAGAGACGGAGGAAGAAAAAGATTGTGGGAAAGAGATCGTGGTTGGGACTTGGGAGAAAAGAAAGAGAAGAGTCTGGTTGCGTGCGGGAAGAAGAAAAAGGCCAAAGGAAAGAAGTCCGCTGGTCTATTTCACTCTCTTTCTATAATAATTACCTTCTTTTAAAAATAAGCCCTCCTAAAATATGTTTTAAACCTTTTAAAAAATCACATTCTAAAACAAAGCAAATACTTTTCATGCCAAGACGGGCAAGATAGAGTCTTGGAAGGGTGGGCAGGCCCAAGAAACCAAGGCAAGCACCTTTCTGGGCTGATTGCCTAGGCCCCAAGTCGCCTAGACATCTTTTCAGCACCTTGTCGCCTAGATGATGCCTTAAAAACGATGCAAGCCCCCCCCCCAACACACACACACACTACACACAACAGAGAAACAGAGAGAAATGCGCACACACTTATTCGCATACAAAGCAAGCAGGGGTCCAAGAGGGGGCAACCCCAGTAGGGTGGGAGGGCAGGTGTTGTTGAGAGAGAGAAGGGAGCAACCCCCACCAACCCATCTCACACACATGCCAATGTGTGTGCATAAACGTGGGTGGGCAGAAGACCCCAGCCCATAGAATAAAAAACCATCCACACAGAGAGGCAGAGGCCACAGGTGTGAGGTCACCCTTACGGCCTTACCTGCCCCTCTCCTCCTCTAATTCACCTGCCACCCCAGCAGCCATTCCTCTGCCATTGCATTTGGACAAGGTAGGCAAGCCTGTCATCCTGATGTCCCCATATACAATGCCAGCCATTGGCAACAGCATCCATGCCCTATTCTGTGCATTGACCACCTCCACTACAGCTCTCTCTCTCTCTCCCTCCCTCCCTGCCTCCCTGGAAAACAGATGGCAACGACCAAAAAATTTATAATCTAAGTTTACGAGAGGCAAGATTAGATATGGAAGATGATTGAGTGTAAG
This sequence comes from Colocasia esculenta, assembly GCA_014218235.1. NCBI lineage: Eukaryota > Viridiplantae > Streptophyta > Magnoliopsida > Alismatales > Araceae > Colocasia > Colocasia esculenta. Next base: position 107,216,747 of record CM024763.1, on the reverse strand, counting down.
GTTTTTGGTTCCAATCCACACATTTTCACTCAACACTTACAGCAAAGTAACAATTTCAATGTCTTTAGAAAACAGAAAAGCAAACACCCCTGATCAGGGGTAAGTAACATTAGAACTGATGATACATTATGACATCATATTTTAAATCACCATCCAATAACCAAAAAATGCATTAAACTTCAACAGCAAGTCACTTGTCCAAAATAACAAATAAAAACAACTCTTTAAACTATGTAATTGATGGGCTGCGAAATGATTGTTTCTAAGGCTAGTAGCCAGAGTGCTCCTGCACCTTTTTGCAACTAAGAAGTTCGTCATCAAATAACATAAAAATTCATAAGAAAAAGGCATTGCATAAAGCAAAGAAAACAAATAATAGAAACAAACCTGCTGCCATGCTTGTATAGCCTGAAGCCTTTTATTCATCCTGCCCATTAAAAAGTCGCGAATAAGTGGGGGGAAATGTCTCATTGTTTTCTCTGACCATGTGTGCTGGCATGTTGCCATTATCTGCTCTAGCAAAGGTTGAAGGTAAAGTGTTTGGTCCACTTCTGCAATTCCACGGGTTTTGATCGTAATAGCAAGGCTAATTATCGTTATCCTATTGAGTGTTTCAGTGAATTCAGATGGACCCTGATGGAAACATGGAAAATAGTTAATTAAAAATGCTATTACAAGGAGTCTGGAATCAGGAAAAGTTTCAACTAAAGTTCAGTTCATTCTCACCTTCAATTCCTTCCTAACAGGAAAACAGTCCCGTATAGAAAGAATCAGATTCATGCATAAATTTTCTGCTAGTCTGAAAAGACGATGATCACCACGTTTCCCCTTGATCATAGAAATTATTTTTGTTACATCATACATTAGTGCCTTGCTTTTCCCATGATACCTATATATAAACACAGAAGACAATATCTGACTTTGATTAATAGAATACTAATATTCATTAAGAGGATGAAAGGTGCTCAAAGAATAATAACAACTTTAAAATAGACAAGTAGAAACATCCAGTCATCTTAAACAATTGAGACTACATATGCTTCAACTAGCCAATATAGGAACAGCATACAATCTCACATATACTTTTACAGCCCATCAGATACACTTAGTGACGTTATTGGACAGACAATAAGGTGTGAACCTTGATACTGTAACTCCTTGGTACCAGACAGAGGCTTCTTTATAGAGAAACCACAATGCCAGACAATTATTTAGCTAAATTGCATGGCTTTTGTCAAGTTTCATGGACACATGCTGCACACTAAGGAGAGGAGCAGACTACTGGAGCACTAGGTGTAGAAGGGTAATGTATCACAGTTGAAACTGAGATATAGTATGATGTGATATGAAATAAGATATATGGCCTTAGGCTTAGCTGGATGTCATTTCATCCCATAACCTCAGAGGCTCATTTCTTCAGAACAAAGAAGATTCTTAAACAACTACCAATTCTATAACATCAAGGGCTAAGATTTGACACTAGTTAACTTCCTTTCAATACTTCTATATAGGATAAGCAAGGGTCGATGCACATGAACAATAAAGAAAACTGATGAAAAGAATTAGTGAAACCAAAAAAAAAAGATAAAGATGCATACATGTTACCGTATAGGATAAAGAATAAATATGAAAAATGTTTGTTGATGAGAAGACGGTATCAGGAAGTGACATATAAAGGATAAGATTCAAAATAAATAACTGGAGACCTAGATCCCCAGGTGAAGCTACTAGTTGGGCATGGTTGTCAAGTTTGACACTGTTACAAGGTGTGATCAAATTTATGTGGATCAAGAACTCAAGAAAGACCTGATAAGATAGTTACGGTCTTACACATACGACAAGCACATGTAGGTCAAAACTACCTTAACCCATATGGTACCAATCCCACTCAGACCCATATTGGGGTTACATCCATGGAAACATTGGATGGTTCTCAAATTAGGTTCTAGACTCTAGAGGTTCAAGGAATCTTAGGTTTCCCTAGACTGATAAACATTTCTCATTCTAATTTCCATTATTTTGATGGTGTTAATCAAGTTTACCTGATATATTTATTCCCTGAATGCATATGTCATGAGAAATACAAAACTGGCTGGAAATGCCGGGATTCAAACAAAGATTGGGCAATAAATCCGCTAGAAGAATCGTAAGGTTTAGCGAAAAATCGCCGGACTCGTCTACTTCGAACTCCTGAGATAAACAGGTTCGAATATGTTTACTCCGATTCAATTCGGGATAATATTTTAAATATGATGTTCGACAACGCAACTGGCTGAGGTATATACCCTCTACCGGGCAAGGCCGACGTCAATCCGAGTCCGATGTAATATACACGTCGTGCAAGTGTCCGGGACAACAAAACAACCCCGACACTCGAAGACGGAAACAGAGGGCTTAACATGGGCTTAAACGGCTTCAAATGAGTGAAAAAAGAACCCGAGGGGCTCACCTTTATACAGCGGGCCGGCAAGAACACCACCCATGGGGGTGTTCTCGCACCAAACCACCCCCTACGAGGTGGTTCTTGCACAAACCACCCCAGGGTTGGTTGTGCAAGAACCACCCCATAGGCGCGAGAACACCCCCATGGGGGGTGTTCCTAAACTGAAACCCCCACGGGGGGGTGGGGCCGCCCCCCCCCCTCCCCACGGGGTCTTTTCCCCTGACAGCACCCCCCCACGGGGGGGTTTAGCGCCGAGACCCCACAGGCCAGTGGGGCCTCCCCTTGGCCCTTAAAACTCCTATAAATAGGAGGCCAAGGGTCGGGAGAAAAGGGGACGGCAAAGGGATACACACAGATAGAGAGGGATCGGAATAGAGAGAGAGACAAGGGGAGAAGAGAACGCCTTTTGGTGCTACCTGGTGGTGCTCTCCCTATTGGTGCTACTTGCTCTGCCTGGTGGTGAAAGTCTGTGGTCAAAAGAAGATATTGCAGGTCTTTACAAGGACCATGCCCTTTTGTAAATATGTCCCTCCATGTTTTGAAATAACACATGTGAAGGCATGATGCTTTTTGTAAACACTTAATGGTGGTATATACACCCCATTAAATATATAAATGCAAGTGTACAAAAAACATTTGTGGATATAAATTGTGGATGTTCAAATATCGTTTCTAACCCCATAGTCGGCAAGGTCTTTTAATAAACGTATCGTATCAAAGGTCTTCGAGTTTTCACTCAATATAAATGAAACACCGACTCCGGTCAGTGGGGAATGGTCCAATACACGACCACCCCAATCGCCTAATAAAATGGATGCGTGCAGAATATATATATATATATATATATATATATATATATAAATGATTGAGGGCTTAGGGCCTTTAACCCTATGCACCTCATAAAAATATTAAATTTTGTCTGTTTTCTTAAAACAATCTAACATGCCCATGCATATCAAAATCATAAGTCCCGAAGAGGACAAAAGTATATACATCTATGTTTTTTTTTTCTCCGGCGTGTTTCCGTCGTTCCGACAATCTAGCACTCTCAGTGGGACTGTTCCTGTCTTTCATACAATTGTAAAAAGACCTTATGCCGCTATAGTTTATATAACAGTTGGCATCCATACTGCAGGATCAAAAGGAACTAAAACCGGCGTGAAAAGCCTGTCTCCACCTGCAACCACATCAACTGAACCAAATGGCAGCGGTCACATATGGTCCGCTCATCATAGCCAACCACGCCAAATGCAGCTACCTCACCACTCCGGTGGTGTTTGGCGACTTCCCGACTGTTGTGGGCTCCCCCTACTTCTTGGGGGTGGTGCCCACCATCAGGCGGCAACACCCAAGTCAGCAATTGCTGGGGGCATCAAGCCCCGCCCAATTCAAGGCCGAGTCTTCTCGGTAAATACCATTTCCTGCGTTGCAGTCCCTACAAAAAGGGGGCAGCGCCAGGGCCGCAAGAGTAATAAGCCCAAGGCGGTCGTTTCTAACTTCGGCAAGACAGTCCTCGTCGGAGACGTGCACATCTGGCTCGATAGAGGAGAACCGATCATACCGAGGGACAAATGCGTCCCACTATATCCACCTCCAACCAATTCTCTTCCCTCCAGGAGATGCGGCAAAACGAGAGGGCTCCCAAAAAGGATCCGAACTAGAACAGGCAAGCAGCTCGGCAACATATCAGTCTCGCAAAATAAGGCAGATGTGGGTCAACAAGCAAGAAGCTCTCCGGATAAAAGAAGGCAGAGCGGGCCAACCCACACAAAAGCTGAAGAAATCACTTCTTGAGCCAGAAAAAGCTCAGAACCCTAAGCCTCCTCGTCCTCGCGGGCAAAAGAGGAGGGGCATATGTCGGAAGCCCAACTTCGTCTCCTCTTAGGCGGAACCCATCCCAGGGTGAGACTGAAGTTGCCATGAGGCTCCCGCACCGAGAATCTCAGTCTTCGAAAGACTGAGCACCTCAACCTTCGATAGGCTAGGGGCAGCATTTCGCCCTGGCACACAAAAGCCAAAGAAGTGAATGGTGTTGCGGACTCACGAGGAAGGTGGAGGAATGAAGATCTTCACCTGTTATGCCTCCGGTAGGAACTTGGCCGAGCCATCCGGCGTCCCCGTAGACGTGGCCAAGGTAGATGAACCCGGTCGTGGAGGTGATGCGGTCCACCAATACACCCAGAGTGCTGCCAGAAGACCTCCCAAGGACAGCACAATGATCAGTTTGGACCATCAAATCAGGGACTGGCCGTAGAGCCACCACCTGAATATGATCCTGGGCCACTCCAGGGCCAAATCCGAGGTGACTGTGAAGGAACAGATGAAGACAAGATTGCAAGCCTCCATCCCAAGGACAGACACCTCCCGGTTAATAGAAGACAGCCTGAGCCTTTCTTCGTACCGCCAAGCAAGGCTACTTTTTAGGCAATGTCAGATGATGCCAAATATGAGGTCATGCAGCGTTGGCAGACTGAGATGGCCAATCTCATGATGGAGATAGGACAGTAGGCGAGCACAAATGCGTCACGCCGCCTTATGCCGACGGCAAACCAAAATGCTCGGAGAGGACATCAGCTCGACGACCTGCCCGATGCCAATCAGCAGACGGTTGTGCCCAACGACTATACTATCAATCCAGGCCAACAGCCGCACCGGGGCATAAACTCCTAGGCCTCCACAGCTGAAGACATTGTAGCTTAGCGGCGGATGATTGAAAAGATCGTGGATGACCGTTTATCGTTACTATAGATCTATACAGTGTGTCATATCCCGTCCACCATCAATTCAAAAAGTTGCCACCAAATTATCCCAAGGCACCAAAGTTGCAAAAGTTTGACAGACAGGGATCGCCAAATGAGCACTTGGCCTACTATATAACAGCGATGGGGGATTTGGCATTTGATGAATCCTATCTCCTCCGCTATTTTGCAACCTCCCTGACAGGAACCGCCTTCCAGTGGTACTTAAGGCTCAGGCCCAACTCCATTGTTGATTGGGCCGATCTTTAAAAGAAATTCATCGACCGTTTTCAGACGACGGAAAGAAAGGTGTCGCTGGCTGAGTTATGCTCCCTTAAATAAAGAAGGGACGAAAAGGCAATAGAGGCCCCACTGAAGCTAACTCCACTCCAAAAATTGCAAAAGCTCATCAATGAACTGGAGGAATACATTCCCTCCAGGCCCACCAAGGGCGTCTGTTGAACCCTGAAAAGTTTGTAGTGGATATCTACAAGAGGAAATGCCAGAGGCCATTTATAATGATCCAATGGTTACTTAGGTAGCCCCATGGTTGCTTAAGTAATATTGGGTCCGAGTCCCGTTCAAAGGTGACTTATGAATGAAATAAATGTCATTATTACTTAGGTAACCCCATAGTTGCTTAGGTAATATTGGAACCAAGCCCCTTTTAAATTAAGAGAGGGAATTTATTAATCAAGTCGGTATCAAATCTCTCCAATGACACAGAAGTTCGGAAAAGAACAGCGCTTCGAAGGGAATATGTTGCGAAAGAAATTCAGCAGCACAAGGTCAATAAGACCAAATTTGAAGAACAGTACAAAGAACACGTGCAACAGGAAGCGTCAAGCACTTGCAAACTCAACCCTTCGTCGAGAGGTCTCCAAGGAAAGGGCAAAGATCTCATGACATCAACACCTCGGAAAGAAAGCACAAGGGTGTATTTATAGAAAAACCCCCATGTAAAACCCCTCTAACCGATGAAAATCTCCCATCGGTTAAGGGAAAACCCCTTAAACCGATGGAGCCCTCCCATCGGTTAGGGAGAACCTTAACCGATGGGAACTCCTCCCTTAACCGATGGAAGGGTACCATCGATTAAGGAAGAAGCCCTTAACCGATGGAATGGTTCCATCGATTAAGCTTTAACCGATGGAACCCTTCCATCTGTTACCTCTCTCTCCTCTCTCAAATGTAAGGGGCAAAACCCCTATAAATAGCCCATGTAGCCCGATGGCAAGGGGACCCCTTTTTTTTGGATTCTCGGATTTGGGAGAAAATCTGAAAAAAAAAAGAAGGCTCTCTCTCAAAAGAAAGTTTTAGCTTGCTCATAAAGGTTCCTCTGCTCGACGTGAAGGTATTCACCCTCAGCAAGCAAAGAAAAAAAAAAGGTCGTCCCCCTCCGGCCACGGAATCTCCTTAATCTCCCTTCATGTCGAGTTAGTCTCCATGAGGGGATTTTTAAAATCCAAATGCAATCCATACCCCCACATTGAGTTAATCTCTGTGGGGGTAAAATTAAATTGCGCTCATGTGCTTCGTTGTTTAAATATCTTCCATGTCGAGTTAGTCTACATGGGCATAAGGTATTTAACATCTATATGTTCTTGTGTTCTAAATGTTTCCATGTCGAGTTAGTCTCCGTGGATATAAGCATTTAGACACACATGTTCTTCCCTCTCGTTGAGCGAGTCTCCGAGTGGGTAAGTTTTTGTGCTCATATGTGTATGTTTTTTAAGAAAACTCTGCCCAAGTGGAGGTTCTGCCCGAAAATATACTCATATGTTCACAAATAAATATGTTCATATGTGTATACTTTCTAAGGAAACTCTGCCCAAGTAAAGGTTCTGCCTGAAAACATACTCATATGTTCACAAAATTTATGTCCATATGTGCATATTTTATGGGGAGATTATGTCCATACGAAGACTCTGCCCTAAAATAATACGGCCATATGTTCATCAAATATATATGTTTGTGTATTTACACGGCAACTTTGCCCATGCGGAAGCTCTGCCCAAATGCATAATATATTCAAATGTCGAGTAAATTCACGGGTATATGGCCGCTCATTTCTCAAATTACATGCTAAACTCTCAAATGGAGTTCGTACTGTTTTCAAAATAAAATCCCTTTTCAAAGTAAATCTATTTCATCCGATAAAAAAATAATAAAACACCGTGTTACCATTTTCTAGAAAAATGCAAAACCTTTCGACTTTTGCTATCAATGGTGTTCGGGTTAAAACTGATGTAAAAATAACATCAAAGGCGTTTAATCCGATGTAAACAAACATCGATTTCGATCGATGGAGACAGGGGTCCAGCACATGCTACCCTAATCGTCTGATGAAATAAAATCGCGGAACAAACAAGTTCAAATTAAAATTGGTGCACTTGTCCATCCCTTGGACATAAAACTCTCTCTCTCTGCATTACGCGGATTTCAAATTTTGTCTGTTAGACAGGCTGGCACGCAAGGCAAAATAAATAAATAAAAATCAAATCAAACTCAAACCCCAAATAAAAATCCACCCACGAAATTTTTTCCGCGTCCGACAGCGTCCCTTTGGACAAACATACCCCTTGGGAAGAGATGGACCGCAAAATCACACTCAAAAGTTGGCTTCATCAAATGCTCCAGCATGCACAAGAAGGCGAGAAACTACCTCTGACCAAGGAATTGGCCATCTTCTACGAGGAGGATGAAATCACCATCGAGAAGTTGGAAGATTGTTGAAGAACTTCTCTTGCAATATGGTGTCGATACCGTTGGCTGCAAGCTTGCAGCCGTCGACCGGCAAAACTACTGTGGCGACTTATCAACGCCGCAATCGAGGCAGAGGAAAGGGTTGCGGACAAGGAAAGATGTAACGTCGCGTGCCTTTCGGATCCATGCAGATCTTGTGAATTGTGGTTGTGGCGGCCGTTGTGAGGCCAGTGTGAGTCGGTTGTGTGGAATGCATGGTGTGGATGCGTGGCTTGAGCAGGTGAAAAGCAGGGTTGGTCCTGAAATGAAACAGGACCTGCTGCTGTCCTGTTGGAATTGGCGGCCAGGTGTGGCCGTTGACCTGTTGGCGTCCAGATTAGTGGACGTTTACAGCTTGAACTTGGCGACAATGGATGTGGACGCAGAGGGTGGCGGTTGCTGTTGGCGGCATGGGGGTTGACGCCAACCTGAGAATGGTGCAGGTTATAAGCTCACCCGAGGGCAGCTCTCTCAGCTCACTCTCTTCCCCTCTTGCCCCAACTTCGTGTCCTGGATTCTCTAAAGCTTCTAACAAGCACCGAGGAGTAGTTGGACGACCGTAGAACGCGCGGCATCGCTGAATTACGCGAGGAAACGTCGCGGCGTGGTGCAATTCTCGTGGGAGCTCGCGGAGGGCTCGGCGTGAACCGGGTAATTGCGGGAGATTCTAACACGTTCTGAGGTAGGGGACGAACCCGTTTAGCTCCGTAGGAACATTAAAACACATCATAACTACTTGAACCAGCATGATAATGCATGTTTGGATAGAGTTGCACCATATGGGGATAATGGGTGGTTTGAGTAGTTTAATGTATGAAGCATGTTCTAGTGGGTTATATTGGGTTCTTGCATGTTAAAAGAGTAGTTTTTATATGATTTTCTGTAGTTAAAATGGCTGGAAAGCCCACAGAGCCGGATTAGGGTTTCTGCAGGGTTTATGGCCGAAGAACTTGGCGTCAAGATCGCTTGTCGCCAAGATCCTCAGACAGGAGGTTAACGGCCAGGACCCTTGCCGTTGACTCCCTGTAAGCGGCAGTCGATGTGGCCGCCTACCTCTATATGAGCAGAAATGACTAAGTACAGTATTTATCGTTATTGCATATGTGTTGACACATGAGGTGCACTGAGTGCACATGGTTCTCGTGTTTAGCATGCAAAGTATACAGTTAGCTATCTACTTTAGTGACTGCGTGTTGTTTACGCGAGTCAGTTGGGTTCACGTAGAGTGGACCATGGTTACTTGTGGTTTACGTGAGGTTTCACGTGGTTTGTGTGTGACGTGCACATGGTTCTGTGTACGTGGCGAGTAGTACGACGCCTACCGTGGTTACCTCTCCAGTTGGGTGCCCCAGGTTCTTTGTGAGCCAGGCTGTTAGCTCGGGGCTTTGTCCCGGTACTTGCGTTGTACCGTCGAGGTCTGTGTCGTCTGACCTGGACACCCTCACTCTTGTGTTAGAGTTGTACGTCCGGCTGAGGAAAAGACGACAGTGGGACAGTGACACTTGAGTTTGTTTTTAGTCACTTGTAGCGTGCTCGTAGTTGGGGGTACGGACACCAGTAGACGTACTGGACCCCAGCTAGTCCTTTTCCAGTGCCTCACTCTAGCGAGCCCAGGCCAGGGTCTCTGGAGGTGCCAGGCATGGGCCTGTGACCGTGTGGTCTGCAGGTGGTGGTGTTTAGTTGGTCTCCACAGTTGCTTGACCTTTTTACGTGGAGCGGCAGCTGGACCTTTCGTCCGTGGCTGCGAGACTGAGAGGTAGACCTGTGTTAGTTGTCCGAGTCAGTTTCTGGTGTCGCGAACCAGTTCACGTGGCTCGTGTTGGCTGTCTCTACTTTAGCTTGTACACCTGTACTGGTTTGCCGTTTAATTATTACTGTTGTTTCTCGTAGTCGGCAAACGGTGAGTACTTTTACAGCTTTACTTACCTGCTTAGTTGTTCTATAAATTGTTGGTATTGTTACTGCTTTCGTACCTGTGGTGTTTGGTTTGCTCGGTTTTGGGGGAGTTCCCTACTGAGCCAGTGACTAGAGAGGCTCACCCCCTACCCCCCCTCAGGTGAGAGCGAGGAGGACGTCTCTCGTCCGACGTCCAGTTCAGGGCCGTGTCGTAGCGGTGCAGGGTCAGTACCTCCAGCGGAGTAGTTCCAGCTGTGTAATTCTCCAGCAGTGTAGCTTTGTAGTTGTTTACTTTCTTCAGTTGTACCTCGGGGTATGCCCCAGGCTCTTGTACCTCTTTTCAGTTTTTGTGGAAATTTGGCTATGTAAGACTGTGGAATATATATGAAATGTGGTGTGTTCCTTTATGTTTACACGGACTGTGGTTTGGTATCCCTTGCGAGGCTTCGGCCCGTTCGCGGAAGGCGGACTCGAATCAAGTACGTTATCGGTTTAACGGGCTTGGCCGAGGCAATCCGTCACAAAAGAAGTCTGCCCTACCTTCCGACGAGAAGCCTGACTCGTCGAGCCTCAGCAAAGTCATAGTCCTCCGGGGCGAAAAGCCCTAACCCATCCCTAAAATAGAAATGTGAGTGAGTTCCTTCGTCTTCGATCCCTCTGACGAAGAAGAAGACCATGAGGTCACAGGCGAGCTCTCCCACAAAAGGGTTATCAAGCAGACTGGTCGGCCGGCTCTGCCTGAAGAAGACAAAAGTGAGGCCTCACCCTCGGAGGAAGGTCTCTTGGCTCCTTTATTTAAAGAGAGGCCAGATGAACAGCCAGGGGCAAAGCAAAAATAGTAGGTTGAATCATACCCTCCTTAGCCAGCAAACCAAAGTGGTAGACTAAATTATACTTTCCTTTCGCCAACAAACCGCAATGGTAAGCTGCGCCAGATTTTCCTTAGCCAACAAACCGAAGCGGTAGGCCAAGTCATATCTTTCTCTTGGCCAACAAACCACAATGGTAGACTGGGTCATACCCCCCCCCCCTCCTCTTAGCCAACAAACTTAGATGGTAGGCTAAGCCCAAATTCCAAACCTCATAACCAAATGTCCTGAGATTTAGTCCTGGATACCAAGCTTCAAAAAAAAAAAAATGAAAAAAAAAGTGGGGCTTAAAAATGAGGTGCCCCAACGGACTTAAGTACGTGGTTCCCCGTGCGCTTAAGGGTAAAAAAGTTATAACTTGGCTTAGGTGAAAACTCGAAAGGACGCCTTAAGCAAAAATGGATAACCCCTCGATGCAAAAACTCAAAAAGGCGCACCAGAAAAAGCTAGAGGGGGCCATCTTTGGCGAAAACCAGAAAGGGTGCTGGAGGTGGTAATGTGAAAAAAAAATAATACATCTCTAAATGGGAAAGAGATGTCCCTTGGATTCATCCCCTACCCTCGCCATTGGGGAGCATATGAATCGTCGATGACGAGAACAATCCTTATGCTCACCACTGATCAGTGGCCAATATAAGGGGCGCCAGCCAAGACGACAATGATCATGCTCTCCCACTAGGATGGGGTGCGGAGATGTTTGAAACCCAATATGGGAAAGAAAAAAAGAGAGAGACCAAGCAAGAAAATAGCAACAGCAGCAAATGATAGAGCAGAAAAGAATGCAGACAAGAGTTGCATTAGTACCAGATGTAAATACGGCCAATAATTCAAATCTATTATCTCTCAAATATGTGGGAGCCCGAGACAAGCCCTCGTGGTAGCTAAGAAAGCACAGATATCAGCTAAAAATACAAAAAGTCATGAGGCCGCCCGCTCAAAGATGACTGGGCGGCCCACTCTACAAGCTCGCCAAAGTGGCCTGGTCGGTGGAGATCCTAGCTTGGAAATCTGAGCACTCCCGCTCTAATGTGGCAACCGCCGCCTCAGCTTCGGTCACTCCTTTGTCGAAGGCCGCAACAGTGAGCTCGTGTTCGGCAAGATGTTTTAAGGTGTCATCAATCATTCTCTGTAGCGCAGTAGCTTCATCACTAGAGATGGCCCTCCCAGCCCTCAAGGTTTCGATGCGATCACGAAGGGCGTTAGCCTGCAAACGTGAGGCCTTGGTCTTCTGCTCCAATGAGGTAATCTCCCCTTTAAGCTCTTGGATCCTAAGGCGATGGGCCACCCAGGCCGCCTCCTAATGTAGCCTAACCTTGCCCAGAGTGAGCCCACCACCGCCATCCAAGGCTCCCGAGGGCGGCCCATTAAATGATATGCAAGGGTATTCCTTCAGAGGACGTCGCGTATTGCCTCGATAGACGGGGGATGGTCTCTGGGGAATGCAAAAAAACGCGTTGTCACCTCAGAGTTGGGATGTCTTTGTCGGCAAAAAAAAAAAAAAAAAAACGAAATGATCACAAGGGAAGGAATCAAGGCTATCTTTCTCGCTCGGAAAAGAAGTCTTCGAGGTCCTCCCCCGGGCGACTCACTGTAAAGAACCAGCCTCCTTACTTGCTCGGCGTTTCTTCTTATAGGAGGCAGCCTGCTTCTGCTTATCTGATATATGGACGAAGCTCGCTGTTCTAGAAACTTGTCAATATGACAATGGCAAAGTATATACATGTAGGCCTTAAGAAAAAAAAAAGGAGAGGAAGAAAAGAATTATTAAAGATCACACGGGAAAAGCCACATACCGTCGGGAGCAGGTGAAAACGTGGGCGGAAGGACTACCCCTTCAGGCGAGAGCTTCACAATTCTCCCAACCCCAGCCACAGCGTCCCAGAGGTCTTGCAACCTCGTGCCGTTTTCAACCTGGCTGATAAACTCGGTCGGTCCAACACGAGCAATAGAATGTCGAATGTGCTTTTCCCACTTCGGCCATAGTTCGTTGTTGAACCCCTCTGGAAGAATAGGCCTTGAAAGCTCTGCGTCTATAGGGTACCCGCAGTCCAATAAGAAGTGAACCACCAGGAATAAGTGTTGGTGATACGCGGTCGCCCTATGATGCCGCCGGACCGCTATCGAGACGTGCAAGGGGTTTCAATGCCCCCACATACACATTCCTCTCCACCGGAAAAGAGATTTTCTTTCTCACACAGCGGAGCCTAAAAGCATGGGCGTTCCCCACAAGCGTAGGAAACTCCCGCAGAAGAAAGGACGCTGAAATCAGCGCTGCTGGCACATCTGCCCAGACCAATCGATTCGCTTCGGCCTCTTTGATGCAGTTGGCGTGCTCCCGAAATACTTGATTGTAGCGAAACCACCAACGGGCATAATATATGTCCACCTTCCCCTCTCTCTGCTATTCGGGAATGAAATACCCAGGGGAAGGGTCATGTCTGGCAAAATGACACCACCAGTTGGAGGCCACCAAATGTCGGTTGTGACCCTTGTACAGCCGAGCACTCAAAGAAAAGTCGGCGTTTGAAAGAATAGCTTGATCATACCCAAAGTTTCGGGCAAAATGATACGAATAATACGGCTCAAGATACAATGACGAGCCTTTGCGAAAAGTCAGAACGCTGAGGCGAATGCAACAGAGCCAATCTTTATAAAAGGAGCTCTCGGCCGTAGCATGATGCGGCAAATGATATAGTCGCCTGTCGCCACACTTCCCGGCCCAAGGCTGAAAACCTCGGGAACAGTATGCAAAATCAAGTTTGGGCTGGCCATGTGACGGCACAAAAGAAAGCCGCCTCCGAGCCCTGATCAACTGCTCATACGCATCTTGATTTGGGCGGTTCTTGAACATAAAAAGCAACGGTGCCGAGGGATTCTCAACACCAACATCTTGGCAGTTTGGGTAACAGAAGCCCGCCCCAGACACTCAAATAATGGGTAGCCAATGCAATGCTTCGGTCACGCAGGGATGCACTAGCTATCGAATTCCCCAAGCCATGGAAAATGTTGGCTAAGGCAGCAGGGGCCAAAGCTAGCTTCCTACCGTCCGCAAAAAGGCACGTTGGATATATAAGCTCCGGCCTCACCAACCCTTCCTCCCCAAACGGGAGAGCAAATGTACCCAGCCAATGCACAAGGGAGGCTGCCAAATAAGTCCTATCTGGGAAACGCCTCGAATTCCAGCCTCCATCTTGGGGAGCACATAAATACCTCTAGTTGTCCTCGAAATCAATGGACAATTGCATATAGCTGCCTGGGTCATGGGTATCAGAAGCAAACCCGTCACAAAAACAGTACAGGCCGTGATAGAAGTAGCGGACCCATACGGTAAAACTCACTCGCACATTCCCCCAAGAAGCCGAGGGGCTCTTCTCTTTGCGACATCTGGCCAAATCTTGCCAGACCTTCATCAGATACCTAAAGCTGTATGGCAAAACATAGGAACCTGCGTCTGTGGAATAGTCGCGGTACAGGTCGTCTAAGCACACCTCCTCGTAAAAATGGCCAGAGATCCTGTGGAAAGCCCACAGGTCGAGCGAGGTTTCTCCCTCCACAGTGACGAAGGTGTTGAATCTACTGTTGAACCTCTCCGCTAGGGCCTGCAGCAGCCCGGAGTGGGAAGGATAGTCGTACAAAGTAGCGGTGACCGCATGGCAGAGCCCAACTTGGTTCAACATGTCATGATAGTAGTGCAGGACCCCCGTCAGCCATTTTGTCGCGCCAAAGCGAAAACGATGGGAAGAAACCACCGATCACCGGTGATACCAGCTTGCAGCGCTTCTGCTCATGATCTGATCGAGGAAGCAAAGCCGATCATAACCCTCTGTGGTAAATTAACTACCAAAGGGCAATAAAGTATGTCCAGTAAAGGATGGTCCTGTTTTGTGCCACCCGTGTAGTTCCCAAACGACCGGTGTAACTAAAGTCCCCCTGATGGGGCAAGTCGACTCGGAGCTAAAAAGCCCCAACTGGTGCGCATCTGGAAACTGCACCTGCACGAGATAGCCAAGTGGAAATTTGGGATAATTAAAGCTGCACATGTCCAGCATCCCATCCCGACCCACCAGTATGGCCCTTTCCAACTGCATCTGTTTAGTTGCTAGAAGGTCATCAGGGGCATCCCACCCTCCGGGGACGAACCTCCGAATAAATGGGAGCAAATGCTCATCTAGAGGAAAATGCCTAGGGTAATCATCGCCCCTTAAATAGCAGTAGACCCCGTCAATCTTGACAATCAAACTCGGGCCCACCATACCCTCATCTGGTGAGTGCTCCTCCAAAGGACCTCGAGCACACGCTAAGAAGCCACGATCAAGTCTCGACATACTCTCCTTCGTGATACTGTGAGGAGCAAAAGGAGGCATTGGGATAGCAATGCGCCGAACAGTCCACTCCCGCCTGCGGGACATGTCGCTACTCTCGCCACGACAGCTCTACACGCGGGACATCTTCAAACCTACCATGCATAAAATTGACAGCCATAAGCGACATCAATGCAAATATACAAATATACACAAATGCAGAAAAATGCAATCTAACGGGGACGGAACATTCGTCGTCACCCCGGCTCCGACGGATATCCGGTGGGGGCCATTTGTTGAACCCGGAAAAATGTCGAGATTAAAACAAAGATCGAACAATAAATCCGCTCGAACAATTGTAAGGTTTCGGGATAAATCCCCGGACTCGTCTACTTCGAACTCCTGAGATAAACAGGTTCGAATATGTTTACTTCGATTCAATTCGGGATAATATTTTAAATACGATGTTCGACAACGCAATTGGCTAAGGTATATACCCTCTGCCGGGCAAGGTCGACGTCAGTCCGAGCCCGATATAATATACACGTCATGCAAGTGTCCGGGCCAACAAAACAACCCCGACACTTGAAGACGGAAACAGACGGGCTTTAAACGGGCTCAAACGGGTGAAAAAAGAACCTGAGGGGCCCACCTATATACAGTGGGCCGGCCGACCACCCCCCACGAGGGTGTTCTCGTACGCAACCACCCCCCACAGAGTGGTTCTTACGCAAAACACCCCCACAGGGGTGTTTGTGTTTATGCGCATGACCACCCTGTGGGGTGGTTCCTACGCGGAACACCCCCCACGGGGTGTTCGAACCCCCCTCCATGGGGGGTTTCAGCGCCAAGACCCCACAGGCCCGTGGGGCGTCCCCTTGGCCCCTAAAACTCCCAAGGGTCGAGAGAAAGGGGGGAGGTAGAGGGATACACACACAGACAGAGAGGGATCAGAATACAGAGAGAGAGAGAGACAAGGGGAGAAGAGAACGCCTCTTGGTGCTACTTGGTGGTGCTCTCCCTGTTGGTGCTACTTGCTCTGCCTGGCTGTGGTTAAAAGAAGACATTGTAGGTCCTTATAAGGACCATGCCCTTTTGTAAATAAATCCCTCCATATTTTGAAATAACACATGTGAAGGCACGATGCTTTTTGCAAACACTTAATGGTGGTATATACACCCCGTTAAATATATAAATGCAAGTGCACAAAAAACATTTGTGGATATAATATAAATTGTGGATGTCCAAATACCGTTTCTAACCCCATAGTCAGCAAGGTCTTTTAATAAACGTATTGTATCAAAGATCCTCAAGTTTTCACTCGATGTAAATGAAACACCGACTCTGGTCGATGGGGAATGGTTTAGTACACGACCACCCCAATCGCCTGATAAAACAGATGTGCGCGGAATATATATATAAATGTTCGAGGGCTTAGGGCCTTTAACCCTATGCACCTCATAAAAATATTAAATTTTGTCTATTTTCTTAAAACAATCTGGCACGCCCATGCATATCAAAATCATAAGTTCCGAAGAGGACAAAAGTATATACATCTATGTTTTTTTTCTCCCACGTGTTTCTGTCGTTCCGACACTGGCCTTCGTAAAAAATCAATACCAACTTACCACTTAAATATTTTCATCCATTCTCTTTCATCTTATTTTTCTTTCTCCTTGCCCCTGTAGGAGTGTAGGGCTCACTTCATTCTCAGATATTTCAGCCCCATCTTCTTGAAACAATACCACATCCTCAAAATTAGTTACACGTGGTGATTTTATGACACCCCACCACTTACATTGAACTCTTAAAATCTTATTTGTGGCACTAGTGGTGTATATCCTCCCTCAGCACAAAACAAGGAGTATTGTGGAAAATAAACCAAAGGTATTTTAGTATGGTATCTCAGAACAAAGGGAAGCTCCATGAACACAAATGATTTCCACATATTCCAAATTCTATTCAAACTGTATTACTTGCAAATATAAGGCATTAAGGCAATGCAACATTTGCTATACCTATACAGAGGAAGCAAACGGTAATTCAATATTTCCAATAGCAGTAGAGTTACACCTGTCTTGTTCAATATGTTTGGAGATCTCTGGGTCAAAGCCTGCAAAGTACTACAAAATCAAAATAGTTCCAGGAGAGGAAGATGTATCCAAACTGCAGAAGGTGAATGGAGAAGCAGATCCATGGCTAAATTGGAATGCATCAATATGAATGAGGCAAAATGCCTCAAAAAGAAAGCAAGAGAACATTGGTGGTTGCCTTGTATGTGATCATATCAGAAGTAAAGCAAACATGCACCTTAAACCAATGGGAAATCAGCCAACTTGATCCTTTGAGATCACCAAGATCCTGCAAGTTAGACTTGATATTGAAGGATATTCAAATGGAGGACCATAATTTTTGCTCCAGTGTCATATGTGCCCATGCACTTCTTTTACTAGAGTCCACACTTTAGTTGGGTACAGAGAGAATTTGGTCCATGATCCAGCCCTAAACCATTGTTGGTGATCTATGATCTGGCCTGATCTAATCAGCCAGTTCTGGGTAAGTCCATATACTGGTAGCAACGTTCTGGGGTTTTCTTGTCAATTAACTAACCCAGTCTAACTCTATTTGTGTCTCAATTACTCCCTTTTACACAGAGAACTTGCCAGGAAACTACCAGCAGCAGCCACTAGCAGTAACAACCAAGTAGCTTGCATCAACACTAGCCACAGATCCATAAACAAAATGCTCTTTATGTTCCTTAATCTTCTACTACACTAATATAGGTGCATTTCTCTATTTATATTGATCCATGGAACCAAGAACAAAAGATCAAGGTAGCACTGACAGTAAAAGTGCGATGCCACAACTGCTCAAGTAAACATAAAATCAACTAAAACCCTCAACCAATTCTTATTGTATATGAATGCCAATGGATAGCAAGTAGACAGAGTCATAGATAGAACTGCAGATTTGCTTCCTAGCAAATTTAACTCTCTTGAGTAACAATTAACGATGCCTCTATACATTAGATCAAAGACATGACAAGTAAAGTCAACTTGCATACAAGTGTAACTAAACCATTTGGCAATTACCGTGAAGTGGGGACGAAATAATGAATGAGGAGCAATCAGAAGCAACCTAACATAGGTTTCAACCATAGCGATGCTAGGAATAACCTGAATCAAGATTAGAAAACATGTAAGCAGTTAAAGAATCCCTAGTTACAAAATTGCAGATTTGTAGTATTCTTTTTGTAAGTATTCAAGATTTGTACTACCAGAAGCAAAAAGAAAGAGTAAGAATTAAATTAATATATCAATCAAAGAGAACAAGAAATAAGTCAATCATCATAAGTATACCAACAAAAACCATACATATATTAGCCCCACCCAATCTAACTATTTCATCCACACCCCATATATCCTCTCAGTTACACAAAAAAAAAAATACTGTCATTCTCAGTGGGTGGTGTGTTTGCAATTTAACTCATGTTTGGTTAACTCTTAACCAGAGAAAGAAGAAGACAAAAAATACCCTCTCCCTCTCTGCACACCCACGGTCCAGCAACACTGCGCTGAAGCACACTACTCACAGCACACTGCGCCAGAGGGGAGACCCCATCATCCCCACCTCTCCCTCTGCCAGATCTATTTATCGCAAGCAAGCTGCGTCAGAGATGGTGCGGTGACAGCAGGGGGACTAGTGGCAGAAAGGGAGTACAGGCCACTGAATGGCAAAACAGTGGCCTCTCCCAAATGGAATACTACAAGAGAAGGGATGCCATATTCCCTTTTTGTAATTATGCTAACTATGTGGCCTTTTAGATAAGGGTTAGATGATGTGAGGGGCACGGATTAAATAGTTGGATTGGAGGGGCTAAGACATAATATTAAAAGATTTTAGGGGCTAAAAAATGAAAAACCTAAAACATAATGAATACAGTAAAATCAAGTCCATGATTGTAAAAAATAATTAACATGAAAAACAGAGGGATGCCCAACAAGGATAAGTTCCCAACATTAGTTTAGGAAGTAAGTTTCAAAAGCATGAGAATTTTCTGATATCAGTTCTGCTGTGGTTCTATGACACTAATCTAGAGAGCATCAAGACTGAATCAACCTAGTTTCATCTTTACTGGAATCAACCACCTCAAACACAGATAGACTAACTGATTTCAGAAACAACCATGATATGCAACTGTTATCATAAGGACAAAATCTATGTTCTAAGCAATAATTTATTTTTGTTCTTCAGGCGTTCCTTAATATTATATTATATAAATTAGTGATGCACTGAATCTAGATTGACATGAGCATGAAAAATAAGAAAAAGTTGAAGAACAGGGAAGAGAAGGTCAAAACAGCAAGACAGAATGAATAATGAACATGAATTTGTGAGTCACTGGAATCTAGAAGCAGAAGGTAAATGATCCCTACCGAGTCCTATGACTCATGCGTTATTTAATGTTGTTTTCAAACAAAGGCTCCCAAGGAGAGGGGCATGGGTACTAGTCTTCACTGTCAGTTATAAGTACTAGTATTCGGTATTGTGTACTTCAGTTTGCATTGTACTCTTTCTTTCGTACTTGTATATCTAAACTCAGTATTCTTGTGGGTAGTTGTGGTGGATAGAATGTAATTTTTTTGTTAATTCCACAGCAGACCTCAGTCCCGGTGGCAGGTTTCCATGAAAGTGGGCGGTTATGGCAAGGACTCATGTGGGCAAAACCATATCAATGGAATAAAGCAAACATGATGATGATTATATGATAGTTCTTTGGAAGCTGATACAATAGAGTTAGATAGCATGCCCTAGGTGATGACACTCCTAGACTAACCTGACAGAAGGGCTGGATGGATCAACTTCTTGTCTCACCAGTGACCCCTGTTAAATTTGTCGTGTATAGTGTGTATTATGGGCCCATAAAGACAGGACTTTGTTGTGGTGTGTGGTTTGTATGGACTGAGAAGATTTCTTTTTGTGCTTTGACTAATATTACCATACATACAAATCACTAGCAGCATGTCTCTTATTTTTCCAATAAAGTCATGGTGGTACAAGGCAGAATTTTTTGTCAAGTAAAATCATGTACAAGGTATCAAACAAACTACATTATTTCCTTTTTCTAATAAATTATTGATCAAATTGTTATTGATGATAACTGGTGATGTTCTCTTTGTCTGCATAGAAAAGTATAAGGTCTTTGGGCACGGATGTGCACAAAGGAATTTGTAAATGATTAGAGAGGACTTTGCTGCCATTCTTAAATTGTAAGATTTGGATGTAATTCATTACTTGATATATCAAGCAAAGACAGGTGCACTGATGTTGAAAAGAAGAACATAGGGACCAAACACAAATTAGCGCATGAAATGACTCAAAAGAAATTAAGAAGTGAAATAGCTACCTGACCAAGAAATATTGTTTCCTCAAGCTGGAAAGTCAGTATTATACACAAATTTATTGATAAACCAGAAAGTAATGTCACTGGAAGAGGACAAGTTTCACGCATCATTGTTATCTTTTCCCCAGATTGAACATTGGGCCCCTGTGGCAAGTCAATGACCCCGAGAGAGGTCAACCAATTCACCACTGCTTCACAAGCTGGCTGTGCCATGGTAAAGGAGAGGACCCAAAACATTCCCATTGATCTGTCATCCAAGTTCATGAAATCCAAACGCTCGCCTGTGCTAAATTATTGTATGAAGTCAATAACAGATACAATAATCCAGAAATTCACACATTTCAATGGCATAAGTGCTCAAAACAGAATTATGTGGCTCTTCATGCTGTTTGCTAGAATATATTGAGATGTCCTCTTCCAGAAAAAATAGATTTTATGTTAATAACATCTGTTTTAGATTTTTCTCTTTTATACATTTGGAGTAGGCATATTAATAATTCATCTGCACAAGAGTGAATGAGGGTATAGCCATCATCAGCTTTTTCTTTTTGAAGAGGAATCTCCTCTTCATTGGTTGCATCACCTCTCTTGAGTTAATAAACTTGGTTGTGCAATATGCGGTATCTTCAAAAAGGTACTTAAGACAGGACATCAGCCTTATGGCAGACCAATCAGTCACACATACATGTGCATTCTTGTGAGAAAGGCACAATAAGCAGTTTGACATCAGGTTGACAGCGGACGCTGCGGACCGATGTCCACATCCAGACCTTCATCCACAGCTAACAGAAAACACCTTTAGGAAGTTGTTCGCATGACATAATAAATGAATTACAAGCAAATCAATGACTAAACTTGTCAAAAGAACCCCAGATGATGCAATCCCAGAAGGTTTGTGTAGGGGCATTTTTCAGAATTTATTGGGAGTTTAGGGTTAAAATTAAAAAGTTCAAAAGTCTTGGGTTTATAAGCAATTTTCCTCCAAGCACCTCAAACCATAATCCTAACAACCATCGTTCCTAGAGAGTCACCTGTTACAGAGAGAGAAAGAGAGAGAGAGAGGAGCAAGAAAGGGGGATGGGAATGTGACAGCAGCAGCAGCAGATACGAAGAAGAAGAGGAGGAGAGCAGGGAGAACTACCTATCGCACATCACAGTGAAAAGGAGTCTTTCCCCTGATCATCACCATCTCATCCAGACCACATAGGGTCTCTCCGTGTGGGATGATTGAGTTATGGTTTCTTCAAGTGTTTTTGAGTACTTAAATGAACGAAAAAATAGAGGAGATTCTGTCAGCCTAGTTTCTTGAATTAGGACAGATGGAAATGTTATGTTTTTTGGAATTATTTCAAGCGTTAAACAGGTTAATGAGTCACTTTTAAATTAACTCCATAACAAGGAGCATGAAGAATCGAGATGGAGGTTAGTTTTATTGTATAACATGCCGATCATAGTAAGCATATGCATGCATGTGTCTATGACCGTAATGAGTTTCAGTTTTCTTGTGATCCATCCTATACAAAAGTAGGATAAGCACAATGCCCCAAGTCCTAAGAGAATGAAGGCTTGTGACAATCTAAAGTTACTAACATGCTTCCCTTGTTAACTCCACCTTGAACATGAGAATACAATAAGATTGTGAAGTAATAGATGAAGAACCACATTGTAAACAATTAACGAATTGAGGAAGAATGACTTAACATGCTCTTAAGCACATGTGAGAAACATAAAGTTTGTTATGTAATGAGGTGGATGATTAAAAGTTTAAAACCCTAGAATGGGGGTATTTGGGGTAACCTTTTGTGTGATTTTAAGGGCCATCTAGTTGTTGAAAAGGATGGAAGATTATGTTCACTCTTTAATCTAATGACACTAAGAGTTATAGTTAATATGTGCAATACCCCAAGAATTAGCATGGACATAAATGTAATGTTCAGGTCCTTCAGGAAGGGCATAGGTACAATTTCAGAAACTTTAGGGTAAAATTTAAAATTTATATAAATCATGAGGTGTTAAATAAAACTGAGTTTTCTTAGCCCCTAAGTAACCCTAAGTGGGCCCCACAACCCAGAACCTTCTAAGCCCCTTGGGAACTGCCATATGTCCTTTGCCTAGCCGTTTTGGGACTCCTATAAATAGGACCCCTTGGCCTTCCTCTTCTCCCCCAAAGCAAGAGCTCAAGGCCCAAGCAAGGGGAGTAGAAGAAGGAGGGAGCTCCAAGGAGGTCTCAAGGCAAGAGCTCAAGGCCCCAGCCCACGAGAAGGATGAACTCCAAGGCAAGGGTGAAGGCTCTAGGGTTCTAAGCAGCCCCAAACTCCAAGGCTTCAGGTAGGTTCCTCTAATCTTCTCTGGGTCATTATTTAGCATGTTAATTATCCTGTTTTAGTGTAGTTTAGTGAGTTTTCCTTTTAGATATTCTTTATGGTTTGTAATTAGTGTTTAGTTTAGGTGCTTTTCTATCCTGAACCCTTGTCAATTTGAGATTTAAATCCCTTGATTAAGCTCTTAATGAGTCTACAGAAGCCAAAATCCTGTGTTTAATTGGGGCCTTAGTTCAGAACTTATCCTTGATCTCTTTAGATTAATATAGCTTATAACGTATATGACTGTCATGTCTTCAGTCTGATAATTACCCTGCTTTCTTGACCTTAGTTCCTTGAATTTTCTGCTAAGCTCTGAACTAATTTCTTGGAATTCCTGGCAAATAAGTTCTTATTGTCCAGCTTAAGAGCATTTGAAGCTCTTACTGGCCAGCTGCTCTTATTGACAACTGGAGGGCTTTCGTAAGCTCTTACTGGCCAGCTGGAGAGTGGGAGCCTTATTGGCCCTTTCCTAAACTGTTGAATTGCCATGAAAGTATTTTACTGGGATCTTGGACCCAACTGGACCGATGTCTGTGCAATGGAGGCCCGATCTGGTCCAGGGAGGAGCATCAGAATGTTCTAACTGAGTGTCGCAGAGGACAAAGATCAGGTGTTTTGGCATGACACCAATAGTGAGTGCTTGATTAATGACTTGATTGGCAAGTCAGTCTTTACCGTTTACCTGACTGACGTTCCTGAATGAGTTTATTGATTGACTATCCAGTTTCACCTGTCTACGTTCTTGTTATTCCTGAAATGACTTATATTCTTGAATGAGTTTAACTGCCAGCTTCTTCAGTTACCTATCGCCGTTTTGATTATACTGGATATCCTGAATCCCTTATAGTTCTCGTGCTTACTTGTTCAATGATTACTTGTCTACACCCTCCTGCCAACCATATTTTCGATTTATCTCTTTAGCTGCTAATAATGATTTAGAGTGATTAGAGGGTAAATCCTATTGGGCTTATTGCTCACCCTGCCTTTATTAACATTTGTTCATCAGGTAATTCCAAGCACAGATTAACACGGGTGGGAAGTGTGCTGAGCGACTGTACCCATGCAATGCAAGACTAGTTAGAGTGGTCCTGTAATTCCCTGTTTATATAGTTAAGACCAGTACGCTATGTATGATTTTCCATTTTATTCCTGCTTGTTCTGATATTGTTGTCATGTGCCCTCTTTTAGGGGGGCGTGACAATATATGTTCTGAGATAAAACCTGTATCAGAATGACATTTATTCATTGAAGGTTTTTATCCTGAATGGAAGAAACCAAAAGTCATAAAAAGAGTACCCAGAGCAAATTCTCTAATAAAGTAAGCATTTGGTGTTCAAAGAACCACATTAGTATGTATCCTTCATAGTGTTTCCCATGTTTTATGGATTACTGTTTGGGATAGCATCACATGATGCTTTATTGATGACTGACCACATGAAATCTGAAAATCCAGAACTTGAGTGTTAGAATGAAGGAATATGAGTGTTCAAAGCAGATCATAAGTGGCTTATCTTCATATATTCATGAGTATACGAAAGTTAGGACACAAATAACTAAGATGTCTTAGCTATGTAGTTAGAGGCGAGAGGTGACCGAGGGGTCGCATCAGCCTCAAATGCCTAGGCAGTGGCCTAGGCGATGGAGTCGATATATTATTAAATTATATAAGTAGAAGTATGAATATATATATATATATACATATATCACAAAAATGCAAGCATAAAACAAATATATTTCATAAAACTATTTATTCGTATGTGTAGAATTATTGTAAAACACAATAAATCCATTCATTCTCATACATAAAGCTTCACGAAGTAAATTTGAAGTAAACAATCACACGTACATATAGATACACTAAATGAAAATAGAAAGTGAACATTACTAACTAAAATGGGTTGGTCACTCTTGTGGGCCAAAAAGGGGTAAGGACGGCGGCTCAACGTCCTAGACCCACCTAGGCAAAATGGGCCCGAGCAAGGCAATGCTACTCATCACCTAGGCAGCCGTCTTGGTTGCCTTTGATAACATAGTGTCTTAGACATGTAAACCTGCTCATTCACTACAAAGAACATGCTTTTCATGCCTAAGACTACAAGACCTTTGTATTATTGGTGAGGACATGAGAGCACGGGGTTCACTTCGACCAGCACATGTTTCATACCACCACCAGAGGGCCATCCAGATGCCGCTGATCTCACTACAATTGGATGTTGGGCCACTTGATGGCAATTAAGTTTCCATTGGGCCAGTATTCCATTTGTATCATTTGAGACCCATTAGGTCTGTTAGGATTGATGGAGTTTCAAATTTTATGTATTTTCCCTTTTCTTATGTATTTTCGTTTTGTTTGGTAGTGGCCCATGGGCCTTAGTGTGTATGGGGCCCAAGAGTGTCACGAGGCCTATAGGTCACACACCTCCTATACAAGAGGGCTGTAGTCATGAACCTTCAACCTTGTATGAAACAGAATAGAAGGCAGAAAAACCAGTTGATAGCCTTTCCTGAAAAGTCTCCTTCCCCTTTCCTTTTCTCTCTGCCCGACGGGTACTCTGAGAGGGCATGGAAAACGGAATTGGATTGGCCCTGGAATCGGCGAGGGCTGATCCCAAGCCAGATCGGGCCAATTCCCGATCCAAATCGGCCGATCCGGGCCAGAATTAGCCGCATAGGCCACAGCCGATCCCGATCCGGATCAGCCGATTCCGTGAACCATGTGAGAGGGGGAACCTGTGGGTCAAGGCTGGGCTGCAAATCCCCTGCCAACTACTACTTCTGCTGCCCTGCTATACAACCAATCTGCCTCCTCCACAGCATCAACCTTTGCTCTGCAACCACCACCTGCCCATCACCGCCCAACAACACTATAGCACCACCCTCCCCCTGCCATCGCCCACATCTTCTTCCCTTCTTCTCCTGTCATGTAGCCCTTTCATCCCACCTTCTTCATCTCCAGCTAACCTCCTCCTCCCTTTGCCATTTCCTCAACCCCACCAACCACAACCCGGCCAAACTCCACCTTGTCCCACTTTTCCCATTGAGACACCATCCCCTACCTTCCTACCATCACCACCCTATTCTTCCTCCGCAAACTCCCAGTTCCCCACCACCCCTTGCCAACACCAGCTCTTCCTCCATGTTTGCCTTCAACCCTCCCCCCCCCCCCCCCCCCGGCAATACCACCCCTTATGAACGGCACAGGCCCACTGTAACCTCATGTGTCCCATCCATCTCCAGGTTAGCCCCAACCACCCAGCTCCTCCATCTGCCTTCCACTCCCTCATCTTCCGGCCCCTCCACACCCCTCATCACCCTCCCACATTGCACACCAGCACCCACCAAAGAAGACACCGTCACAGCTCCTGTACGTGCAATCCAACCAGGCACGCACGTACAAACGTCGCTACCTCTCACACACATTCACTCCAGCACCAACTTCCCCTCGCACATGCTGCCCTGTTGCCCACCAATCGCAAACCAAGGATCCTTGCACCATCCTGCGCCCCCAGATCCACCTGTCAGATGTCTCTCTCCAGTGTCACTGTACAACAGCCTCACCTACATCTCTAGCGCACTCATACTTGGCCCCAAGCGTGCTCTATCCCAGCCCTCCTCTCCTGCAACATCTTGGCTACATCTCAGGCCTGAGTTGGACCCCATGCAACGTCCACATCCATGGTATTCCATTGACCGAGCCAACCTGCATTGTCTTCTGTCACTCTGTCAGTTGCGCTGACCCAACCAGACAGATTCTGCATCCCACCCACATCGTCGGTGGGCTCTCAGCATGCCCACATGTTTTGCCCACCTACATCTATCATCTTCCAATGCGGCCACCTAAGCGGCCCATCTGCCACCTCCTTGGCTGCCACTGCTCCAGATGCCTTACTCAGCGCTCCAGGTGCTTGTGTCCCTGCACTATACCAGTCAACTGCAACACCTGAGCTCCCCATCCAGGCCTAACATAACCAAGCCCATGTGTCTGCCAAGCCATCCACCAGTGCACTCGAGGCCCAGCCCATTAGCAGGAGTTGTTGCAGCCCATCACACCACAGCAGCCTAGGGTCCTGTTGATTGCTCTTGGTGCCCTGGACAGATCCAGGCCAGCCATCCAGTCTTCCACACACAGGAGGGTCGCAAACCAGCTCACCCCTGCCGCTGCCTCCGCATCGGCCAATCACCTGACCAGTCCCTCCCTGTGTTATTTTGCTCTCTGCAAAGGGTGGGCCTTCCCATTGTACCTTGTTCATCAACTACTATTCTCCCACAAAGTCGCATGGAAGTACATGCTCTCACCCTTCCCACTGTCTGGTTATTTAGTATTTGGTCGTATTTGTCACCAGTCATGAGGTAGGATTTCCTAGCACATGACAAGTGTCACTGCTAGACTGTGTGCTTATCAATGGACCCCGATTCTAGACTGTAGTTGTTCCGCAACTACCTCCGGTCCATCGTTTCCCACTGTGAGGGGACAGATCCTTGGCATAGCTCTATTTTAGGCATGTCACTCGGGTGTCTCTCCATATCATTTTTACATGTCTTAGGTGGATTCTAGGCATTCATCGGTGACTAGCCTAGGGATTAAACAATACCCTTAGACCATCCAGCATTAGTTATGCCATAAGACATGATTGACTTTTGTTTAAAGCAGAAGTTTGACATAAGGAACCAAAGAAACTCAGAACTAATATTACAAACACTGAATAATTGTCAGTTTCAAACATGTAGCTTGTATGTGTATGACATTTTGTCCTGATTTCATTTTGTGAAAGTTTTCCTTGCAACCTAAAGAGCATGTATTTCTGATTTGTATTAGAATTTCACGTAAGTAGAATTATGATGTGATCCTAGATGACTCTTCTTGTTGATTAAAACTCAAATTAAGATTGTCCCATGTACTGGGTAAAATAAATCATTATGAATGATATATGTTAAACATGCATGTGTAGGGATCTTGGGATTTAAAGACTACCATGAAAGGAATAGGGAAACCATTGATACAAGAAAAGATACAAAATTGTCAACTTTAAATTGATATTGTTTCAACTTTCAAATACCATTCTTACAAGAGAAATGTTGATATTGACATCAACATTACGAGGTGCCACAAGAGGCCCATCTAACTATAGTTAAGTTTAACTCATGATGAGAAATGTAAAATTTGCCCCTAACTAGAAGAACCCATCAAGTCTCAATGTTTAGGGACATGAAAAAAGAAATCTTGGAATCCTCCCCCCCTCTTTTGGATCTCAGTTTTGTCTCAAGAGGCTCGGAGAGAAGATATATCAAAGAAATCTCGGAAGACAAGAAATGGTATTAAGCTTATGATTTGTAGTGAAAAATTGTAATGTCATAAATTTAGCCATTCAACATGAGAAAATTAACAAACTAATAATAGAAACAATGTAAGACTTGCAGTGGACATAGTAACTAGGGGTGTAAACGGAACCCGATATTCCGACCCGATTCTGATAAAAATTATCGGTTTCGGAATCGGAATATGATACCGATAGCTTATCGGAATCGGTATCAGATATTCCGATAAGTTATCGGAATCGGAATCGGAATTGAAAAAATAATCGGAATCAGTATCGGTATCGGTTATTCCGATAAATTATCATAAACTCAAGGTAAAATTATGGTAAACACCTTACCTTATCGGAATTTCGGTTCCGGTAGTGTTATCGGAATCGGAACGGAATCGGAACTAACCATTCTTATCGGAATCGGAATCATATTTCGGTTATCGGAATCTGTGTTTCCGGTTCCGAACCCGACTCGTTTGCAGCCCTTATAGTAACTATTGCGGTTGCTCAGCGGATGTTGGCCTTAACCGAGGTGACCAAAGGAATCTGCATAGCCGACGTAGTCCAATAACTCCGAACTCCTGGCCTGCAAGACCACCGAGAAATGTCGGTTGTCAAACTGCTTCTCGTTGTCGGTGATGAGCGTCTTCAGTGGTCCGAACCGACAGACTATGCTCCCCAGACAAATCCCCATGCATTGGCGTCTGTGATCTTCGCCAATGGCTCGGCCTCGACCCACTTGGTAAAGTAGTCAACAGTGACAATGAGGAACTTTCACTGACCTGAAGCAGGCGGGAATGGGCCGAGAATGTCCATCCCCCACTGTGCGAATGGCAACGGAGCTGACAAGGTGGTGAAGGTTGTTGGTGGTTGTCGGACTACCTTACTGAAGACCTGACATTAATGACATTGCTTGACGTAGTCCTAACTCCTAAGTGTCTTTCAACATTGTTGGCCACCAGTAACCTTGTCAGGTAATTCGCCGAACCAACGACCGAGTTTCTGTAGGACTTCCACAGCTACCTTCGTGGATCTCGCACACAATCTCCTCGACCTAGGAAGGTCCGACACAATGGAGATATGGATACGCGAAGCCCTTGCGATATAGAACTCGCCCATCAAGAAGAACCTAGAAGCTCATCGCCGGGTCTTTAGTGCTTCGTCACGATCCTCAGGAAGTTGCCCACTCTGAATGTACTCTAGAATAGGAGTCATCCAGGTCGGCCCAATGCTCATGCAAAGGATGTTGATCGAAACTCTGACTGACAGTTTGCAAAGCTCCTCGACAAGCACTGCGGGCCAGAGATGATGTTCGAAAGCCACCGCATACTTCGAGAGTGCGTCAGCTTGCGAGTTATCGGCCCTCGAGATCTTCTGCAGCTCGGCCAACTCAAACTCTTCCATCATTCTGAAGACCTCGTTCATATATTGGGCTAGCTTCTCTTCTCGGGCCTCGAAGTCTTTGGCAATTACCTGGCTGACAACTAGCTGAGAGTCGTTGTAGACCTTGACCCCAGATGCCCCGAGTGACTTCTCCATGCAGATTCTCGAGACAACGGCTTCACACTCCACGACATTGTTAGAAGTCGGGAAGCCGAAACGAATTGCATACCTCAGAACAAGGCCTTCTGGAGAGTGTAGGACAACGCCAGCTTTACTACCCTGATAGCTTGAGGCCCCGTCAATGAACACTTTCCAGCCCTCGTCGTCCAGTGGCTCGATTGGCCGCGCTATCCCCTCAGAAATGAAATCAGTGAGGGCTTGATCCTTAATGGTGACCCGAGGCTTATAGGCAATGTCGAATTCACCGAGCTCGATTGCCCACTTTGCCAACCTCTCTGAGGTCTCGGGTCGACCGAGCACCTACTTCATGGGGAGGTCGGTGAGGACGACGATCTTGTAGGCTTGGAAGTACAGTCGAAGTCGACGAGCAACTATCACGAGAGCAAAGCTAGCCTTCTCCAAATCGAAATAGCGCAACTCAGCCCCTCACAATGCCCTGCTGGTGTAGTACACAAGCAAATGTCGTCTTTCGTCTTCTCGAAGCAACACCGAGCTAATAGAGTGGTCGGTGGCCGAGAGGTACAACAGTAACTCTTCACTAGGTTAAGGTTTGCTAAGAGTGGGTTCGTTTGCTGGGTGCTCCTTCAGGTCGTCGAACGCACGCTGACAAGCGTCATCCCACTCGAACTTGCCTCTCCTCAACACATCAAAGAATGGTCTACACCTCTTCGCCGACCTCGACATGAATCTTCTCAACATCATGACTCGATCATTGAGCCTTTGCACCTCCTTGATGATCCTCGATGGTGACATGTCGAGGATGGCCTTTACTTTGTCAAGGTTGACATCAATTCCTCGGCTTGAAACAAGATAGCCAACGAACTTGCCTGCTCGAACGCCGAAGACGCACTTCTCAGGGTTGAGCTTCATCCCGAACCGCCACAATACCTCAAAGGTCTCGGCCAGGTCCCGAACGTGGTCTCCTGTACGTCGGCTTTTCACCAGTATGTCGTCGATGTAGATCTCCATCGTCTTGCCAATCTGAGACTCGAACATCTTGTTGACGAGCCGCTGGTACGTCACCCTTACATTCTTCAAACCGAAAAGCATTCGAGTAATACACCTTCTCGGTTATGAAGGTCGTCTTTTCCTCGTCCTCCGATGCCATCCTGATCCGATGGTACCCCGAGTAGGCATCGAGGAAGCTAAAGAGCTCGTAGCCAGCTATGGAGTCGATGAGGTGGTCGATGCGCGGCAGGGGGAAACTGTCCTTCGGGCAAGTCTTGTAGAGGTCGGTAAAGTTAATGCACATCCGCCACTTCCCGTCATGGAAGGCAAAATCAGTGGAATCAACCCTGAATCGGTCAATTCAGGATCAAGTTGACAGCTTGCGATCCGATTCCAGGGAAAAGTCCCTTGGACACCTAGACTCCCAACCGGATTGGCCAGAGTCAAGTAAAATCAGACAGGGTCGGTCGATTCCAGACTGATCCAGGTCGATTCTCCTACTTATATACCTAAATACCATTTTAGTAAATGAAAACATTTACTTAAGATATTACATGTAAATAAAGAAGTACCTCCCATTTGAATCCAATAAAAATATCAGAAAAATTATTTCTTACCATTAAAAAGTCAACTCTCATATCTAAGAAGAAAATCGAGATTTTAATGATTCCATCAAAATAGCGACTTTATAATCTCTCATAATTTGACATATCTAAAAATTTTATAATTCAAATAAATCTAATAGAATACTAAAACTCCAAAGTACGGTAAAAAAAGTCAAACGTACATATGACTTCTCTAAAGGAGCCACTCTCCTACTAACAACAGGAGTGGCTCCCTTAGAGAAGTCATATACACGTTGATTTTTTTAATCGGACTTTGAATTTTTAGTATTATATTGGGTTTATTTGAATTATGAAATTTTTAAATATGTCAAAATATGAGAGATTAGAAAGTATACCAACATCGCGATTTTCTTCTTGAATAGGAGAGTTGACTTTTGATTGGTAAGAGATATAATTTTTCTGATATTTTTATTAGATTCAAATAGGGGATACTTCCTTATTTACATGTAATATCTTAAGTAAATGAAACTACAAATTCTAACATTTACTTAAATGGTATTCAGGTAAATAATACACAAAGTCTTTAATTTCATGTTTCATATACTATGAATGCATGTATGATTGATTTTTAATGCAAATGTTAGTTCTTTCAACTTATCAGTTTTTTTCTGATTTTTTTCTGAATTCTTCTCAATTTTTCCAATAAAAAATCCTTTTTTTAGTCTGGCCGATCCAGGATCGACCAAACTTCCCTTGGATCCGTCGGATCTAGCGATCCGATAAAGATCCAGATCGGATCGGCCCTTAGCAATCCCGATCCAATTTTGATCATGTATTCCATGCTTCCCGTTCGCCTTCTTTACAAAGACGATGTACACCCCCACTCCAGATAGAGCAAGTCGCAAACAGTCCCCACTCGTATGTACTTTCCGAGGCCCTCATCAACAGCGTCCTATTGGTCGGCCGACAACAGCCTCTTCTTTTGCTTCACGAGCAGACATTGGGGTCGACATTCAGTGGTGCTGGAGGACTTCCGGGTCTATCCCTGGCAGGTCGGTTTCGGACCAGGCAAAGACGTCGGTGCTAGTTTTCAAAAAATCTACCAACTGCCCCTCCATCTCTTGGAGCCCTGACGACAAGTGTCTTGTCCTCTAAAACACCTACTTGGTTTGTTCGGCTGGCTGACCCCTCTCCGACTTTCCGTAGGGACAGAATCATACTCAGAAACGATTGGTTCTTTTGTCTTGATTGAATTTATATAACATCGTCGGACCTCGGCTTGGTTCCCCATACCTTCACCAGTCCCGTTAGGCGTCGGGAACTTGAGTTTCTGATGGTAGATGGACGGGACCCCACCTAACTTTCCCAATAAACCCCAATCAAAGATCACATTGTAGGTCGACTTAACCTTGACAACTAGAAAGTCAACCTCAACCGTTACATGACGAGGTCGGATGCCGAGGGTGACATTTTACTTGATCGACCCCTCGCCATCCACAGGGGACCTGTTAAACCCGAACAGAGGGGTGGCAACTGGCTTGAGCTTAGTGCTCAGCTCGGTCATCTTTACAAAACAGTTATAAAACAATACAACGAGGGCAGCTTCATTATTAACTAAAATCCAATGTACATTATACCCATCGACGTCGGCGTAAACAACCAACGGGTCATCATGAGGGATGTTGACTTCAACTAAGACCTCGTCTAAAAATGAAATTATATCGACTGCAACTCGGGGCTGTAGAGCTCATCCCGGTCGCCGACACGTAGGCCTTCCTCTTCCTCCCGCTGTCACCGCCTCTAGTCGACCCTCCAGCAAGCACCAACACCGCTCCCTTGCCATAAGGGGTGGCCTTCTCTCGTCAGGGTCAGCTAGCTTGAGTTCCCCGACGACGACGTCTTTGCCGATGGTGCCCCGCTTCAGCAAATTTGTGATCTCGGCCTTCAGGCTCCAACACTGCTCAGTTGTGTGCCTGAAGTCCTTGTGGTGGTAGTCGCAGTACTTGTCGGCACCTTGCTTTGACGGGGGTCGGCTCGGGACGCCGAAACCCCAGCACTTTCTTGATAATGGGGAGGATCTTAGAGGGGAGCCTACCAAACTGAGGCAGGTCTTAGACTCGACATGAAACATCGGGGCGGCGAGATGGATTTGGACGCGAGGCCCCCCCCCGCTTAGTCTTCTTCGGGGCCGGTGCACTGCTGGTCGCTGCCTACTCGACAGATCGACACAATTTGCCGGCAGCCCCGAGAGTTGACTCCAATCGCATGTACTTCTGCATGCGGGAGAGGAGGTTGGCCAACGTCACCGGGGGCTTCTTCGCAATCAACGCGACGAAAGGCGCGTTGAAGCACACCCGCGTGAGGATGTTGACGGTGGTGTGGAGGTCAAGGTCAACCACCTTCGTGGCCTCAAACTGAAACCTCTTGGCATAGTCCCTGAAGAGCTCAAACTCCTTCTGGGAGACTAGCCAAAGGTCATCAGTAAAGAGAGAGTGTTGCACAGTGCTATAGAAGTGGTACAAGAAACACTACGCGAGGTCAGTGAAACTTCGGACAAGCGCATAGGCAGCGGCTAGAACCACTGAAGTGCGACGTCATCAAGTGTCCACATGAACGCCCGACACTTCAGGGCGTCAAAAATGTTCACCATCTTGAGTTGCCCCTAAAAGTTGTCAAGATGGTGAACGGTGTTCGTCGTTCCGTTGTACCTCCGGAACTTAA
Source organism: Colocasia esculenta (assembly GCA_014218235.1). Lineage (NCBI taxonomy): Eukaryota > Viridiplantae > Streptophyta > Magnoliopsida > Alismatales > Araceae > Colocasia > Colocasia esculenta. The sequence continues at coordinate 107,182,884 of CM024763.1, read as the reverse complement.
GAAGCTAAAGCTTCAGCGGGATCGGAGCGGACGTGATCTCCTCAGTGAAGGGCGAGGAAGAGAGAAGAGTCAGAACCGAAGGGGCGCGAGTTCCGCGCTAAAGAGCCTCAATCTTCCTGTTCAACTCTAGAAGATCCTCCATCGAGGCTTGAGGCCGACAACGACTGCCCTAACAGGCGTTGACTCTGCAAAGAAGTGGTCGACCTCGATAGTTCTCGGTGCACTCGTATCTGCCACCATCGCAGGGGAGGTGGGAAGTGGTGCTAGACCCACCGAAGGAGTAGGCGGCGGAGCCGAGAATGCCGGTGCTGCAGCTTGGTCAACGTCGCGATTGGCTGATAGCATAGGTGGTAAAGGAAGGGGCTGCACAATTGGCGGCATAGGGAGAGTCGGACCAGTAGTCACCGTCGTGGTGGCCTGAGCTCGGGCGGCCTTCACCTGGGCTACTATGATCTAATGGAACTGCTGGTTCTGCTCCATCATCCGCTACATAGAGCCTATAGTCTACTCCACGCGGTCAAGGCGCGTAGAGGTCGTGGAGTCTTGCTCGCCGGAGCCGAACCCTCCAGCGATGACCTCCTCGACTGGCTCGACTGGGACGACCTCCCCCTTGACGACGCGGCTAACGCTCTTTCCTTTGGGAGCTATAGAAACTATAGTCATTTCCCACAGACTGCGCCAAAAATGTTGCGGCTGCTCAGCTAATGTCGGCCTTAACTGAGGTGACCAAAGGAATCTGCATAGCTAACGTAGTCTAATAACTCCAAGCTCTTGACATACAAGACCACCAAGGAGTCTCGGTGGGCAGACTCTCTGACGCTCAAGTCAGTGTGAGGTTGAGATGTAGGTCGGTCTAGAGTAGAGTTCTTGCATACCTGTGAGTGTCAAGTGTCTCCCCTCTTATAGTGGTTGGTTGCCCATCAGAACCATCAGACGACCCCGCGAATATCACGTCACATCGTTGTAATCGTCGCCATCTCATCGTCGTAACCGTCATACCAGATCATGCAGATCGTGACCTTCATGACAGTCGTTACCAAGCGCACAATCCGCAACCATTACCTCAGCAGTTATTGTCTAGGCCATTACGTGAGCCACGACCCCAGGGATCCCGAGGGCGTGTCGTGTGCTCCACTTCGGATTGAGCCGAGACGCTAGCCTCGTCTTGAGCCGAGAAGCTACCATCGGCTTGGGGCATCGTTGAGACGTCAGCCGAGCCCGAGGCTTCAGCTGAACTGCGGGAGTTCCCCCGTGTCAGTAACCATGGCTAGAGCCTTCCTGTTAATGGTAGGCACTTTAATGGCAACCACTTCAATATGATGGTTGGGGAGGTGAAGAGAAGGGAAGGTTTCAAAACCCTTAGGCTTGAATGAGCTAAACTTTTTTCAGTAGGAGAGCGGTTCGCTTGGAAAAGTCACATGTACGTTTGACTTTTTTACCGAACTTTAGATTTTTAGTGTTCCATATGGTTTATTTGAATTATCAAATTTTTAAATAGACCAAATTATGAGAGATTAGAAAGTTACCATTTTGCTAAAATCGTCGAAATCGTGATTTTCTTCTTCGATGAGAGAGTTGACTTTTTATTGGTAAGAGATATGATTTTGTTGATATTTTTATTAGATTCAAATAGGAGGTACTTCCGTATTTACATGTAATATCTTAAGTAAATGAAATTGTTTCATTTACTTAAATGATATGGAATGTAAATAAGTATAAAGTGGAAACAGTGTTCCCCTATGGGTAATACACACACACACACACACACACACACATATATATATACATACATACATAAATATAATATATATAATAATCCTATGCGAATCAAACCGAATCGGAGAGAACCCGATTCGGTCCGAATCGCCGATCCATTAAACCTTGATTTGCGTCACTTGCTTGAACTTTGTGCGACTTATGCTAGGTGTCTTGGACATTTCGGATATCAAAAACTCAGGGAGACAGAATCTCTAGAGATTCTTCAGAGATTGCAAAAGATGTCAGTTTGTAGTATTGTAGTTGTTGCTCGGGTCCTCACCCTGGCACCCATCCAGTCTCCCCTCTCTCCAGGGATGGAGAACAACACCCACTTAGGTTGGGTGTACACGTTGTTTTACTACAATTAGCAAAGGAGAAGGGAGACCCCGTCCAAGTCTGCATGTGCAGCATCATTGCCACCAACAAGAAGCAGCATAAGACAGCATACTACAAGATCATGAAGAACAAAAGAAGCTGCTGGAGGTATACCCTCTCTCTGCATGTGCAGCATCATTGCCACCAACAAGAAGCGGCATAAGATAGCATACTACAAGATCATGAAGAACAGAAGCTGCTGGAGGTATACTCTCTCTCTCTCTCTCTCTCTCTCTCTCTCTCTCTCTCTCTCTCTCTCTCTCTACCTCCCACTGCCCCTATCATCCCTCCATGTAACAACCAGCAAATTTAATTCAATAATTAAATAGAAAACCCATGAGAGAATTGATGCCCGACCAAAATAGTCATCGTCTGTCGAGTTTAGACTCAAACGAGTCTCGGGCTCATAATTGAGTCCCCAACCCAAATGAGAATCGAGTCGAAGTGTCACTTCAATTAACAATTCGACTGCACTTCGATTATTGATTAACTTGCTTCGATTATTAGTTCACTTGCTTTGATTACATGTTCAATTCCATATCGATCCATATCAATTAGTAGTCTAACTCCTTCCCAATTATTACTTCGATTAATAGTTGAACTGTGATCTAATTGATACATCGATTACACAATCAATTACTGATATATTCAACATCGATTATTGATCCAATTATGGACATAATTCTATTTCAATTAGTCATTCGATTATCACATCTATTCCCTACCGATTATTTCTTCAATTAGCATTTAGTATAGGAACCGATTAGTGAATCGATTAGTGGTTCGATTATAGCTATTTTCCACATCGATTAAGGGAACCGATTAGAACTTTAATTATGATTAGTGTTCCTCAGGTTAAAACTCCAACACTAATTAATGACCCTCAAGTAAGCCATAACCCTAATAGCCTTTTTGGCTTCCAGACGCAAGCCTTCTCTCGAGCAATCATGTTGGATCAAACTAAACGTGCATCCACTCCTACTAAAAGACTGCAATGGGAGATCATTGGCCAGAAAATCCGGGAAAAGGGAGATTTACTACCATTTCCACTTCCCCAAGTCTTGGTCTTGCGCCTATAAAGAAGGATCCTTGGCCAATGGAAGGGGCGATTAACCTTGTAAAAGGAGCTTCCATTTCCATTTCTCCATACCTAATGGCTGCATTCACAAGAAAAAATCATTAACCAAGAAAAGGAATGAGCCTAGTGGCGTATTACCCTAGACTCATTTCAAATAAAAATTCCCACTCTTTTTCAAGTTGTCATTTGTGAATCCTAAGTTGCTTTACGAGGCAAGAAAGCCTTTACTGGCTCAACAAGTGAGCCGTAATGCCTATAAATAGTTCTAACGTTTTTCCCCTCCGAGGTTTCCATTTTTATATCCCTGGAGCAGAAGGATTGAGCTGCCTACATCAGAGTGGAGGAGCTAGAATCTCCTCGACTTTCCTCGAAAGGTAGGGTTCCCCACTAGCCTCATCTAAGATCAGCACATGCTGACATTCATTTCTTCCTCATCGTTCTTGTTCCAAGGTCCCTCAGCCCCAGAGTACTGAGTGATCATTGGTTTGGAAGGAGAAGCATGGATAAAGTGACCGCCTTTAAGAGGTAGATTTTCTCTCAGGCCAAATACATTATAATGAAATGCATTTATGCATGGCATGCTAGAAGATAAAGTGTAGTGATCCTCTCATACGTCTGTACCCTTGTTCTCTCTAAATGATTTGACAGTGAGGCCCTTTCTAGTTCATGGCCAACATTTTCAAATCCCCAAAACCCCCATTTCCCCAAAAATCCCAAGAATACCAAAAAAAGGGGAATTGTCCCCGGTTAAGGAAGATCTCCTTAACCGATGGGACTGACCCATCGGTTAAGGAAGAGCGCCCCTTAACCGATGGGACTCCCCATCAATCTCTCTCATCTATGTAAAGAGGCAAAACCCCTATAAATACTCCATGTAGCCCAAAGGCAAGGGGGACTCTCTTTTCTAAAATTTAAATGGAAGCTTTTGAAAGAAAAAAAAAAAAGAAGAAAAAGCTTGTTGGAGAAGACTCTGCTCGTGCTCGCGTGAAGGTACTCGCCCCCGACAAGTCGAAAAGTCGTCCCCCTCCGACTACGAAATCTTTGTAAACCCCCTCCATGTTGAGTTAGTCTCCATGAGGGGACTTCAAAATTCAAATATATGTTCTTATCTCCACATCGAGTTAGTCTCTGTGGAGATAAAATTGTCCGTATTCATGTGCTCCATTGTTTAAATATTTTTCATGTCGAGTTAGTCTCCATGGACACAAAATATTTAAACATACTCATGTGCTTCGATGTTTAGATATCTTTCGTGTCAAGTTAGTCTCCATGGGCATAAGATATCTAAATATCAAATGTTCTTGTGTTCTAAATGTTTCCATGTCAAGTTAGTCTCCATGGGTATAAACACTTAAACACATCTATGTTATTTCCCTCACGTTGAGCGAGACTCCATAAGGGTAAATCTTTGAGCTCATATGTGTATGTCTTTTAGAGGAAACTCTACCCAAACGGAGGCTCTGCCCTAAACCATACTCATATGTTCACAAAATATATGTTCATATGTGCGTATTTTATGGGGAGACTCTGTCCATACGGAGACTCTGCCCTAAAATAAATACGGCAATATGTTCATCAAATATATGTTCATATGTTTGTGCGAAAACTCTGCCCATGCGGAAGCTCTGCTCAAATACACAACATATTCAAACATTAAACAAATCCCTGTGTTCATACCCACTTATTCAAATTGCATGTTAAACTCACAAATTGAGTCCATGCTCTTTTCAAAACAAAATCTATTTCGTCTGATAAAAAAGCTAAAACACCGTGTTATTATTTTCTAGAAAAATGTAAACCTCAGCTTTACTATCAATGGTGTTCAGGTTAAAATTGATGTAAATCAACATCAGAGGCTTTTAATCCGATGTAAATTAACATCGATTTCAGTCGATGGAGAAGGGATCCAACACACGAAACCCTAATCGCTTGATAAAATAAAATCGCGAAACAAATAAGTTCAAAACAAAATTGGCGCACTTGTCCATTCTTTGGACATAAAACTTCTCTCAACATCGAGCGGTTTTCAAATTTTGTTTGTTCGACAGACTGGCACGCCCTGCAAAAGAAATAAAAATCAATCAATCAAAATCTAATCAAATATTTCCACCTATATTTTTCCGCGTCCAACAGTTGGCTTCGCCTGGTGGGACCATTTCTTGCCTTTCATAGTAAGAGTCGAGGTCTATACACTTTCTTATGAATATTCTAATAACGGTGTTTCCGTGAAGGTGAAACTGAACGAAATCACAAAGTTTAAGCTTCCGTCTACAAAGCGTTCGAAGGAGATTGCGGTCACATACGGGCCACTCATCATCAACAACCACGTCAGGTTCGACCAAGGTTCGACGCACGGGGAATCGGGGCGAATCGAGTTTTTCCTGATCTGCCACGATTCGCCAGAATCGGGCCGATTCGCATGGGAATCGGATGGAATCGGTCCAATTCGATGGGAATCGGGAGAATCGGTTTTCTCCTAATTCGATCCGATTCAGCCGAATCGGACCGATTCGATCCGATCCGACAAACCATGGGTTCAACTACCTAGCGACTCCGATCGCGTTCGGAGATTTTCCAGCCATCGTCGGGTCCCCTTTCTTCTTAGGGGTAGTCCCGGCTCAACAAGAGGAGGGTGCTGCTCCGAAGCTTCCCTCCAGCAAATCAACAAGGAAGGCTAGCAGGAGTCGCAGGCATGTCAAAGCTCGTCCTACTGTCGTCAACAAGGGCACCAAAATGCCCTCGAAAGATATTTCTACCGAAGGGGTTAAACCCCGCCCAACTCAAGTTCGGACTTACTCTGTTCGAGTAATCTCCTCTGAAGTTGTAGTTGTTGTCCCCTCACAACGGGAGCAATACAAAAATCACAAAAGCAAAAGGCCGTCTGCTGCTACGTCCAGATCCGACAAATCCGTCATGATCAGAAGCCTACGGGTGCGGCTTGACAAAGGCCAACCTATCATTCCTCGTGATAGGCATATTCAAACAATTTCTACCTCGAACCGCTTCTTAGTTTCTTCCTTCCATCTCAGGATCTGAGAGTCGAACAAAGTACGACTGCTCGGCATAAAATCCTTGAGATGAGAATGGAAGATCATCCGGATATGAATTAAAGCCTCCTGCGTCTGCTACTAAAGCGGATGTTTCAGGATTATACTCTCTCTGTGGGAGATCTTCATTATCCCCAATGGTGTCCCCCACTTGAAAAGTAGAATGAGCCTGCAACTCAGGAAAGGGGCTTCTCATATTCTCCAAGAATGAAAGAGAAGAGTTTGTCTCAGGTATAAAGTATGGGCTAGTTTCTCCTCCCGAAAAAGCATATTGATAAAACCCGAGCCACTTAAGCAAGGAAGAAAAAGTCAAATATGATGCACAAGTGAAAAGAAAGAGGGAAGAAATTACCTTCAGGAATTGGTCCCTTAGCAAGGAATTCCCCTACTGCCATCGGGACATATGCCTCAACAGAAGTAGGAGGATATTGTCCCGCCGGAAGTCCCAACTCAGCAAAAGAAAAGGTGGTGTTATCACCCTCTATTGCCGTCGTTCCAAACAAGGAACTGTGGAGTGGCGGTTCATCATTTCTATCAAACGGCTGAGGATCCCGATCATCTTCGGCCTCAGGCAAAAAATGCTTCAGCCGCTCGAGAAGAAGTTTCACATTCTCTACCATAAAAGGGAGGAGAATCTCCAGACAAAGGGTTATAGTCATCCGGAGCTGCTGAGTCATTAGCATCTTCATCTGTCTCACCACTATTTAAAAGGCGGACAAGATGGAGAATTGCAAACAAAAATGACGATGAAAATAAAAATGATGAGAGAAGAAAAGAAAAAATAAGGAAGAAGATAGTGACTCCACAAATCCCCCAAAGGAAAAGGAGTCGTTCTTACTAAGAAAAATCAGTAAGCCAAAAAAACCACCCCTGTTAAGTAATTCAAATACGAAGCAGCCGTTGAGCGAAGCCAAGAAGGTCAGCCTCAGTAACAGAATTCCACATCAAATCTTGGATAGAGCCAGAAAGGCAGGATTCAAGAGAAAGATGTCAAATCAAATCTCGAGAAAAGCTAGGAAGACAAGTCTCGAGAGAAAAGTACCAAATCAGGTCAAAAAGGAAAGCCAGAAGGGACAAGCTTTGTCGACCAAATGTTAAAGTAAGTTGTTGAGCGAAGCCAAAAAGGTCACCCTCAGCAATAGAATCTCTCATTAAATCCTGAATGAAGTCAAAAAGACAAGATTCAAGAAAAAGATGTCAAATCAAATCTAAGTAATGCCAAGGAGGCAAATCTTAGGAAAGAGATATCAAATTCAACCCTGAGTAAAATCAGAATGTCAAGCATCAAGAGAAAATCTCAAATCAAGCCACTGAGTAAAATCAAAAAGGCAAGTTTCAATAACTGAATCTCTAACCCAACTCCGAGCAAGGCCGGGAGGCAGGTCTCAGAAAATGAATTTCAAATCAAGTCAATAAGCAAAGTCAGAAAGGCAAGTCTCGAAAGGAGAATGTCGAGATAAAGTCCCTGGGTAAAGTCAGAAAGACAAGACTCAGGCAAAGAAGGCTGAAGTCAGCTCCAAGTAAATCCAAGGGGCAATTCTTCAATCCCCATCTGTGAATTGCTGAATTGAAGAAATATACAAGCAACAAGAGCCAATGGCTCGGCACAAGAAGCATGGCAGAGTTGGTCGTTGTCTGAAGTTGCTGGCATCACAGTGCAAGGGCTGAAGCGCGTCAACTATGGCTATGATTTTCAATCTAATACCTCGCCAAGCCATCAAGACCAGAAGTAAAGCTTGGAGATCGCACGGGACGTCCTCCTTCACCTTAGACTTCAGCGCACACCCCATGCGGGGGGGGGGGGGGGGGGGGGGGGGGGGGGGGGGGCATTTGTTGGCATATAAAATTTTCAAATTCCCAAACCCCCATTTCCCCAAAATCCCAGGAATACCAAAAAAGGGGGGATTGTCCCCATGGATGACATAGTCGGGTCGCGTGGCTGGGTCGGACCCAGCCGATCCCGACCCAAGTCGGGTCGCATCCGCGGATCCGCCCCACTCCAATAGAGTCTGGCCAATCCAGGATCGGCCAGGTTAAAAAATATTTAAAAATATTTTAAAATGAGGAAAAATCAGGGGAAAATCTGGAAAAATCAGTAAAAATTGCAGAAAATTATAAAAACACATACAACATTTATTGAACACAAACATAATGAAATTCAAATCTTATCATGTTCATGTATCATAAAGAACAATAACAATGATAAAAGACATAATGATTATGTTCATACATTGAAAAAATAGATATATGTACAAGTTGATAACATGAAATAAATAAAAATACCTTCTCAATTTGACATTTCTGAACCCTCATCCTCAAGCTCACGAGACTAAACAGGTGGCCCATACTCATGTCCTCCATACTGGGTATATCCAAAGCCAAACAAAAAATTGGCAATGTCTTGGAATCCTCTTTGGATGCCTCAAGGTGTCGTTGCTTGTTGGCTTGAACTTTCTCTTGATTGTCCTGGAGTGAAGAAACTACCATACCCAGTAGTTTGAATATTGCCCAAGTAACTTGTCCCACTACTAGAGCTGATATCTGAATATGGCAATTTTGGGGGACTAAAAAAGGGTGGATAAGAAGACCCATATCCCCAATCATGCCCTGCTTGCCTTTGTTGGCCTTCATATCCTCCATGTTGTTCTTGTGCTTCCCTTGGCTTCCTTTTTGTTGATGAGGTGGTACTGAATAATCCTCATATCTTGAAAGGATACCCCCAAGCCCATAACATCCTGTGGCTCCAGCACCTGCATCATCACCATTATCATCATCAGGTGATTGAGTGGAGTCATCACTCCTAACTGCTTTTCCTTTCTTATGCATCTTTTTTCGACGTTGATAATGATTTTGCTCTGCCTCATATAATCTAGCCAACTGAGGTGGTAGGGGTGGAGCCTCAGAAAATGGCTCCCCAATATGTGTCTCCTGACTCTCCTCAGGAGAGTCCTCTGCACCTACTTGTGATTTTCTTCTTGGTTCTCCTGTTCTTCTTTCCTTGTTGGACTTTGCTTTTTTCTTGCCTTTATCTTTCTTTCTTTTTGGGTCCAATTGAGAGGTAGATCTTCTGAATTCTGGCTGAGATGAAGAAAGTCTAGTATCCTGTACAGTGGCAGATCTTCTTAATTTGGGCATTTGATCTCTCTCAGGAACAGACGCATATCTAGGTACATGTTCTTCTAATTCTACATCTTCTGCACATGCCTGAACCAGGCGATCATCAGGATGAAGCTCAGGTATCTCTCCCTCAGCTCTCGTCTCCACCCAAGCATGTAAAGGGTGTTCTTCATTTAGCAATTCATCCACATCTATCTCAAGAACTACCTCCTCAAATGGTCTACCAATTAGCTACATGAATCTCTGCCTTTCTAACTTTTGCCTTTCTTCTTTTTGCTTCACCCTTAAACGCATATTATAGTGGCAATAAACCAACTTCTCAAGCCTATCCACACCCAGCCTATTGCAGATTTTCGTGTGAATGAGGCTGAATGTACTCTAATTTCTTTTACATTGGCTAGAAGAAGTGGTTTGACTTAACACTCTCATTGCAACGTACGTTAAAAGATTTGTGCCAACTTGCTGGTAATTTACTTGAATCCACCATTCAGCTGTTGCAATAAAAGAAGTGAACATTAATCAGTTTATAATGGTGAATTCCTAAATGTGATAAATTTACGATTTTTGGCAAACAATTCTCATGTAAAATAACTTGGAGTGAGTCTTTGAGCTGCACATCTCATGTCATATCCTCCATATATCCCAAGTTTCATCATATACCTCTCCACCTACAAAATGGAAGATATAACATATGTCAAATGACCCTTGCAAAATGAAACATGTATACATATGCAAAAGAAAACATTCTATCATACCTCTATCATTGCATCTAATCTCTCATTCATTGTCCTTGCAAGGCGAGTGATGACATTCAGGGTGCCTCTTATCACTTCTCCATCATTATGCACATTATCTTTGTATTGAAATCTAGGGTTGAAAAAATACCCTGCATATGATAAGAATTTTCAGCATAGTATGATAAAAAATAAAAAATTAATTAGATTCAATAAATTACCTGCAGCATGAAGACCATGGTGGAGAGTCATCTCCCATCTCTTGTCTATGATGGCCCACCATTTTCTGTATGTTTTGGGATTCCTTTCCCTCAAATTTTTCTTTGCACTGTCCATTGTCTCGTACAAATATCACATATCATTTTTATCATCACCATCAACCATTCTAAGAATAAGTACTAGAGGCTCTATTACTTTGAGGTAGTAGGAAATCCTCTCCCAAAATCGTGCATTGCTAATCAAATCTTGTACTTGGAGAGCAACATTTTTACTTTCAGCCCTAAGAGTGTTTACATGTTGCAAAAATTGCTCAGAATTAATCAATTGGCCCAATTGATGCCTATATTTCATGAGGCTCTCCAAAGAATAAAATTTGATGCAAATCGAGTGGGACCAACACGAAGAAGATCTCGTCCATCTGTGTATTGCCTCATCATATTCAAAATTCTATTGTGACTATAAATAAATGAAGTGATCATTTGAGCATCATCAATAAGGCCATGAATATGTGCATCTTTGCCTATGTCCTCCATCATCAAATCAATACAATGTGCTGCACAAGGAAGCCAATAGAGATGTTCTCTTTTTTCCATCAACAATCTACCAGCAGCCTTGTAGCTCGCTTCATTATCAGTCACAACCTGTACAACATTTTCTTCACCCACTTCTTCCACAACTTCATCTATTAGTCTAAACAAGTAATCTGCATTCTTGATGTTATTAAAGACATCAACAGATTTAAGAAAAATAGTACCCTCATAGCAATAAACTAGGAAATTAATCATACATTTCTTTGTGGTCCATGTCCAACCATCACACATAATGGTGCAACCAAGTTCTTTCCAAACATTTTTGAAGCCATTCACCCATCCTTTCAACTCATCATACTCCTCATCAAGCTCAGCATCATAAATGTACTTCCGTGTGGGAGCCTTAAGACCAGGCCCAACTTCTGTAATTGCATCCAACATACTCTAGAAATATGGGCTCTCTGCCGTATGTGCCGGCACACCTGCATGTAAAAACCATTTCACAATACCTTCGATTGCTCCCTTTGCTGTCTTTGCAGTGGCTTTCACTCCTTTCAATGCCTACTTGATTCCTGGTTGCTTTACAGACCTTGATCTATACAAATATGTATCCATAGGACCCTATGTAGGAGCATGAACATCTGAAAGTCTACCTCTACATCCTATTGCACCGGCAGCCCTACGAATTGATGTGCTCCTAGGAAGAGATCTCCTAGAGTCATCTCTAAACAAATGTGACCCCGATGTCTACAAGCCCCTTCGTCTATCATCTTCCTCCGCATAAGAATGCCGACTAGCACGTGCAGCTGCAGTGAACTCAGGATCAGGATCATCATCATCATCATCATCTTCATCATCATCCACATTGATTGGTAAACTATAATCTCTACGAATCTGTCGCCCAGAAATCTCATATTGAAGTTGTTATTGCTAATAAGTTGTCAATATTTTTTCAATTTTTTTCCCCTTCATGTATGCTTTCATTTCATTCCTAACTTCAAGTGGACATGATGGACATTTTGCTACATTTCCTGAAATCCCAGCAATATGTTGTTTAAGGTGATATATGCCTCCAAACATCTCCTTTGAACACCAATTACATTTCACTTTTTTCTGTCGTGTATCAAGGAGAGTACCATGAGCCCAACCAGGATCAATGGCCTGCTCCACCTCTTGCTCTTCATGTTCTTGATGTGTCGTATTCCTGTGTAAGAATGCAATTGAATTGCACGTTAATTACACAAAATCCCTAATTTTTAAACCCTAATTAAGATTCAATTTGGGAATTTTGAGGAAAATGGGTCATGCAATGTAATTGAATCTACAAACAAACTCTAATCAACTCAAATGACTACATTGGACACTCAATTGCACATTAATTATATTAATGACCCAAAATTTCTAATTTTTTAACCTAATTAGATCATTTGGGGATTTTGGGGAAAATAGACCATGCAATGCAATTGAGTCTACCAACAAACTCTAATCAACTAAAATGATTGTATTGGACACTCAATTGCACATTAGTTGCATTCATGGACACAAAATCCCTAATTTTTAAACCCTAATTAGGGTTCAATTTGGGGATCTTGGAGAATGAGGGTCATAAACATCTTATCGATGATATTTATCTATAGATCTATAGCATATTCAACATTTCCTATTTTTTCAGATTTAAAAAAAAAAATTAAAAAACTCACCTTGCACAGAAGGAAGAGAGAGAAGAGAACAGAAAGAGAGAGGAAGAAGGAAGCAACGGCGGCAGCGGTGGCCGGCGGCGAGCCTCCTCGGAGCTTCGGCGGCGGCGGCGAGAGAGGGGACCTCTGGAGGGGGGGCAGGGGGCTGGGAGGCTGAGACTAGGAGGGGGGAGTTCGGGACTGCGCAGACAGCTCTCTGTCTGCACAGTCCCGTGAGTCCGTGACTCCCGATCCCTCCTTAAGGAGGGGTCCGCAGAGTCGTTCGAAGGATGACTCCAGGCGGATCCGGCCTGAGTAGGGCCGACTCAATTCGACATGGCCCCGCTTCTCGTGGAAGCGGCCAGGAGTGAGCGGAGTCGACGTGGATCGGCCGGAGTCAGGCTCAGTCGGGCCGACTCCACCCGATTCCGATCGATCCACCCCCGTTTCCACCTAGTCCCGTGGGTGGGTGGGTGTTCCCCCCCCCCCCCTCCAAGTCGGGTCGCCATGGGCCGATTCCGCTCCGAGGCGGCCGACTCCGCTCCGAGTAGGCCGATTTTGCCATCCATCATTGTCCCCGGTTAAGGAAGATCTCCTTAACCGATAGGACTGCCCCCTTAACCGATGGGACTTCCCCATCGGTTACCTCTCTCTCATCCATGTAAAGGGGCAAAACCCCTATAATACCCCATGTAGCCCAAAGGCAAGGGGGACTCTCTTTTCTGAAATTTAAAGGAAGGCTTTTGAGGGGAAAAAAAAAAGAAGAAGAAGAAACTTGTTGGAGAAGACTCTGCTCGTGCTCAACATGAAGGTACTCGTCCCCGACAAGTCGAAAATTCGTCCCCCTCCGACTACAAAATCTATGTAAACCCTCTCCATGTTGAGTTAGTCTCCATGGAGGCATTTTAAAATTCAAATATATGTTCTTATCTCCACATCGAGTTAGTCTCTGTGAAGACAAAATTGTTCGTGATCATGTGTTCCATTGTTTAAATATTTTTCATGTCGAGTTAGTCTCTATGGGCATAAGATATCTAAATATCAAATGTTCTTGTGTTCTAAATGTTTCCATGTCGAGTTAGTCTCCATAGGTATAAACATTTAAACACATCTATGTTATTTCCCTCATGTTGAGCGAGACTCCGTAAGAGTAAATCTTTGTACTCATGTGTATGTCTTTTAGAGGAAACTCTACCCAAGCAAAGGTTCTGCCCTAAAGCATACTCATATGTTCACAAAATATATGTTCATATGTGCGTATTTTATGGGGAGACTCTGTCCATACAGAGACTCTGCCCTAAAATAAATACGGCAATATGTTCATCAAATATATGTTCATATGTTTGTGCGAAAACTCTGCCCATACGGAAGCTCTACTCAAATACACAACATATTCAAACATCAAACAAATCCTTGGATTCGTACCCACTTACTTAAATTGCATGTTAAACTCACAAATTGAGTCCATACTCTTTTCAAAACAAAATCTATTTCATCCGATAAAAAAGTTAAAACACCGTGTTATTATTTTCTAGAAAAATGTAAACCTCGGCTTTACTATCAATTGTGTTCGGGTTAAAATTGATGTAAATCAACATCCGAGGCTTTTAATCCGATGTAAATTAACATCGATTCCGATCGATGGAGAAGGGGTCCAGCACACGCAACCATAATCGCCTGATAAAATAAAATCGCAGAACAAATAAGTTCAAAACAAAATTGGCGCACTTGTCCATTCTTTGGACATAAAACTTCTCTCCGCATTGCGCGGTTTTCAAATTATGTTTGTTCGACAGGCTGGCATGCCCCACAAAAGAAATAAAAATCAATCAATCAAAATCTAATCAAATATTTCCACCTATATTTTTCCACGTCCGACATGGCCAAACCATTTTACACTGATGACCTAACCCACCAAGCCATAGGACGACTGTATGAAGGTAGCTTTGGATAACAGTAATAAAGAAAAAAAATCAATGCTCTAGTTACCATCCAATTTAAAGATTCCCTTCCTTCTTCTCTTGCTTGGGGCTTGACCATCAAAAGCCAGTATCCTTTGATCTGTTGTTGGGGTTGTCAAGATAGATTGCAGTGTGGTCCTTGTACTCGACCAGCCTTCTCTTCACTGTGTAGGTCATTGGGTTGTTTCGACTGTGTTTTACCAATTAGGGTTAATATTAGATGTAATTATGTTTATAATTATATACTTACACATGAATGTGTTTGTATTCTTAATTTGTTATAGGATTAGCAAGTATGGCTGATGAGGGACACGAGGAAGAGCAACCACAAGTAGACATTGGATGGAAACACGGTGTCCTTATTGATGCTGCCTCTAAGAGAGTGCGGTGTAACCACTGTGGTAAGGAAATGAATGGAGGTGTATACCGCCTAAAACAACACATTGCAGGCATTGGAACAAATGTAGTAAAATGCAAACATTGTCCACGGGAGTTAGTGAATGAGATGAAAGACTACATGGCTGGAAGACAACAACAAAGAGGCATACGCATTCAACATCAAGAAGAACTGCATGAAGAGATTTCTGGGAAGGGAAAAAGTAAGGCTGCAATGAAAGGAAGACAAATTCCTGTTGATATTGAGGACTCAGATGAGACAGATTATGAGGATCTCTCACCTAATGAAGAGAATGGCGAGAAGGACTACGGCAGAGTCGGCGTGCTGCCATGTTAGAAAGTGACATGCGAAGGTTCCATAGTACAAGAGAAGGATCATCATCAGGGGCTAGTGTAACACGGCCAATGGCACCACCTATCAGGAGAGGTGGTTCTATGAGGGGAACGGGACCAACTAGTGGGCTTGACACATTTTTGCACAGGAAACCTTCATCAAAACAGCCTGGCATAAAGCATGCATTGAAAGGGGTAAAGGCCACAGCTGCTTCCGCCAAACATGCAGTTAAAAACATTGTAAAATGGTTTTTGCATGCAGGGGTCCCAGCCCATACAGCATCTAGTCCTTATTTCCAGACAATGATAGATTCAGTTGGTGAGGCAGGCCCAGGTTTGAAAGCTCCTACACCAAAGGAGATTTATGGCAAATATCTTGAAGATGAATTGACTGAGATAAAGGATTGGGTGGCATCATTCAAAGATATATGGATGGCAAGAGGTTGTACTCTTATGTGTGATGGATGGACAGGAACAACAAGAAGGTCTATGATTAACTTTCTTGTATATTGCAGTGAGGGTACAGTCTTCATGAAATCTGTAGATGCAAGTGGACAAATAAAAAATGCAGATTACTTGTTTAGGCTGATGGATGAGATGATTGATGAAATTGGCGAGGAAAATGTAGTCCAAGTTGTCACTGATAATGAAGCTAGTTACAGGCAGCTGGAAGAAAATTGATGGTAAAACGACATCATCTTTATTGGGTCCCTTGTGCAGCACACTCCTTAGACTTGATGATGGAGGATATTGGGAAAGATAAACATGTGCATGACTTGGTGTCCAAGGCGCAAATGATTACTACTTTTATTTATGGACACAATAGAATCTTACATATGATGAGAGAGTGCACAGATGGACATGACATAATTCGTCCTGGCCCAACAAGATTTGCCTCACAATTTATTGCATTGGAGAGTCTGCATAAGTTTAGACATGAGTTGGGCACTCTTATGCACAGTTCTGAGTACTTGGCACATGTGGCTACATTGAGAGAGGAATCAAGAGATGTCGCACATGAGATTTCTTGCTTGATCAGCGACCATCGTTTTTGGGAGAAAATCATTTATTATTTGAAGCTAATAGAGCCTCTTGTACAAGTGTTGAGGATGGTTGATGGAGAGGACAAGAATGACATGGGTTACTTATATGAGGCTATGGATAAAGCCAAGGAAAGGTTGAGAGAGAAGCATCCGCAGGCATATCAAAAATGGTGGAGAATTATTGATGCAAGATGGGAGTCCACACTCCACCACGATTTACATGCAGCAGGTAAATGTATTATATCTTATTGTGCATATTTCTTATTAGCATGAGTTGAATTTCTAACTTACTAGACATGTTTTGTACATATAGGGTATTTCTTTAACCCTAGGCATCAATATAGTGATTCCCCTCACAATGATGGTGAGGTGCTCCAGGGGACAATCAATGTCATCGGGAGATTATCTAGGAGCATGGACGAAAGAATAGATGCTATGATAGAGGTACGACCAAGTTAAAAACTTCATTCCATTTTCATGTATTCAATATACTTTTGGAGTTACACTTAGCAACTGTATTATACTGTAGATGGACAGATTTAAACTGAAGTTGGACATCTACAGAGATTATGATGTTAAAGAAGCAGTGACCAGAATGGGTCCGAGTAAGAACCTTCAGATTTAAGCTCATGCTTACTTCATAACAAAATGACAAATCACTTGTATTATGTGCTAATTCATTGTATGTTTTTTTTTTGTAGGTGAGTGGTGGGTTATGTTAGACTACAAGACTGGTCAAAGAAGTCCACTTGCAAGGATTGCTATTAGAGTACTCAGTCAGACCACTTCATCTAGCCAGTGTGAGAGAAATTGGAGCACTTTCTCACTTATTCACACAAAAGTGAGGAACAGGTTGAGTGCAACTAGGCTAGAGAAGTTGGTCTATTGCCACTACAATATGAGGTTGAAGCTGAAATGCATTAAAGATAGACAAAAGAAGAGCGAGGCAAGGCTAATGACTTTTGCAGATAGTCATTGGGAGCAACGTTTTGCAGAGAGGGAAGCATTATCATCTCAAATTGATGTTGATGAGTTATTTGATGAGGAACACCCACTAAATGCATGGGTGGAAACAAGACAGGAAATGGATGTTCCAGAATTTGACCCTCGCGATTGTTCATGGGCGGAAGGAGAATTGGATGGAGTAGAGGCTCGAGATCCAGAGCTTAGGGTAAGTGAGGACCAACCTCTCACCCTCGGTCCTCTCTTCTCTCAGCCACGACACTCAGCTATCTTGCCAGAGACATCTAGAGTGCCTCCCACTCAGCCTGCATTAAGAAGAGCTGCAACACAAAAAGAGAGGAGTTCAAAAGCCATAGAGCTAGAAAAAAGAACATATACCAGGCAAAAAAAGAGAAAAGTGCAACAACCACTTCGTAGTGATGACACCACACAAGATCCAAATGATGATGATGATGATGATGGGGCTGCCACTGGGGCCACAGGAGCTGGCCAGGGATATGCAAGATATACTGGGGCCACAGGTGTAGGGCTTACTAAAAGTTATGTACCAGAAACAGAACATCAGGGAGGCGGAGGAGAAGGACAAGGGCATGGACAAGGGGGATATGAAGGACAACAACATCATGCAGCCTATGAGTGGCCACCTTGGGAGCCAAACTATAGTTCAGGGTCTACTCATATACCTGCATTTCAGCCTCCCATTTTACCGTACTCAGATATTAGTAGCTCACCTTATGGAGTACAAGGAGGATGGGGACCTTGGCCTTCACAAGAACAAGAGCCTAGTGGCCCTAGTGAAGCAACAAGTACATACAAACCGCTTGGTATATGGTGTCCAGCTCCATCACAATCTGGAGAAAGCTCAAGTCAACAATTTACACCAAGAGGGATTCAAATGGGTATGCATGATTTAACAATTCCCTCTTTGGTTATAGCTACCATAATGATGGTGGCTCATCTATGTCCCAGGATAACCTAATGACCTAACTCAACATTGGGGCATCTAGGGACTCCACAGGATGGACAGGCAGTTGATGATAGCTCTAGCCAAGGGGCAATCTTCTCAGTTGACCTCTATAACCGCCAGGGAGTGGTCATTACTGATTTCCTGTTGCTTCATAAGATAAAGATCATTAAGGATATTGATATAATTATAATGTGTTTCTAAAGCAACTACGCAAGATACAACTGGCTGTGTGATGGTCAAGTAAAGAATAAGGATACAACTGGCCAAACAACGGCCAGGTAGAGAAGAAAAATATGACGGATCAAATAGTGATCAGGAAAAAAAAGGAAGAAAATGACTGGTCCAATCATTAGCCAGATATGAAATAAAGAACCATACTCCAATTTTAGTGTAAGGAAAGAAGAATGAGGAGTGCAAATAGAGATTTATGTAACATGATAAAAGAATAATTTTACATTTAAATGTTTTCTGGCATTTTGACAATTTGATGTGTTTAGATCAATCCTTTTCTGAAATTCAGATAGATGGTAATGGTCCAAACACGAGTATTCTAGTGATGTAGATGGCAAGGTTGTAAACATCTTACATCCAAATAAATCATAGTCTAATATACACGTTTCTCATGAACTTTATGTACATGTTCAACTGCAAATGGAAAGTTTCAAGATAAATGCAGTGCATGATAATGTTTCTTCCCAAACATCATTTGTGCCATTATGGTGAAGAAAAACATATAAGCATGCATAAAGGTGACATAACCGCTTTCAATTGGATTGCAAGCCACTGAGTGATGCAATTCCAACAACTTCGAATGTCTAACTACTCTGCAACATGAACTAAAACAGTACCTAACTGAAGCATCAAGTATAATGAAATTAGTCACTGGCTAAAAATATGCATGTACCTTTTGTCACCTTCCACAACTATCTATTTGTTTTCCTTTTTCAAGTTGATCATTATTTAAATGTTCTTTTATAGACATGTTGAATGACCAAATGCGTAGAGTCTGGCTACTGCTTATGAAGTCCAGCAGAATGCTTTGGGGATTAACATTGTTGGGATCAGCATTCCTGTCTTCTTTATGAAATGAAATGATCCTTCTGATCGTGTCCACCTAGAAAGCAGCACAAGTTATTTAAATTGGTCATAAATAGGAAAGTAAATTGGGTCATGGACTCATAGGCCAAGCATACATTAAGCAAAGAAGATCCAAAAGCAAGTTTCCATCACAGAGCTATCTACAGCATATCCCCATTGAGAAGTAAACATTAAAAAAATGTAAAAGCATAATTGCAACAACAAACTATAACATAATGATCCAACATGTCTAACCTTCTTTGGGTCTGAACCCAAAGTATTCATCACCATCTCAATACGAATAATCTGCGCAAGTAGCCATGTCACATGATTACTCCGAAGAATCTGTTGATCACCATCTGTAACTCGAGAGGAGAGTTTGTTCACAAAATCAAGAAAATCAAGACACCCACTCTTCATTAGAAAGAAGAAAACATCAGCAAACGAAAGCCACTCCTGCCAACAATGTATCTCTGAAAGATCAAAATAGAGAAGGCCAATTACAATGTGGCAAAAATCAAAAGCCAAAGGAACATATTAGGAAATATATGACCTAAAATGAAAAAAACAAAGAAAGTGAAATAATTGTTCAAAAAAGTGAACAGGAAGAATAAAAACCAAAGGATCAAGGGGAAAAGGGAAAAGGCGGTTTCATGAATGTATCTGTGTATGCAGACAGATAGATACATACATATGTATATACACATCATTGGCTTCTGGAAGTTGGATGATGAAAAGACCAAAAGAGACAAGGTTAATGAAGAATTATATCATGATCAAGTAAAACATTATTGAGTCTTGCATTATAAACAAGTACATTCTTCCATACACCCATGACAAATAGAAAAAATAATAACTTTTTTTCAAAGTTGATGAATGATTATAGTACCACGTGTCCTGAAAAGAAAAGGCTTCAACTTCACCTCCCAGATGTATAGCATGCAAAGTGCAAACTATAAATAAATCACTTCTAAAATGCAGATGACGAGAGCAATTTCCAATAGCATTGTTGATATTAAATAATATGTAGACATGCAGTTTGATCTACACCATAACAACCAATTGACCTCACTCTCTCCCCCTAACGATAATCTCTCATGATCTCATCCTTGCCATACCCCCAATTGAGAATAAGTATGACAATCCTTCTCTCTCTCTGAGTGAACTGCATTGGTTAATTATAAGGTGGTGCTATCTGTTCAAAACTCCTAATTTTTCAAACCTTCTTTCCCCCCCCCCCCAAGGCTGAGTTTGACCACTTATGATCCTAGTTTGGATCAAGGTTTGCCACATCGCCGATTCGCCCCGAATCGGTTTTTTTCTGATTCGATCCGATACGGGAGAATCGGGCCGATTCGCATGGGAATCGATGGGAATCGGTCCGATTCGCATGGGAATCAGGCGAATCGGGAATCCCGTGATACGCTCCGATTCGCCCGAATCGGACCGATTCGATCCGATCCACCAAACCATGGTTTGGATATAGTTTCCAAAGTGTGAAACCATCGCTCATGATTGGCCCCATTTGGGTAGTGCTGACTATAACAAAATTGCAGTGTGAAGAGAAAGATAAATCAAAGAGAATGACGAAGGCGCTAGGGGCCTTGGGCCGGGGGGAGGGGTGATGTGGGTGAGAGAGAGAAAGAGAGATGTCTCTCCGGCACTCTCCAATACCTTCTGAAGTTCTGCAGCTTCTGGTTTTGATGCCACTCCCGAAACCTGCTCAGCAAACCCCCAACTCGGGGTTCATCTCGTCAGATTCCAAGCCCTCGGACCGCCAGTGGTTCGTGGACACCCTCAACTCAGTGCCTGCCCCGCCAGTGCTCCTGACCAACTCGGTTCCACCTCCTGTGCCACTGCTGGAATCTGGCATCGGCAATCTGGATTTCCTTTTTGGCCTCAAGAAGGTGTGCGGCAACTTTCCTTTCCCAGTTGCAATCCATGATCTGGCCCCCGAAGCCAAGGTTTCGGCGGATCTTTCCGCGCGCAGTGATGGAGAAATGTGTGCCGTCGTGGAGCTCGACACTGAGTATGCCGTCATACCCATCATCAGCCTCTCCATCTTCACCAGGTCCGTCATCGCCAACCCCGTCATCCCCTCCAACGGCTTCAAGTCCCAAGAAATCTACTCACGACAGATCTTTCCTAGCGCGATGATGGAGAAATGTGTGCCGCCACGGAGCTCAATGCTGAGCATGCCGCCGTACCCATCATCGGCTTTTCCATCTTCGCCAGCTCCAAAGTCACTGAACCCATCATCCCCTACAGCGCCTCTGACGAGCCCCGAGAAATCTACCATTCAATCCCTGGACTCTGGATCAGATGATAGCATGATGGCAGAGGTCAGCCTTCATCCGCCTCCACCTCCACCACCGTGGCTGCTGACCCCCTTGCCACCCAAGAGAAAGCCCCCTTCTCCATCCCTGCCCTCTTCACCCCTGGAGAAGGACCTGGACCTGGGATGCTCAGACATTGGTCTTCAGAAGCTGCGATCTCCGGCAAAAATTGGGGACTTCACCAGGTACCCATTTCTGGTTGCAGCCCCACCACCGCCCTCACTGGCTGGGTATTGGGAGTCCAAGGTGTCAAGAGTGCTGCCTAGCCAGCCGCCAGCTCTGGTGTCCCAGGGCCCGTCAGACTGAAGTGCATGGCGGCAGTCCACCCCACCGAATCCACGAAGGTTTCTGATGGTGGCAAGAATAGTAACAACAAGACCATTGTTTACTCTTGTAACACTTAAGTTCTACTCTTGTACTTGGCACTGTTTTGAGGAACCCGTTTCCTTGTAAGGAACCAGTTTCCTGCTCCATCTTTACTCTCCTTTCCATCCAATGAACAACAACTTTTCGGTCACACCTTCCAAAAATCTAAGGTCATTTATTTGAACTAGATAACAATTCTAGTCCTTTATTCATACATTTTTTTGTTAAAAATCTTAATCAGGCAGTTGATTCCATGTCTAAGTGAATGGCATGTTGTTGAACACCAAGCTTTTTGCATGTTGGCTGGGCCCAGACTGCCCGGATCGGCCCAAAGCATTCTTCTGGCCAAAACCAACCTGACTGCATATGTTATTACACTTGAAAGTAAACATCCAACTACAATTACAAATATGACATATAATGATTTTCCAAGCTATGGCTTATAGGATGAAACTTGCATATAGCCTACAAACATCATATATGACACTAAATTATAAATATCTAGTTATACAATTCATGATCATAAGACATATAATGATTT
This sequence comes from Colocasia esculenta, assembly GCA_014218235.1. Classification (NCBI taxonomy): domain Eukaryota; kingdom Viridiplantae; phylum Streptophyta; class Magnoliopsida; order Alismatales; family Araceae; genus Colocasia; species Colocasia esculenta. The sequence goes on along the minus strand of CM024763.1, from coordinate 107,160,367 downwards.
TACAAGCTACGGCTTATAGGATGAAACTTGCATATGGCCTACAAACATCATATATGACACTAAATTATAAATATCTAGGTATACATTTATGATCATAAGATCTTCCGGCAAACATGGAGATTGGGCTAATCATTTGACTTCACCATCTTACCATCTCAGTAGAGTCACTAATACTGCTTTTTCCCCTCCTTGACATCTTTTCTTATTTTTCTTATCATGTATACTCGTCACAGAGCCTTCTCAACCTGTTTGGCATTCTGTTTTGCTTTCTCTTCATTTCCAGTTCCAGTTTTTTCTTACCTTTCATTCTATCCCAATCTTTCACATAGGGGATTTTTGCTGTACTGTCTATTCCTTTTATTAATGAATACTAACCTCACTGGTTGCCTTCAGGGAAAAAAACATGCAGATTGGGATTTCTAAGGCATGGACCTAGACAATACATGTCGCAGGTCCAGAAAGGCAGCAAGCCCTTCAGTCATGGAATACAGGATCGGATTGGGCCAGGAATCAGCCAGGGTCGATTCCGATCCAATCCGGCCTGACTGGATCGGCCATGGCCGATCCAATACGGATTGGCCAATTCCACGAACCATGCCTTCAGTTTACCAAAATCCTGAATAGTGATTCTTGATAAATAGGAATGCTTGAGAGGCCCACTTTGCACAAGATCAACCGCCAACCTTACAGTAGCAACTTCAAATTCCACCCCCAGTCTTCTTCAAACAGCTTTATTACTACCTCCATGTCTCATTTGTACAGTAGTCCCCAATGTGTCAAAGGCAATCCAACAAAACTAACTGCAAATATCCCATTCAATAGCATTACCCTCCCCTTAAATGTCTTCATATGCAACTCCCTTGCAGGATTCTCTCAAAATTTACTTTCAAACCCTTTATCTAATCCAGGAAAGCTAATGTCTGCCCTAAGTGCAGTTAAAGCAAAAAAGGAACTCTATCAGGCTAGAGCTCTCAAATCTCAACAGTGAGAAAAGTATGAATATAAGGAGAATCTAGCTTGTGCATTATAAATGGGCTAAGCAAAATATGACACCCATAATCGGCCTATATGGTAATGAATTGGGTTAATTAGCCAAGCATATGGTTCACAACCACTCATAAAAATAGAAATATCCTCGGCATTCCAAAAGAAATAACGCTAATAATAACTTGGAGACAATATGTGGTGAATTTTCTCCTACCAGAACTGGTTGATCGAAGTAGCTCTATGGTTCTATCAACAACTGCCTCACAAACCATTTCTGCAGAAAATACAGCACCAGGAGTTAAGGCTTGTTGAGCATGTCGATAACAAGGAGCAACGAGAAGCACACGTCTCCACCAATCAGGCGATGGAGTAGAACGAAGAGCATGTCTCAAACAACGCAAAGCCCTTTCCCAATCTAGACTTCCTCTTTGGATAGAATTTGCAAGATCCTATTGGAGAGAAAAATAGAATGGAATGAAACCATATGTCAGAGTGAAAGAAATCTAATGGAAAGAGGAGAGAAATATCACCACAATTGCAACATTATCCAACATTGAAAAGCATATCTAACACTTACATATAGACCTAAGGATTTCACCATTTGTAAATGAAGAATACAAGACATGCCGTTGAATGAGACCCAAGCCAGCCACTTCACTACCTCCCCATGCTACATGCTCGATTTTTTTTAAGGTATTTTCAGGGTGCCATGACATTCAGCCTCATTTATGAGCAACCATGGAAATTCAGGTTTGAAATATTAGTGTTCTAAAAAAAAAAATTTGTTATTCCATACTTAGTTGGGTTTGTTTCATGCATCTATCCAGCATGGTTCAGTTTGAACGGAAGCCTCTAAAACCAGACCAAACAGAACCATTCACAGTTGTCAGGCCTACAGCTTATTGCACTATCTCCAACGTTCAAGAACCCAGGGATCAGTCCCAGATCGGCTGGGCCAAAACTGAAAGGGTGGGGATCAACCGATCCGGGCCAAGCCAAGGGTGGCTGGTTCAACCCCCCCAAAAAATGTTAAAATTTTGAAAAAAAAAAAATAGATTAAAAAAAGGGAGAATTATGAATCAGTCCCTGATTTTGGGGGACTTATTTTTAGGTCCTTGGCTTACATACTTATAGTACAAAGATAAGTATGTAACTACATAGTTTTCTAAAGGACTTACATAGTTGTCAGGGACCTAAAAATAAGTCCCCAAAAACAGGGACTGATTGGTAATTCACCCTAAAAAAATAAGGATTCCATTTATTAACCAAAATACATCAAAATGCAATCCTTGTGTTCCTTCTATCTGGAAAGAGAGGAACAATAAAGTTTCCAAGGCTCAAAGGTTTATGTAGAGAATTTTCTTCCTGGAATTACTACATTGCCGTGCTCGTGAAGTAAGCATCTATGAAATGTGTTGGCTTCTTTTTTGCAGTCTAAACTTCCTTGTATTAAATGAATGTAATTTTATCTTTATCTTTTAGGTTGAGGAGACTCATGTCACCTTCTTGATGGTACTACCTCTATTTTATTTCAAATAAAAATTGGCAGTCCAGCCTATCTTTCAAAAAAAAAAAAAATCTAAACTCACTAGAGGCATTAGATCATACATGCAGATAAAGGCAACACAAAAGGTTCATTTTTCTCACCTCCCCATGCAGTGGCTCCCCCAATACACTAGGATAAGTAATCGGTGAATGACGTGAGTTTCCTAGCGGTTCCCCTGTGATGCTTGGATAGGCATGAGATACCAACCTATGGGTTCCAAATGTTGGGCAATGAAGGTGCTGATCCAACATTTGCATATGTGTAGCAACCATATCCTTTCTCCTATGAATTTCCAACATGATAGAAAATAAGGCTTCATCATCAGGTATATTGTCCATGAACTGCAAGCCACTGCGAAGCAATTCATAAAAAGGCACACGGCATCTGTCCTCCTCGACTAGCTTCCAGATCACATCCAAACAAATATGCAGCCACTCATTCAAAGGAGCATCAACTTTGAAATCTTTTGTGTTATCAGTTTCATCAATGCCTTGATGTCTTTGATCCCAATTAACTAACCAGCTCAGCATGTGCGAAAAAATCTCTGCATGGGTAGCAGGTTTTAGAAGGAACTCCAGTCCAGCTAAGATAATCTTGCATGTCAATTGGCGCAAATATCCAGCTGAACTGCCTCGGAGTGACTGACTGCTTCTAGATGTAAAATTTTGACCAGGAAGATCGGACATCTTCACAGGTGAAAGATTTGAAATAGTTGACTGCTCAGTTGCAGACTGTGCAGGAGATCCAATACCATGAATTGAGGACAGAGGAGAGGCCAGATTGGAGACATGGAAATTAGAAGCATTTGATGATGTCATCATTCCAGAAGACACGCCAATGTTGGCTTGGCTCGCATGCCCTGCTGTTGCCTCTGTGGAGGAAACAGTGGAGAGGAGGGCCAGAAGGAATGTATCCCACTTCACACAGCCTATGCTGCACAAGCTCCGGAGAGCGAACAGGATAAATTCTGCCTGCGGAGCATGACCACTACACTGTACAGCAAAAGACAAAAGAACAGATTCTGTCACAGCACGCAGCTGCTCCTGATCCTGGAAAATATGAAGACCATAAGGAACATAGGTTGAAAAAAGAAGAAACAACAGTCAAATCCACCATTCTCGGGTGTAGCACCACGTGAATCTCTGATACCTACTTGGAATTGCGTTCGAAGCTGCTCAAAGTCCAAGATAAACTGCTCGTTGGGAGGAGGGAGTTCCCTGTTGAGAGCATGCACTCGTCTTTGCATCTTGTTCCTAATAGGCTCCCACCAAATGAAGCTCAATGAGAATAACATCCAAAACTAGATCGTCCTACCCACAAGATTTACCAGGCAAACTTTCCTTATAAATGTAAAACATGGGCAAAGTTAAACTATTCGTGGGACGACGAAACGAGGTTTCCAGATGATGGCGTTGGGGCGGAGTGAAATGAAAAGGACAACCAGTACAGGTGCAGAAACATCGAACAATTATGTATATCAAATTAGGCAATCCAGAGAATTGATGCTGTAAAAAGTACATTCGAGAACAGCAAACAACCTAACATCGGAAGGGGAAAAAAAAGGGATGGGACGGCATACTTACGATGTCTCGCGGCCGAGGTCTTCGGACTTGGATCGAGAACTCCTCTGGAAACCAGCAAACACAAAACGAGAACGAGACAGCAGTCAGAGGCATAAGCAGGGATAAAGAGGCCACGACAGAGCGGCGATCCCGACAGAAACAGCAGCATGGGAGGCTGAAAAGGGGAGTACCCCGAGGTAGAGGTTGAAAAGGTCGACGATGGCCGCCTTGGCCGGCTGGAACTGGTGCTGCGAGCGGGGAGTTCTCTGCCCACTCTGCTCCATCGCCGTTGACGGATTCCGGAGATGCCGCTGCCGCGGCAGGCGAGGCTCGTTCCTTCCTCTTCTCTCCTGCTGCTGCAGCGGGCGCAGCCGAGTGCCCAAGCGGGGTTTCGTTTCTGTGCCCTCTTCAGTTCCAACTCTTGCACATTTCTCTCCCTTGTCGTTCTAAACCCCACACTACGACAATGCCCAGTCCGAAGTCCAAATGGGCGTAACAAGGAAAGGAGATATAAGAAGACGGCTGTCAGTCCCGTCAAAAAATAAATAATAAAATAAAATATATCATGCTTGTTTATTTTTCAATTTTTTATTATTATTATTATTAAATATATTTTAGAATGCCCGATATGTGCGATGAATAAGATCCCTGCATGATAAAAAAATTATTTGAAAATAATAAAAAAGGTCCGACTTTAATGGGCAAACACACAGTCTCACCGGCAAGTGTAGGAATAACAGTTAAATCGTCCTACACATTTAAAATTAAGAAAATTAATTAGGAATTCCTAATAGATATTTGATTTATTTTTTAATCTCTAACAAAATTAGAACTCATTACAGTAAGTGTTATATTTGGTTACAATATACGTTAAATCATATTACAGTAAGGACCTCTCTATTACAGTCAAAGGCTTCTAATTAATTTTTTCTTTAAAATTTAATCTTATTATGTAAAAAAAACATGCATAAAAATGTCTCCTTTTTCTTTCCCTGTCATGAGGTCTTCAAAGGAAAGTGTAATGAGCTTAGGTCAAAACTTAAGTTACTGAAATGTTACAATGCCCTGACTAATCCACACAAAATTATCCCACTAGGGTAAAAATCGAAAGTAATGCGGTGTTTGGGAACACTTTTTTTAAAAGTTATTTTTATCTAAAAATTATGTTGTGTTAGTTTTTAACTTAAAATTCAAAATTACGAAAAATTGACATTATCTGTTTGGTAAAAATATTAAAAATTTTAAAATTTATATTGATGTGTTTGGTAGAGAAAACAAATAGGGGGGAGGTGGAGGGGGCGGCGAGGGGCTTCCGGTGGGTGCGGAGGGGGGGTGAGGAGGAGGAGGCGGCGCAGGGGGGGTGTTCCGACCGGGGGGCGCGAGGGGAGGTGGAGGGGGCGGTGCAGGGGGGGCACGCAAGCAGGGCGTTCCGACAAGGGAGGAGGAGGGGGCGGCGCAGGCAAGGCAGTTCCGGGGGGGAGGAGGAGAGGGCGGCGCAGGGGGGTGGGGGGGATGCAGGCACGGAAGGGGGAGGTGGTGGGGGCGGCGCAGGAAAGGGAGGGGGGGTCGGCGTAGGCATGGGGGTTCTTCCCAGGGGGAGGAGAGGGCAATAAGGGTGGACCGAGTCGGGAGAGGAGGAGGGAGTCTTGCGTGTGTGTTTTTTTTTTTTTTTTAATGATCCATACTTGTTTTTGTTTTGGGAGATATTTTCATGGTGTGGGGTGATTTCATGTTCGATAGTGGGCCGAACGGGCCTCCACTGAGAATGAGAGAGAGAGGGAAAGAACTGTCGCCAGCGAGGACGAAGGCCTGCAAAATCCAAAAAGCGTCAGGGGGGCCCAGTTGAAGAACCGGGGGAACCCTCCGATGCCTAAGTCAGGTCAGACTGCGAGAGAGGCGGAAAGGGAAGGTTCTTCGTGCGTTGGTTCGCACGTGAGTATGAGTGAGGGAGAGAGGTCTCGTACATTTGCATGAAGGTCACATGTTCCTTATATAGGCGAGGGACACGAAGGGTCTGGACACAGCCTCCTCCAATGATGACTAAAGAGGTGCATCGATTGAGCTTCCGAGGGGGGGTTGTCTGTTTGAGATGCCTGCTAGGATTCTTCACTATTAATGCCCCAGTTAGTGGGGTGGCATGCCAAGCCTCCATATTGACTGCCGTGGTAGGCGAAGGGTCGTTTAGAGCCTCGGGCAGAGGGGGTGTCGCGCAGAGACCATCGGGCCTGCTCAGTGCTCAACACGGTTGTGCGATGTCCGTTTCCTGGACACTATGGCCGCGGAGGGCTCAAACAGGAGCCTTGTGGTCTACTCGGTAGACTGTGTCCTGCTTGAGCAAGTTGTGCCGTGTCCGAAGACTATCTTTGGGACCCTTAGGCACCTGATGGCTGAAGCGTGTTCGGAAGCCAACAGCTGAACCCGAGGACACGTGGCTTGATGGCCAAAGCTTATCTACCTTGCTGGGTCATGATGGTCCTATGGGCCTAGGAGGCTAGAAATGGCCTCCACACTTGCCCACCCTCTCAAGTCTGCTTGGATGTGATCATGAGCACTTGAGAGGGGAGATGCTTGTTCAGCGTCGCCCTCACATTAAATGCGATGCAGACCGTGGCGGTGTGTACAACCCTTGGCTACGCCGTTGGAGATCTCTTTGGGGTTGTCGTTCATGATGGCGAAGGAGACATGGTGTGACTGGGATCCGAAACGGCCTATTTGAACAAGTCTCTGGAGCGGGAAGACCGCCAATTTCCTGTTCGAATTTCACGCTTCTCCCTCCTTATAAGGAAGGGAAGAGGGGGGAGGGAGTGCCTTACTCTTTCCTTCTTTAGGGAAGCATTCTCCCGTTCTTGTCTCTTGTCATCTTCCTCCTACACCTTCTTCTCTACTCTTCGTCTTCCACCTCGATGCTTAGCAGCAATGGCCCAACGAGAGGGCAAGGCTATCGCCGCAGCTGGTGCGAGCGGAACAACGCCGACAGCGACGAAGGGGACGAAGTACTAGTGTTTCGAGAATCTGTGCGAGCGATATCGTATTGGAGAGGAATACGATATCATCTTGACCCACAAAGACCAGACGTACTTGATGGACAGGCCAGGGTGCTTCACCCTTACCCTGGACATTCTGGACGGTGGGTTCCGATTGCGGTTGCCGAAGGTGGCGAGGGACCTGCTGAATGCGTGGAAGCTCACACCGATTCAGCTGACGCCCAATTCATAGAGAGCGATATGCATCGTCTGCATACTGTGCCGGAAGAAGGGGGTCCAGGCCACAGCGGACCTCTTCCGGAACCACTTCAGCCTCGCATCCTCGCCACAGTCCAGGAACGCGGTCATGTACACAAAGCACCAGATGAATAGGATGCAGATCCACTTCTCCGGCCGCTACTCGAACAATAAGGGATGGATGGTATGTGTCTTTTTTGTCGGTCGAAGGAAGGGGGTTGGAGCTCCCGAGTGAGGGTTCCGTACTCGGGGTATGCGAGCCCCTGAAGAAGGACGTCACACCCTTCCTAATCCAGGACACCGCGAAGACGTCAATGGTGTTGTCTATAGTGCTGGTGGACAATGTCGAGCAGTACTTGACAAAGTATAAGGTTGTCAAATATGGGCTCAGTTGAGCATGGGGCAAGTTTCTGACTTCTGCCCTTGGCCTTCATCCTGCTGAGGGGACAACTTCTGACCCTTCCATTTTCTTCCGCAGATGCCGCCGAGCTGATCTCGGGTCGTGACCAGAAGGATCTGGCCATGTACGTCGAGCAGATCACTGTCAGGTCATACCTGACGTATCTGGGCGAGGATGCGCCAGCAACCACAGCAGAGGCAGGTTAGACCGTCACTGGTAGAGGGTCCACCGAGCAGAGGCCTCTACGCATTAGTTTCCAGAAGGAGACGATGGCCCCCAAGAAGGCGGTGTGGGCCCCGAGGCCGGAGGCGCCAAGCAGGAGAGACGAGGACCCCAGCCGTGATGGAACCCCTAACAGTCGAGGGAATGCTCTCCGAGCTGGGGCTCGGCGGCGAGGACGTGGTCGTCGTCAGCGACCGCTCGAATGGGGGCTCCTTTGAGGATCCTGTTAGGGCATTGGAGCCCTTGGCCCCTACCATCGGTTCCGAGAAGGGAGTGCCCACGGAGTGGGCGATGGTGGTAGCGGAGGGAGCACCGAGCGCAACGGCAGCAGTGGTGGAGTCCGCACCCGAGCAGATGCCCGCCTCCGTGCCAACCTCGGAGACGGCGACGGCAGGAACCACTGCGGAGAAAGCGCTGGACCGTGCACCGACCACTGACGCAGCGGCAATGGGGCAGTCAACAGGGCGTGCGTTCGTGACCGTTGTTGAACTGTCGGCGAACCGTGATGAGGTGGTGTCCTCTCGAGGAGTGCTCGTAGTGACGGCCGAAGACCCAGAGGTGGTGGCTGCGGACGCAGTCACCAAGCGGGTAGCCAAAGAGCCCGTCCTCACCTCCGAGCAGGCAGTCAGGGCGGCTGAGGCGAGAACGGGGTTCAAGGAGGACCGCGTACCCCTGTCGAGGGTACTTACGGTGAGGACCCCGGCTCAGCCTACGCCGGTTTGGAGGTGGTTTTAGAACATCTTCGAGCGGGTCCCTCGACCAGAGCCCTACCTCCCTGACCTATCGCGGAGCAGCTGGAGGTGCTCCAACGATGCATGGGGGAGAGCTCGGAAGATGCAGGAGCCGACGAGGAAGGGGATGTGATTCCTTCTTCGGAAGGGAGTGCTGGCAACGACATCGACCTCGAAGAACTTGCTCATGGCATAATGCGGTCGGTCGAGGTGCTTCAAAAGTTGGCCACCCAAGCCCAGATGCAACAAGTCTTCTGGGACGCCGAGGTCACGGCTTCGGCAAAGCAGGAGAAGCAGAGCCAGCGTCGCGAGGCCGAGCAGCAGAAGGAAATCAATGACCTTCGTGCTGCTCTGAAGGCTTCAAAGTTGAAACTCGCCATTGCCGAAGCCAAAAGGAATGTCATCGCCACTGTACTCCACGAGGCGGAAGCTCGAGGTGTGGCCGCGTACAAGTCCGGTCCAGAATTCCAAAAGGATTTGAAACTCTATGGGGCGGCTTGCTATGAGGTCGCCCTTGAGGTCGACGATCAGTGAGGGCGTCTTCACGCATCGGCGAAATATGCCCAGGAGGCTTTTGATGCCGCTCTTCGGGAGTGCCGTCGGCGAACACGGGACCCATGTCTTGACGGGATCCGCTTTGCTAGCTTCTGGGCTGGGCGAATGTTCCCTGATGCCGAGGACGCTTGCCCCTCCGACTAGGCTCCTTAAGCCATGTATTTTTTGCTTTCTTTTGTATGTAACTTGGCCTTGGTTGGCTATGTACATTTTTTCTTTGATGAATGAAAGGTCATCCTTTTTCTATCTTCTTCCTCGTTATGCTCTGCTCGAATTGAAATTCATCTATGTCTAGAGGCTCGTAGGTACTGAGCAGGTCTCTCGAGCTGAAAAGCTCCGACCAAGGGTTTGTACTAAACACCTCTGTTTTAGGACTCAGGTATCACGCAAGTTTTTCGAGCTGAAGAGCTCTTAGCTAGGGGTTGTACCGAACGCCCTTTCCACAAATCAATAGAATTGGAAGAAGAGAAGTAGGACGCCAGACAAGAAGGCCTTTATAAACAATAAGCCTTTAGGTTTGATACATACCAGGTTCTTGGTATGGTTTCACCGCTGAGGGTAGACGGCTTATAGGAACCTTTCTCGAGAACCTGGATGACCTTATAAGGTCCTTCCCATTTCGAGGCGAGTTTGTCTGCTGCTCTTCGAGGATCCGAAGCAGAGCAACGGCGCAAGACACGACCGCCTTCGAAGAAGTGCCACTCACGAACTCTGGAGTTGTAATACTGTGTGAGCCGTTGCTGATAGGAAACTAGCCTTGTGCTGGCGTTCACCAAGCATGTCTAGGTTCTCCCTTAGCGCACGGTTGTTGGCTGCTTCGTCAAAGTGGCTAGTTCGAAGTGTTGGGAGAGCAACCTCCAGGGGCACAACGGCTTCTGTGTCGTAGGCCAAGTGGAAAGGGGTCTCTCCGGTGGTGACCCGAGCAGTTGTTCGGTGGCACCAGAGCACGTTGGGGAGCTCCTCAATCCACGATCCTCCTGCAGCCTCCACCCTCGTGCGTATCCCATGCAGCAATGTTCGGTTGGCATTTTCAACTAATCCGTTAGCCTGGGGGTGTGCAACTAAGGAGAAGTGGTTGTAAATGCCAAGCTCCGAGCATTTCTGTTTGAAGAATGTGCTGTCGAACTGCTTCCCGTTATCGGTGGTGAACATTTTTGGGATGCCGAATTGGTAGAGAATGTTCTTCCAAATGAACTTACATGCTATCTGGTCGGTGATTGTGGCTACAGGTTCGGCCTTGATCCACTTGGTGAAGTAGTCGATGGCAACGAGTAGGAACTTCTTCTGACCTTGAGCCTCTGGGAATGGTCCCATGATATCAATCCCCCACCGAGCAAAAGAACGTGGCTCAAAGAGGGAGTGCAGCTGTTCGGCAGGCGCTGATGAGCTACCCAAACTTCTAGCACTCCGGGCACTTCTTCGCATAGGACATGCAATCCTTTTGTAGAGAAGGCCACCAAAACCCTGCTTGAAGGACGTTGTGCGCCAAAGTTCTTCCACCCAGGTGGCTCCCGCACAGACCCTCGTGTACCTCCTCGATAGCCGGTGTTGCCTCAGAAGGGCTAAGGCACCATAAGAGGGGTCTCGAGAGGGAGCGTCAGTGCAGTTGGCCTTCAACGATGGTGAACTTTTGGCAGTGTAGTCTGATCTTGTGAGCTTCAGCTTGGTCAGAAGGGAGATATCCTTGGAGTAGATAGGCCAGAACATGATCCTTCCAGCTCGGGGCCGGTTGGTCGGTTTCGATGGCTGCTACATCTACCTCGGTGCTTGGCGAGGCGAGCTCTTCAATGAACACAAAGCGAGAAGGGATGATGTCACCTGAAGACACTAGTCTGACGAGTGCATCTGCCTGCGCATTCTGCTCTCGTAGAATGTGTACGACTTTGAAGTAGAGGAGGCCTTCTGCCTGGCGCTTGACTTGTTGAAGGTATTGCTCCATGCGGGGCTCCCTTGCCTCGAACTGTCCATTGACTTGGCTGGCGACCAGTTGGGAGTCGCTGAAGGCCCGTAGCTGAAGCGCTCCGAGGTGCCTTGCCATTCGTATGCAGGACAGAAGTGCTTCATATTCGGCTGCATTGTTGAAGGCGGCTAAGCGAAACCTGAGGGCGTACTGGAATTCCAACCCCTCTGGGGAGGTAAGGACCAGCCCTGCGCCGCTTCCTGTGACATAAGAGGACTTGTCAACACAGAGCTCCCATGGGGGCTCGTCTGCCAATGGGAGGTCCTTCTCGGTCGGAAGGGTGCATTCCGCCACAAAGTCTGCTAGCGCCTGTGCCTTGATAGCCGTTCTTGGTCAGTAACTGATGTCTAACTCTCTGAGCTCGATGGCCAATTTCATGAGCCTTCCGAAAGCCTCTGGGCGCTGTAGGATAAGCTTTAGCGGCTGGTCGATTAGTACCGTGATCGGATGGGCCTAAAAATATGGCCTGAGTTTTTGCGCAGCCGTGATGAGCACTAGAGGAAGCTTCTCTGCTCGGGGATATTTTCTTTCAGCCTCTTGAAGCACCCTACTCACGTAATAGACAGGGTGTTGCACTGTCTCTTCTTCTTGGATCAACACTGTGCTGATGGAGTGTTCGGTGACTGAGAGGTACATGAACAATTGTTCTCCGAGCACTGGCTTTGAGAGAATTGGCGGAGCAGCGAGATATGCCTTCAGCTCGGTGAAGGCCGCTTCACATTCTTCGGTCCACCGTACTTGTCCTCCTTGCGGTGAGGCGTCTTTGGGGACTCGCAGCAACTTGAAGAAGTTAAAACTCCTTTCGACTGCTCGAGACATGAAGCGATTGAGGGCTGCGAGGCGTTTAGTGAGCCGCTGGACGTCGCGTACAGTTTTTGGGCTGCTCATCTCCAGTATTGCTCGGATCTTCTTGGGGTTGGCCTCTATTCCTCGATTGGACATGAGGAAGCCAAGGAATTTCTCTGAGCATACTCCGAACGTGCACTAGGCTGGGTTGAGCCTCATGTTGTACCTTCGCAGAGTAGCGAAGGTTTCTTCTAGGTCGGAAATGTGGTCAGCGCTTGGGCACATTTTGACTAGCATGTCATCGATGTAGACCTCCATATTGTGCCCGATCTGCTGCTGGAACATCTTGTTGACCAGTCACTGGTAGGTCACGCCTGCAATTTTCAAATCGAATGGCATTCTGGTGAAACAGTAGAGGTCGAGGTCGGTTACGAATGTCGTGACATCCTGATCTGGGGGATGCATACTGATCTAGTGATAACTAGAGTAAGCATCCAGGAAGCTGAGAAGCTCGTGCCTGGAGGTTGCATCCACTAGCTGGTCTATTCGTGGCAGAGGGAAGTTGTCCTTGGGAGTTGCCTTGTTAAGGTCTTTGTAGTCTACGCACACGCGCCATTTGCCATTGGCTTTGCAGACGAGGACCATGTTGGAGATCCACCTAGGGTATTGGGCTTCTCGGAGAAGCCCGACTGCTTGGCTTTTGACGACGTGATCGTAGATCATGGTCTGCCTCTCTCTGTTCATTGGTCACCACCTCTGCTGTATAGGAGATACCCTTGAATCCATATTAAGGTGGTGAGTCATCATCTTTGGAGGAATACCGGGCAGCTCATCATCTGACCACGCAAACACATTCAAATTGGAGAGCAGAAAAACCTTGTAGCATTGCTGTTCGGCTTCTGGTAGCAGTGCACCAATGTAGAGGACATGGTCGGGGTCATCGTCCACCCGTATAGAAAGCAAGTCTTTGGCGGGCGTTCCCCGGCTGGTCGAAGGCTCACTGGTCGGCTCAGGCAGGACTACTGGGTCTGCGGTGGGCTGTTTGTCTCACAGGGAGAGAACATAGCACCATCGAGACTCGCGTTGGCTGCCGAGCACCTCTCCGACGCCGTGCAGAGTGGGGAACTTCATCTTCTGGTGTAGGGAAGAGAGCACAGCTTTTATGCGGTCAATCAGGCCTCTACCGAGAATGGCGTTGTACCCTGGCATGCTTCAGATCACCAAGAACTCCACCATCTTTGTTACGCTCTTCGGTGCTTTTCCTAGGGTGATAGGGAGGCAGATCCGTCCCATGGGATGCACCAAGACCCCAGAGAAGCCGAACAGAGGTGATTCTACTGGGGAGAGGTGGTCGGCTTTTAAGCCCATCAACAAAAAATAGTCGTAAGCTAATACATCGGGGGCACTTCCATTATCCACGAGTATGCGATGCACAGTACAATGGTTAATGGTGGCCGAGACGACCAACGCATCGGTGTGTGGAGTTGTAACTCCTACAAGGTCATTGTCCAAGAAGGTTATGACCTCATCGGATTGTGCCCGTGCTGGACTGGGGAGATAAGGGCTTGGCCGAGGTGCTGGTGGTCGCTCCACTTGGTGCACCCTCCGAGCATAGTCGCGTCGGCTCTGACCACTTTCTCCACCCGTACTGAGACCTCCCGCGATCACATTGATCTCTTGCCCATTCGGCTCGTTGTTGATGGGCTGCTCGGGGGTCCGTTCTCTGTGCCTTGGGCGGTCTTCATTACGGCGCACGTAGCATCCCAGATAGCCACGCTTGATCAAGGACTCGATCTCGTCACTGAGTTGGCAGCATTCGGAGGTGTTGTGGTCGTGGTCATGGTGAAAGTGACAGTACTTGTCCTGGTTGCGCCTGCGGGGATCAGAGCACATCCTGGGTGGCCACCGAACATACTACTCCTCTCGGATCTCTGCCAAGATCTGTTCGGGGGCCACTGTGAGGGGGGTGTAGTCGGTGAAGGGGCGTGGTCGGCGCGGCGAATCCCCGTTGCGATGGCCCTTCATCCATTCTCGGTTGGAGCCATTGTCGGAAAGCCTCTTCTTCTCCACTGGCTCACCCTGCTCGGCTTGGCCGACTGCCAAACTCTCCTCGCACGCAGCGTGGTGCTGGGCGGTGGAGAGGAGCTCGGCGAGGGTTGTTGGCTGTTGCACCCCCAGCATTCTTTGAAGGAACCCTCGCGGGTTCTCTGTATGAGGGTACTGGTAGCCAGCGGGACATCCAAACGTAGGATGCGTAGCACCTCGATCTGGAACTGCTTGACATAGTCCCAGAGAGCCTCGCCTTTCTTCTACCAGATGGACAGAAGAGAGGCCACCGTGTGAGGCTGGGATCTTCTGCACAAGAAGTTGTCGCGAAAGGACTTCTTCAACTAGTGGAAGGAGGTGATGGATCCCGCTAGGAGGGTTTCGAACTAAACCCTCATGGTCTCCTTTAGAGTGACCGGGAAGGCCCAGCACTTTGCCGCTTCTGATGCTACGTGGAACACCATGTGCGACTCAAGCCTGTGGATGTGATCTGTCGAGTCAGTGGTGTCATTGTAAGGAGCGATGGAAGGTAGGGGGAGCTTCGGGGAAACCTGGGCCTCCAGGATCTCCGTAGCAAACGGGGAGCTGAAGTTCAAGTCGTCGTCTCCCGGAGCTCTGCCCTCAGCCCTCTGGACCATTGCGTCCATGCGACGTTCAAGGTCAACGACGCGACAAAGACGTCTGCCTAATTCTTGGTTGGAATGCGCAGAGCCCTCACGTCTGGATCTGTGGGAGTTTGTGCTGACGACGAAGCGCGGGGGAGGGGGAGGCGCAGCAGACCTGCGGGTGAGTCATCCCACTGTTTTGGTGTTTGGCGGGCCGATGGGGCTCGTCGCGACTGTTGAGCCGACTCCTCACGACGTTCGTGACGCTCTGATGGAACAGGCGGGGTTCACTGGGACGACTCTGCCTGCTGTTCCGGTGGTGGGGGGATTGCCGGGGCCAACTGCCTTGCCAATTGGGCCTGGAGTCCCTAACAGACCCCCATCAGCTATTGCAACTGCCCCTGGAGCTCGGCTACCTCCCGGGCCAAAGCTGGGGTTTCGACCGTAGGTCCGTTGGTAGTTGCACCGGCGGGGGCAGTGTTGTCGCCGGCGGGAGGGGCTTGGTCACGCCAGTCCTTGCATGACTGACGGGACCACGTCACCCTGCTGCCGGGGTTTTGGTGAGAGGATCTTCCGCAAACCATGGCAGTCGTCGTTCCCATAAATGGCGCCAAAAATGTTGGGGTGATTCCCTGTTCGGTAGTGGGCCGAACGGGCCTCCACTGAGAATGAGAGAGAGAGGGAAAGAACTGTCACCGGCGGGGACGAAGGCATGCAAAATCCAAAAGCGTCATGGGGGACGGTTGAAGAATCGGAGGAACCCTTCGATGCCTAAGTCAAGTCAGACTACGAGAGAGGCGGAAAGGGAAGGTTCTTCATGTGTTGGTTCGCACGTAAGCGTGAGTGAGGGAGAGAGGTCTTGTACCTTTCAATGAAGGTCACATGTTCCTTATATAGGCGAGGGACACGAAGGGTCCGGACACAGCCTCCTCCAATGATGACTAAAGAGGCACGTCGGTTGAGCTTCCAAGGCGGGGGTTGTTTGTTTGAGATGCCTGTTAGGATTCTTCACTGTTAATACCCCAGTTCGTGGGGTGGCGTGCCAAGCCGCCGTATTGACTACTGTGGTAGGCGAAGGGTCGTTTAGAGCCTCGGGTAGAGGGGGTGCCGATCAGAGACCATAGGGCCTACTCGGTGCTCGACATAACCGTGCGGTGTCCATTGCTTGGACACTATGGCCACGGAGGGCTCGAACAGAAGCCTTGTGGTCTGCTCGGTAGACCGTGTCCTGCTTGAGCAGGCTGTGCGGTGTCCGGAGACTACCTTTGGGACCCTTAGGCGCCTGATGGCTGAAGCGTGTTCGGAAGCCAGCGGCTGAACCCGAGGACACGTAGCTTGATGGCCAAAGCCTATCCACCTTGTTGGGTCATGATGGGCCTATGGGCCTAGGAGGCTAGAAATGGCCTCCACACATGGGATAGGATTTTCTTCCCTAAAATAAAAAATTACTTACCAAATGTGTCTATGCGTCTGTCCTACTTCTTTTTTAAATTTAAGAGAAAAAATTGATAAAAAGTACAACCAAACACCGTGTAAATATCATTAGGCATCATGACATATCTTTTTAGGCAGTACCAACTTAAGGATTTTCTCACACTCAATAAGATTATCGTAGTTAATCCAATTGGTTAAGGCAAGCAGTCATTTTCTGTGACTTGTGCATGTGAAGGGTGTAATCACGGGGATTGACGCCCCCCCTCAACACGAACAAGTGCTAGATCTAGTGGTGTGTGAACATGAATGTGATTGCCACCTAGCAAGCTGCCTTATAAATAGAGAATGAAGACGGCTAACTTAACTAGGAAGAGGAGAGAGAATGGGGGGGGGGGGGGCGGACCTAGTGTCGCGACGGCCTTAGTGGTCGCGACAGTGCTGATATCCGCGACGCTGGCACTACAAGAAAATGCGGTTTTAGAGACCGAATTATTCAGTCACTATTCGGTCTCAAATCTGAGACCGAATAGTGACTAACAAATATCGGTCACTATAGTTTAGATTTAGTGACCGAAAATATTTCAGTCACTATTCGGTCTCAGATTTGAGACCGAATAGTGACTGAAATATTTTCGGTCACTAAATCTATGAAATGGCGGGTTCAGGGTGAAATTTTGTGACCGAATAGTTCGGTCACAAATTCGGTCTCAGATTTGAGACCGAATTGTGACCGACTGGCATTCGGTCCCAATTTTTGGCACGTTTAGAGACCGAATAGTGACCGAAATACTTTCGGTCACTAAATCTATGAAATGGCGGGTTTGGGGTGAAATTTTGTGACCGAATATTTCGGTCTCATATCTGAGACCGCATTGTGACCGACTGGCATTCGGTCACAAATTTTTGGCGCATTTAGAGACCGAATAGAGACCGACATATGTCGGTCCCAATTCGGTCTCTAAAACCTCCTTATCCACCGTCCGCACCCCTCCTGTGTTTTCTCTCGCCGACGCCGACACCTCCTTTCTTCTCTCTCCCTCTCTCTCGCCGTCGGTGACATCCTCCTGTCTTCTCTCTCCCTCTCTCTCGCCGGCGACGACATCGTGCTATCGTGGCCGCCACGCGCTCCGTCGCCTCTCCTCTTTTCTCCCTCTCTCTCTTGTTCGCCCCAACCGGAGGCCGGTGTCGTCACTCCCGCCACCGGACATCGCCGGCGTCGTCGCCACTGCGCCAGGTCCCCGCCGTCGCCCCGACTGTGCCGAGGATCGTGGTCTTCACCCCGACTGCGACCAGTCCCCGCCCCGGCTGCAGCCAAGTAGCCGTCGTCATCGGACCCCGTCGCCATCACCGTCGTCGGTAAGTTGTCTCTCTCTCTCTGTGTCAGTGGCCTCTTTCTCTCTCTCTCTCTGTCTATATTTGTGTGTGTGTATGTGTGAGATGGCGGAGGGGTGCTCCCTCTTTTGTGTGTATGTTTGTGTCTATATGTGTGTGTATGTGTGTGAGTGTGTCTGTGTGTGTGTGTGTACGGCGGGGGCCGGTCGGTGGGGCTGAGGGTAACCGGCTGTAGGAGGGGGGAGGGAGGTGGGGTGCAGTGGGGTGGGGGTTTAGGGGCAGTGGGGGCGGGGGGTGATGTGCAGTGGGGTGGGGGTTTAGGGGCAGTGGGGGCGGGGGGGTGATGTGCAGTGAGGTGGGGTTTAGGGGCAGTGGGGGCGGGGGGGTGATGTGCAGTGGGGTGGGGGTTTAGGGGCAGTGTGGTGGGGGGCAGTGGGGTGGTGGTTTAGGGGCAGTGGAGGCGGGGGGGTGATGTGCAGTGGGGTGGGGTTTAGGGGCAGTGGGGGCGGGGGGGGTGATGTGCAGTGGGGTGGGGGTTTAGGGGCAGTGGGGGCGGGGGGGATGTGCAGTGGGGTGGGGGTTTAGGGGCAGTGTGGTGGGGGGCAGTGGGGTGGTGGTGGTGAGGGGTTCGTAGGGTGGGGGTTTAGAGGGTGTGGGTTTAGGGGGTACTGTGTGGGTGGGGCTGAGGGTAGCCGGCTGTAGGCGGGGGGGAGGGAGGTGGGGTGCAGTGGGGTGGGGGTTTAGGGGCAGTGGGGGCGGGGGGGTGATGTGCAGTGGGGTGGGGGTTTAGGGGCAGTGGGGGCGGGGGGGTGATGTGCAGTGGGGTGGGGGTTTAGGGGCAGTGTGGTGGGGGCAGTGGGGTGGTGGTTTAGGGGCAGTGGGGGCGGGGGGGTGATGTGCAGTGGGGTGGGGGTTTAGGGGCAGTGTGGTGGGGGGCAGTGGGGTGGTGGTTGAGGGGTTCGTAGGGTGGGGGTTTAGAGGGTGTGGGTTTAGGGGGTAGTGTGTGGGTGGGGCTGAGGGTAGCTGGCTGTAGGAGGGGGGAGGGAGGTGGGGTGCAGTAGGCAGATTCTTGCCAGTTATTGAGGTGAGAAAGTCCAGTCATTATATAGAAGAGAAGTTCTATGAAATATCTGATGTTGGACTGTTCCAAACATGCCTCCACACGTGCAAACAAGCCCGCTTTGATATCATGATAACAGACCTATTATCTCAACCTCAAAACCTATGTGTTGAGGTGAGAAATCCCGATCATTATATAGAAAGAAAATTCCATCTTCGATGTGGGACTATTCCCAATATGTTGACAGTATATGCTTAGTTTACTAGCATACTCAAATGCAATTAAGATTGATGGGCATTTTTTTTTATGTACCTTGGTTGTAGTCCAAGCGACCGCTGGAATAGTTACAACTATCCCAGTACTCCCCAACGGAAAAAATTGGCTTTGTCTCCTCTACATATTCTTTTACAAATTTTGGAGCATATCTGGACATTGTGGAACAATATTATGAGCTTGAGCTTTGATGACTCACAACAAGCCAGCAAGCAAGCATTAGGCAATTTCTATTGAGGGTTCACTTACCCCTTGGCAATTTCTATTGAGGGTTCACTTACCCCTTGGCAAATTCTATTGAGGGTTCACTTACCACTAGTCGGGTTTATTATTGCACTTGTTTATATGTATGATATTGTTTTCATTTTCTTTTCATATTTATGTGGTTTATTTATTGTACTTGTTTATATGTATTGCACTTATTACTATAATGCAATTCATTTACAAGGTATGCTTTAGTTATTTTTTCTTTTAACACTGCACACACTTTACGAGAGCGTGTTAAGCCCGTGTCAATGAACCTCCCGTTCAAGACTTTGGGATTGATGTGCACGAGTCTTATTTTCAAAGATGAGAACGTGTATATCTAACTCAAAGTCCTGAATTGTCCCGTTTTGGACAGTCTGTGAATGTTTGATCGCAGTTAGGTGGTCATTTACTATGTGGTTGAATTATTTGTTGAAAATTTCGGGTGTGTCTACTCACTCCTCTCTGATATACCTTTATTGATTTAGAATATTTTCTTAACCACTTATTAGTAAGTGTTTAAGAAAATATCTTAATCAATAAATATTTTTGGTATATCGGAGAGGTGTGGGGAGATGCTGCCGAAATTTTCAGCAAATAATACAATCACATAGTAAATGGTCATCTGAGTGCGATCAAATATTCACAGATGGGTAAAAAGTGATAATCTAAATAATAAATCCTTCCTATTCATTTCGGTTGCGTCGAAGGATGTGTGATTTAGAATTTTAAACTTATTTGTCTATTGATATTGTTTGGGCGTAGGACAGCAATGGCTTCAGACCGTTCATGGATGTATCGCAGAATAGTTGATCATGTGGTGTCCCAGGAGTTTAGGGTCGGAGTTGAGAATTTCGTTCAGTTTGCATTGGGGAATCCAAATGCAGAAGTAGACAGGCAAGGTGGAATCCGATGTCCTTGTATGATTTGTAAAAATTTGAAGTGGAATTCCCCATGGGAAGTTCAACGCCATTTATACAGAAAAGGGTTTGTTGAATGTTATATGAATTGGACATGTCATGGTGAGGACTTCTGGTCGCACGAGCCTAGTAATGTGGAAGGCACAAGTACGTACGTGGATATGGTTGTAGATGCTGCTGGTCCGGCATTCAGTGTACATGTGGATCCTGTATACGCTGAAGACGTGCCGAATAAGGGAGCCGAAAGATTCTATCAGTTACTTAAGGATGCTGATGAGCCATTGTGGGATGGTTGTCAAAAGCACACTCGGTTGTCAGCGGTGTCACAGTTGTTGAACTTGAAATCTGAATTTCATATTTCTGAGAATTGCTTTGATCGTCTCCTCCTCATCATCAAGAGCATGTTACCTCCAGATGAAAAGCTGCCTCCAAATTTTTATCGTGCCAAGAAGATGGTGAATGATTTAGGACTTGGATATGTGAAAATAGATGCATGTCCTAATCATTGTATGTTGTATGACAAAGAGAATGCAGATATGGTATCCTGTTCAGTTTGCCGTCATGATAGATTTAAACCTAAAAGAGGGGTCAATTCTAGGGGAAAGGATATACCTTATGCGTCATTGCGATATTTCCCCCTTACACCCAGGCTGCAGCGGATGTATATGTCTTCAAAGACAGCTGGACATATGAGGTGGCATGCAGAAAGAGTACGTCGGGACATCGATATTATGACTCATCCTGCAGATGGCGAAGCTTGGATTCATTTCAACCATGTTTATCCTATCTTCTCAAGGGAGTCACGTAATGTGAGGCTTGGTTTATGCACTGACGGATTCAATCCATTTGGAGGTTCAGTGGCTTCCTACTCCAGCTGGCCAGTGTTCGTGACACCATACAACCTTCCTCCGAGCATGTGCATGAAGCGAGAGAATTTGTTCCTGTCCTTATTGATTCCTGGTCCGAAAAGTCCTACAAAAAATATAGACATCTATTTAAGACCGTTGATTGATGAATTGAAATTATTATGGACTGAGGGGGTCAATACTTATGATGCATCTAGAAAGCAAAATTTCACTATGAGGGCAGCATTGATGTGGACTATAAGTGATTTTCCTGCATATGGAATGCTATCTGGTTGGAGCACAC
Source organism: Colocasia esculenta (assembly GCA_014218235.1). Lineage (NCBI taxonomy): Eukaryota > Viridiplantae > Streptophyta > Magnoliopsida > Alismatales > Araceae > Colocasia > Colocasia esculenta. The sequence continues at coordinate 107,139,332 of CM024763.1, read as the reverse complement.
ATGGGAGGCTAGCATGTCCGTATTGTATGGATAATACCAAATCGTTTGTACTTAAACATGGTGGGAAGTCCTGCTGGTTTGATTGCCATCGTCAGTTTTTACCAGCTGATCACCCTTTCAGAACACAAAAAGATGCATTCCTAAAGAACAGAAAGGAACGAGATGAAGTTATATTCGAGAGGTTGTCCGGTCATCATATGGCAGCACGTGTTGAAAATTTGCCAGATATCACACAACAGATGGGTAGTACCCGACACCTTTCAGGTTTTGGGAAGGAGCACAACTGGGTGAAGAAAAGCATTTTCTGGGAGCTACCTTATTGGTCGACTCTTCTTGTGCGGCACAATCTAGACGTGATGCATATCGAGAAAAATGTCTTTGATAATGTATTCAACACAGTTATGGATATCAAAGGTAAAACAAAGGACAATGTGAAAGCACGCTTGGACTTGTCCATGCTCTGTAAACGTCCAGAGTTAGAAATTGTTGAAGTAAATGGGAAATCAAGTAAACCAAAAGCAGTTTATGTGCTTGGAGGAGGACAAGTTAAGGAAGTGTGTCAGTGGCTGAAACAGCTGAGATTTCCTGACGGTTATGTGTCAAATATTGCTCGTTCTGTCAACGTCAGTGAGGGAAAGATATATGGAATGAAGAGTCACGACTGCCATGTGTTCATGCAAAGGTTGCTACCTATTGCATTTCGTGACATCTTGCCGAAGCCGCTATGGGGAGCGTTATCTGAGTTGAGTCGATTTTTCACGATTCTATCTGCATCAGAACTCAGGCTTCAGGATGTGCAAACTATCGAACAGAATGTGGTCACCATTGTATGCAAGTTGGAGAAGATATTTCCACCTGGTTTCTTCGATTCAATGGAGCATTTACTCGTACATCTACCATATGAAGCAAAGGTTGGAGGGCCAGTACAATATAGATGGATGTATCCATTTGAGAGGTATATGCATGATATTAACTGTTTCCTTCTTACAATTGCACCTTACATAAGCGATAGATTTTCTAATTGTCTCTTACATTGTGGATGTAGGTGTATGCATGACCTCAAAATGAAAGTCCGAAATAAAGCAAAAGTGGAGGGTTCTATTGCTGAGGCATACATTATGGAGGAAATCTCTAATTTTTGTTCAATGTACTTTGAAGCAGACATTCAAACTCGTTGGACACAACCTCCACGTAATGATGATGGGGGGGAATCTGTGGGTTCAAATCGACTCTCAATATTTACTCATCCTGGACGTGCCTTCGGACGTTCTTCAACTCGAATGCTGGATGACAGAGAGTTATGTGCCGCAGAGATATATATTCTTTTAAATTGTTCCGAGCTAGAATGTTATGTTGAGTAAGTACTAATATCACAATTTAAATTTATATGTAAGTTCTTTGCCTTTATTCTACCTATTGAATGTGGTCTGCTATTCATATTGCAGACAATTTGATTCAGAATTAATTCAAAGAAATCCACATCTCACTGATTTTGAGGTTGAAAAAGAACGAGAGAAGTCATTGGCCTTATGGCTAAGAAAACGCGTAAGTGTACACCGTCAAAGAGTATTCAAAAAAATTCATTTCACTTTTTAACTAGCCTTTTCTACACGCAGGTTGAAGAAGGTTTAATTACTGATGAAAGAGTTCGTCAGGTAGCCTACGGCCCATCCAAAATTGCACAGAATTATGTGGGATTTATTGTTAATGGGTATAGGTTTCATACAAAAGACTATGGGCAGAATAAATCTACCATGAACAGTGGCGTATGTGTAAAAGGGAGTACATACAATGAAAGTGAGTATGACTACTATGGTATTGTAGAGGAGATCCTACAGTTGCAATATCTAGGACAAGACAATCATATATTCTTGTTCAAGTGTCATTGGTTTGATCCGAATTCCATTCGAAATGACACAACGCATGGGATTGTCGAGCTTAAGCATAAGTCAAAATTGAATACTTATGAGCCATTCATCTTAGCCACACAAGCCCAGCAAGTGTATTATACAAGCTATCCATCATCTACAAACAAAGAACGAAATGATTGGTGGGTAGTTTGCAGAGTTAAGTCAAAACTATTCTCTGATTATGAATTGGACATGACTGATCAGACACCTGTAGAGGTCAGTGCTGAATTCTTTCAAGAAGACTTTGTCGAAAATGTAGAGTTGACAACTCATATTGGAGAAGCTGAATCTGAAGCACCAATGTCCTTGTCTCACGGAAATGAGGTCGAAGAAGTCGATCTACGTGAGATGGAAGACAGTAGTGCTCGTCGTACAGATATTGAATGTGAAAGTTCTGATGAGGAAGATGAATATACCAGTGATGAATGTGAAGATGATGATGAAGATAGGGTTGAATTGAACATATCGTCATCATCTGAGGAGGAAATGGATATCAATTAAACAAGGGTAGAATTTTTTCACACTTGTAAAGTATATGTCAAGTAGCTCACTTTGAATATAAGCAATTGACTAGTACACATTATTATTTTATGTTCTCTATGAAGATATGGTTCGTGGAGCTAGATCTGGTAGCAGTTCTTGGAGGGGCAGCCGTGGGAGGGCTTTGTTCGTCGCATCTGGTATGTATATTTTTCTAATGTAGTCATCTGTGTGTATTTTTCTTTGTGTATTATTTATGTGTACTTCTGTAGTGTTAATGCCATTCAAATTGTTACAGCTTCTGCTTCTCCTTCGGATGAGCGGACACCTCCTCCCCCTGCAGGTATGTATATTTCAATTTTCAAGTATTTTTGTAGTGGCTCTATATACATATTATTAATGTTATTAGAATTGCTACAGTTGTTAGTCCTTCTGCTCCTCCTACCGTGCCCGCAGGTATGTATAATATTTGCAGATGTACTTTTATTGTGCATTCATCTTCCTCATTACTTATGCCTTCTATTCTAGTTACAGCTGTTGGTGCATCCTTCGAGTCTCCTCCTGTAGCAGCTGGTATGTATATTTAAAGTTATACTTTCATGTACGCATTAATTCTGATGCCATTAAAATGTCACATGCTCAGGTCACTCTACACATTCTGCAGATGCACCATTAGGTTTGTATATTTAAATGTTAGGATATTTCTGTAGTCATTATTTAGTATTTTTGTACATTACTCATGTTGTTCTTCAATTTTTTCCATGTTCGGTGCCAGAGGATGCTGTGAGTCTGCAGGAGGGCGGAGGTAGTTTTTATGAGAGCACTCTGCGGGAGGTCTGGATTAATGGGTACGTAATCAACGTGTATGTATTTCTTACGGGCAATGAGGTGAATTTAGTTCATAATTTGACATTATGCAGTTACATCATTGCAGTGATAAAATAGAGCCTGCTCAAGCTTCTCAATTTATCACAAGAACATTACAAGCACACTTTCCTGGACCTATTCATAGATTCAATGATTTCCCGATGGAGGTCCAGGAGCACTTGTATCAGATGTTCATGGTATGTAATTTCGCATTGTAATTTAATTCTTATCGTATTCATACATGCAGTTAACTAACTCTTATGTATATAGAGCCAGCATCGATTCACGCGTCGTCCAGACGAGGCGCGGTCTCGATTTGTATGGACGATGACCGCAAGATCAAATTTCAAGCATTTGATGTATAACGTGAGAAAAAATGCAGAGAAACATTCTCAGAGTGCAGACCCGACTCTTTGGAAGGAGCGGGCACCCAGTTGGATGAGGGGAGAATATTGGGAAACTCTTTGCGACATCTGGGCTGCAGAGAAATGGCAACAGACATCCTCAATAATGAAAGTTAATCGGGCTGCCAATCCAGAAGCAAACATGCATAGTAGTGGGTCTGTCTCTTTTGCGACCCATCAGTCCAGATTGGTAAGTAATTTGTCCATTTCTGGTCTCTTTTATTTATAAAGGTACTTATTTATGTCATGTTTTTTCTGTGAAATAGGAGAAGGAGCTAAAAAGGCAGCCGACATTTTCGGAGGTGTTCGATAGAACACACAAGAAAAAAGGAACGGATGCATACATTAGCGATAGAGCCCGCGTGGTTGCAGTAAGTATTTAGAAGATATTCACTATTTAATTTTTCACATTAATATGAATATTAACTACTATCATTTTTTCTGTTTTCTTGCAGGAGTCATACAGAGAACAAATGACGGAGAAGTATGCCGGGGAGGACGAGCAGCCGCCGTTAGATCATGAGGTATGGGTTGCGGCAGCTGGGGCCCCAAAGAAAGGCCATGTGTATGGTTTTGGGCACAGCATCGACACGAGCCGGGTGTTATCTGGAGGATCCAGCTCAGGGTCACAGACCAGTGCATTCCACGCAGGAGTTGGTACTCCAGGTACTTCTTCAGGACAGCTGATGGGCTTCATTGACAGTAGGATATCGGGCTTAGAGTCTCGTCTGGCGGATTCGATGGAGACTCGTCTTGCCCAGATGCAGATGCAGGTGACCGACGCACTACAGGCCCAGCTCTCCCAGACCCTCTCCCAAGTTATCGCCCAGGCCTTCTCACAGGCACCACCTCCTCCGCCACAGGCAGCACCTCCTCCACAGGCAAGTTATTTTAACTTTCATTTGGGTTGATCGACGCACAATTTTTTGTTAAGCAAGACAGTTTGGATTAAAAATGAAGAACTTAGGTAGGTTTCGGGGTTCAAAATTAGAAATACTCATCCGATTGGCCTCCGGTTTTTCCAGCACGGCCAGGGCGATGAATGTGACTTGTGGAAACTGACGGAGTTCAATTCGGACTCCCGGTTTGAGGTCGACGCCTCAAACTTGCATTCGACAAGTCAGTTTACATTAAAGATGAAGAACTTACGTTTAGGGGTTCAAAATTAGAAATACTCATCTGATTGGCCTCCGGTTTTTTCCAGCACGGCCAGGCGATGAATGTGACTTGTGGAAACTGACGGAGTTCAATTCGGACTCCCGGTTTGAGGTCGACGCCTCAAACTTGCATTCGACAAGTCAGTTTAGATTAAAGATGAAGAATTTAGGTAGGTTTCGGGGTTCAAAATTAGAAATACTCATCCGATTGGCCTCCGGTTTTTTCCAGCACGGCCAGGGCGATGAATGTGACTTGTGGAAACTGACGGAGTTCAATTCGGACTCCCGGTTTGAGGTCGACGCCTCAAACTTGCATTCGACAAGTCAGTTTAGATTAAAATGAAGAACTTACGTTTAGGGGTTCAAAATTAGAAATACTCATCTGATTGGCCTCCGGTTTTTTCCAGCACGGCCATGGCGATGAATGTGACTTGTGGAAACTGACGGAGTTCAATTCGGACTCCCGGTTTGAGGTCGACGCCTCAAACTTGCATTCGACAAGTCAGTTTACATTAAAGATGAAGAATTTAGGTAGGTTTCGGGGTTCAAAATTAGAAATACTCATCTGATTGGCCTCCGGTTTTTTCCAGCACGGCCAGGGCGATGAATGTGACTTGTGGAAACTGACGGAGTTCAATTCGGACTCCCGGTTTGAGGTCGACGCCTCAAACTTGCATTCGACAAGTCAGTTTAGATTAAAGATGAAGAATTTAGGTAGGTTTCGGGGTTCAAAATTAGAAATACTCATCCGATTGGCCTCCGGTTTTTTCCAGCACGGCCAGGGCGATGAATGTGACTTGTGGAAACTGACGGAGTTCAATTCGGACTCCCGGTTTGAGGTCGACGCCTCAAACTTGCATTCGACAAGTCAGTTTACATTAAAGATGAAGAACTTACGTTTAGGGGTTCAAAATTAGAAATACTCATCTGATTGGCCTCCGGTTTTTTCCAGCACGGCCACGGCGATGAATGTGACTTGTGGAAACTGACGGAGTTCAATTCGGACTCCCGGTTTTAGCTCGACGCCTCAAACTTGCATTCGACAAGTCAGTTTAGATTAAAGATGAAGAATTTAGGTAGGTTTCGGGGTTCAAAATTAGAATACTCATCCGATTGGCCTCCGATTTTTTCCAGCACAGCCAGGGCGATGAATGTGACTTGTGGAAACTGATGGAGTTCAATTCGGACTCCCGGTTTGAGGTCGACACCTCAAACTTGCATTCGACAAGTCAGTTTAGATTAAAGATGAAGAATTTAGGTAGGTTTCGGGGTTTAAAATTAGAAATACTCATCCGATTGGCCTCCGGTTTTTCCAGCACGGCCAGGGCGATGAATGTGACTTGTGGAAACTGACGGAGCTCAATTCGGACTCCCGGTTTGAGGTCGACGTCTCAAACTTACATTCGACAAGTCAGTTTAGATTAAAAATGAAGAACTTACGTTTAGGGGTTCAAAATTAGAAATACTCATCTGATTGGCCTCCGGTTTTTTCCAGCACGGCCACGGCGATGAATGTGACTTGTGGAAACTGACGGAGTTCAATTCGGACTCCCGGTTTTAGCTCGACGCCTCAAACTTACAATCAACAAGTCAGTTTACATTAAAAATGATTAACTTACGTTTAAGGGTTTAAAATTAGAAATACTCATCCGATTGGCCTCCGAATTTTTTGTAAATTTAAATATTTTATTGTTTCTAATAATATTCAATTTTAACTTATTATTGTTATATATGTATTGTAGGTTCCTTCAGCGAGTGGCGTGGGAGGAGACGAGCACGAGGACGAGGAGGATGATTCATGATTTCCATTTCACTATTATTCTTATTGTTATTGACATTTGTATTGTTGTTGTGATAGTTTATTATTATGATGTTGTGTATATTTTATTGTTCATGTGGACTTTATATTATTGTTTTGTTGTGGACAATTTTATTTTATTATTGTGTTGTGGATATTTTTATTATTGTTGTTTGTGGTCATTTACTGTGTTGTATTGTGGATATCTATTATTGTTGTGGACGTTGTTTTATTTACACAGGTTATTTTGCTAAAAATTTACAAATTAAAAAAAAAATACAAAACAGAGACCGATTAGTGACTGAAAAAATCAGTCACAATTCGGTCCCTGATATAGCGACCGAATTGAGACCGAAATTATTCGGTCTCAAATAGAGACCGAACGCATCGGTCTCTATTCGGTCCCTATATTGGGGACCGAATTGTGACTGATTTGATCGGTCTCTATTAGTGACCGAATAAATTCGGTCTCAATTCAGTCGCTATATCAGGGACCGAATTGTGACTGATGAATTCGGTCTCTATTTGAGACCGAATAATTTCGGTCTCAATTCGGTCGCTATATCAGGACCGAATTGTGACCGAAATTATTCGGTCTCTGATGTACACTTTTAGCGACTGAAGTGCTTCAGTGACTATTCGGTCACTAATTAGTGACCGAATAGTGACCGAACTTTTTCGGTCACAGATTTGTGACCAGAAATTGTTCACCGACAAGTTCGGTCTCTATTCAGTCGCTATTCGGTCTCTGAACTGTTTAGAGACCGAATAGAGACTGAATATTTCGGTCTCTATTCCCGTTTTTCTTGTAGTGTGGTGCCAGTCGCGTTTCTTGTGCGTCGTCCTCCGCCGCCGCGTTCTCTATGCGCGGGAGTTGTTGAAGTGTGGACCTTCTTCTCGTCTTCCAGTCGGCCGGAAGGCAAGAGCTCCTCGTGAATGACGCTTGGATGCCTTCCACAAAAGAAAACAAACAAAAGGAAGCCCTATTAGAACACGTTAAACATAGTATCTACTCTAAAATAGAAAGAAAGGATGGGAACATGGAGGGAACGAACCTGGGGGGTTTTTGAACCCCTTTAGGTGTAGGAAAACGTGGGTGTGTGCTGGATATGTTCTATCTAAGAATAACATGAAAAATGCATGCAAAAGAAGGAGAAAGGGAAAGGGAGAGAGTGAGCCCCATTAGGGCGACTCCTTGGCGTGATTGCAGCTCGAAGGATCGTCCAAAAGCTTCAGGAGAGTGCTGAAGTCGCCCTTCTCACGTCCCGTGCTTCATATATGATGAAATGGGTTGCTTTGGTGGAGAGGGATGTGAGGGAAATGGAGGAGAAGAGTGGCTGCGTGGCTAAGTATCTATCAAAGGAAATTTTGGCAGTCCTTCGGGGTAACAATTTAGGCTCTCCTCGTCCTTGAGGAGGTGGCCTTTCTTTTATAGAGCCATGAGAGAGAAATGGGTGATATTGTCTCTTAAAAGGGTCCAAAATTCGAAATGGGAGATAATGTTCTTTTAAAACTGCAAGGGAGAGTCCAAGGGATCCTCACAAGAGTCCCTAGGGCCAGAATCTCACCCCAAGGGGTGGAGATATCTCCTAGGGATAAAGCTGGGTCAATAGGAGGATAAATGGGAGGTTGTTGCGGAGTCTGGTGCGCTCAAGCATTGTCGCGACGTATCGTAGGGACGCGACTAGAGACGCGGCGGGTCGGGGCATTGCGACAGTAAGCCCACGTGCATGGATATTATGCATGGGCTGTCGCGGCGTCCAGGGCTGTCACGACTAGAGTCGCGGCGCTACGATATGTTGCGGCTAGGAAATCGAATTATTTTGGATTTATCAGCCAATCACGCAACAGATAAAAGTTATAATTGCACACAGACTCTCCAAAATAATAATGGGCGGGATTTCAAGGCAATTCTAAATGGTTAATGGGATCAATCAAGGCTAGTGATGGGCTGAAGGTGAGTGACCAACTAGGGGCTAACTAGGATAACATGAAATGTGGTTCAACCCATTAGTCGGAACCGGGGTGTCTATAGATTGCCCCTCCTTGGCTTCTTCTTTGCAGGGTAGCGAAGCGGAAGTGGATTGGAGATGTCATGATGTGACGGCGAAGCGGAAATGACGCGGAGTGGACTGAAAAGTGGGAGTTAAGGTAAAGAGACACCCGGTCAAACTAACAGGCAACTGGAATCTTCGTGAAAGCCCTGAGTCAGCTGCTCGAGTAGGATGCAAAGAAAAGTACAAGTCTAGACGAGAAGGAGAAAAGAAGAGGACGATCAACCCCTCGATTGAGAGGTACCCTAGCCGATTGGCCTGCAGGTTTCGCCTTGGAGGGACATGTGCGTGGCAAGCAGGTAACTTATGACTCTGTCTTGGGAGCGGTTCGCAACCAAAACGGATCAAAGGAATAGGATGAAAAATTGATAGAGAATCCATACAGGGAAATTCTTGTCAAACTGACGGGAACAACTCACTCGGAGGCAAACCTTCCGATTTGGAGTGGAATTGGATTTCTTGTTTGGAAACTGGAAGATGATTGGGCACTCAACAAGGGCTCATCAAAAGTTAGGAAAACTCAAAGTCCTACATGATGCATGCTGGGCTAAAATAAAAGAAATCATCAAAACAAATGCAAATAAAGGGAGAATATAGAAAATATATCAAGGATAATATTGTTAAGCCAAATAAGAACGGGTCAAGAGACTACCTACAACCGCAATGCAGGCCTGAATCCATCGTTCCCGAACTTAAACAACTCAACGGCCTATCCAACGATTAACAATGTGCACCTAGATCATCACTGTTTTTGGTAAAGGGGAACTCAAATCCCAGAACACATTGAGAACCAGCCGGTCCTTGAAGTGATATAATAAGTAGAATACCATATAGTAATGCGAGGAGTGGGGACAGAAATACAATACCTGTCTTACCTGTGCCGAAGTCCCCCTTTTTCTTGATCTTCTGAATTTATGATTTTTTTGGGATAAGAAACAAACACAATGAACACAAACTGACAACATATATTCACAATTATAAACAAACAAACAAACATACACACAAGGCACATGCATGAAAACAGACCTTCGGGTAGAGAGGCGACACTATGGATGACCGCGACATAGTCGCGTCAGCCCGCCCTGTCGCGACCTGATCGCGTCAGATCGCACCGTCGCGACTTGGACCAAACCCAAAAAGACCAGGAAACCGGAGTTTATCCTCATCCTAAGACATCTAGACTAACACTAGGACTCCTAAACCTCTTCTAATGCTATCCTAACACCTAGTTTCGGGATTAGAGTAGGAGTGGACCTCTCTAGAGTCTATAAAAGAAGGGTTTAAGGGGTTAATCCCGCAGCTAACCCTTAGCCTCTCTTCTTTTCAAGTTTCTTCCCCTGTTTCTCTCTTTTTGCCACCATGAAGAGAAACTACTCAGCTTTTCAAGAGGAGATCTGTAACGACCCAGAATCCGCATTACCAGTAACAACCAGTAACCCGAATTCTGACCCGCTAACCCACGAGACAAGCTCGGAAGGGTAGGAATTTAAGAGTCCGAGGAGACTATATGTAAGAAAATACACCACCATGCAAAGCAGTAAAATTCCATTATATGAACATATCATATACAACCTCAGAGTCTGAGACAAGGTACAGAGTACAGAAGTACACAAAAAGGTACAACTCACTGCAGCTAGGGAGCACCACACCGGAGTGTCTAGACTCGCCTGGAACGGGAGTCGACGAAGACCCACCTGAAAGGGAAGGGAGTGAGTCTCAAGAAAGAGACCCAGTAGGGAAAAGTAACCCCACCGGCAACTAAACTAAAGTGCGGAAAGTAAAAACTGAAAGTAAGTACACGTCGCACCACAACACAAAACTGTAAACCACGCGGCTCAGTAACACACACTCACACACACAACAAGTAGGACTCAGCTAGGGTCTGTGGCTCGGCGTCTCGTCACCACAGAGGCTCTCAACCCCAGCCACGTGTGCACACTACAGACGCTCTCTCTCGCGTCTGGTCCACGACCGGTTTTTCCCCTACGCTTGACCCTAGCGGTAGAGAAGGGGCTCCACGGAGACCGGCTCAAAACCACCACAAGGAGTACGCACAGGACAGAGTCGCACTCGATGTCCCGGCTCACTAGCGGAGGACAACCACGCTAGTCGTCTAGACGGAGTCGCACCCACGCCTAGGTAACACAACAGAAACGGGTACACGGTAACGCAACGCGCGTACAACAGACGGAACACACTCAACGTCTGGAACCCAGTACAGTAGTAAACACCTCGTGCCACAAACAACTACTACTATGCACAGGCGGAGTCACACTCTAAGCCTGGCCCATATGTGCTATTTAGGGCGGACATCACATGTCAGTCGCCTCTAATCACACAGCTTAAGTCTGTTGGGAGACAGGATATAAACGGCCACATCGATTGCCGCCAACATGGAGTAAACGGCAACCCTCATGTCGTTAATAGGAACTAAACGGCAATCGACCTTGTCGTTTAATTCACCCCTGAAGATCTCAACGTCAACAGATGTGGACATTGATATCTCAGCTCCCCATACCCAGAACTGACCCGAATCAGTCCCAAAAGGCAGAAACACTTAACTAAACTCTGACTGATGGAGGGAACACTTCCTCACATCAGTTTACACTACCAGAACATCTAAACTAAACATTCTAACACTTAGATTGTCTAATTTACCCAAATCCCGGCATGATACAACCCAAACCCTAAACCACAAATTACACACCAATTTGCTTAATTGGACATGATGGTTTGCTGGGGAGGGTTATAGGGGTTAAGTCCCTACCTCAGAACGCCTTAAGAATCCCCAAACAGCCACCAATCGCGCCGAATCTCCCCGAAGACTCCGCGCGAATCACGCCAAAAACCTTGCGATTCCCGCCCGATCTAGCAACGCCACACGATCCAGGGGCTTCCCACGAGCTCAAATCACTCAACAGAAGCTACAGAAATCAAGAAAGGCTAAGGTGGAAGAAGGAGAGAAAAGGAGAAGAAGAGGAACTCTGCTCTCGGGCTGCCCTATTTCAACAGGACTGGTTAGTCGCGTCAACATCAATGGCCGCCAACTGAACCGCCTACAGATTAACGTCCACATAGCTTGTCGCTGAGTTCAACTCAGACGTCCACATCGCTGGACGCTGACTCAGACTCAACGGCAAGCCCTGGCCGTCAACTACACAGGACTTCTACAGACCCAATAAGGATCACTAAAGACCCGAGACCTTACAAGATACCTCCCTACTCAGTCCAAAGGCTGCTAGGGAGTCATATGCCAATCTCCAGCATCTCTCCGACATCCCGGGGCACATCTACATGCGCCCGGATCTCCAAGTAAGTGGCCTTTCTCAATTTCTGAACTTTCTGCACTTATGTTCTGCTCTGTTTTGTTCTTCCCGTTCTTAAACTCTCCTCTTCTTCTCTCCTTCAGGTTTTGCCTGGTCAGAGGAGGTTCTCCAAGCTACCATGGCTCTCCCTATGCTGGAAATGCTTCCACATGCTTCCATTGGCCACTTAAAGGAGTGGGTTTGGCCACTATTCTGGTTCTCGCTAAGAAGTACGATAAAATCGTACACGTGTGGGATAGCGTTACGGCGCTAGCGGAGTTGTGGCATCCGCAGACCCACACGTTTCTCTTCCCGACATTTGAAGCCATGATTCTTTTGGAGGAGTTGGAGGTGATGCTCGTCCTCCCACGGTACCAACAGGGCGAGGAACTTGCGGTTTCATATACCGTGGAGCCGATCAACTCTTGGAGCATCCTTGCGGAGATCACAACGAGGAAAACGGATTTGCACTCCATGACAAGCATGATGCATGTCCACCTTCTCCCTATTTCGCAATGGATCATTTCCCAATGCAAGTGTAAGACACACAATTATCGGGCCATTGCCAAAGCAGCTGCGATCTGCATATGCGGGGTCATCCTTTTCCCCACGACGGACGGGGCTATCTCCTTTGCAGACCTCAACATCATGGACTCCCTAAGAAGGTATGAGCATTGGACAGGCTGTTTTGGGATTCCTCTATGCCGGTCTATCTTCTGCGGCTACGGGAGGTCCCTTCTTCGGCTCCATTATCGCCCTCGAGCTGTGGATGGGCGTTCACATTCAGTTCCGGGCAATGGAGGGGTTGGCCACGGAGTGCAAGATGATGCTCAACCATCCACTGGGTTTCGTGGGCGGCCCTCTACGCATGAGCACCAAGGCGTGGTGCAAGACAGCGCAGCTGAAAGGACGGAAAGCATGGCGCGATTATTTCAAAAGGATGACCGTGGCAGAGTTTGACACGCGCCCCCGTTTCATGCACGGTCGGATGATTCATCTACCACAGCGCACTGGGATTGCCTTACGACTCTTGGGCAATGAAGCACTGGTTGCCTACAACCCAGACCGGTGCTACCTCCAATGCGGCGCAGCACGCACGGTGGTCCCCATCCTATCGCATTACCTACCTATCCAAGAGAGGAAGAGGGGTGATGAGTAAGACGAGCGCGACGTGCGCAGCGCCGTCGTCCATTGGGAAGGATGCGCGAGGAGCGTTGTTCAAGCCGAGGTAGAGGAAGACGATGATGTGATCAAAGAATACATTGAAGCTTTGAAGAAATTCAGCCAGCGGCGGGGATCATTTGAAATTCAATTGATTTGATTGTAGGCGAGAATCAGATGGTAGTTAGGAAAGGAATTAGAGCATTTGTATTTGATAGAAAGGATTAGTAAATGTAATGATTTGAATTGGAATGAACAAAACTGAATTTTCTGCAAGTTCAGATGGCTTGTTTGATGACGCGACACCCCTGGAAACCGCCTTAATAACGCGTCAGGGCGGCTGGCCGCGACATAGTTGCGGTCACCCAAGCCGACGTAGTTTAGTCGCGGCCCACCGTCCTGACGCGACTCGAACTGACCGATTCAAAACGCAAACGGCCCTTTCTTCCTCCTTTCCGGGTTTTCAAACTCAAAAAAAAAATCCTTGAGCCATCTTGCATTCTTTGCACTCTTGCTCTTCTCCGCATCCTAACTTGCCCACAAGCTCGCTCATTTCAACACTGATTCGAATGGAGGGAGAAAAGAACTCGGGTGAAGGTTCCTCACGGAGGAAACGCCAGGCGGAGCGGCGGAGCTCTCGGCGCCAAACGGAGGCGCCTCTGGTTGAGGAGGAGGTGGACGTTGCGGAGATGGCGGTGGAAGAAGAAGAAGAAACCCCGATCGTGAATGTGGAGGAGGAATGGAGGAAACGCGTCAAGGCGATGAAATCGGTAAGTAGATCGACCTTAGGACCTTGTATGGATGTATAGAATTAGCAAACGGAGCCCCTAGAGGGCAAATGTAGGGCAAGAAGCCCAAGAAAAAGAGGATCAAACAAAGGGGGGCTTCGGCCAGTCTGACCCTGATAACGCGTCAACCCGACCCGCCGCGACATGGTGTCGCGACGGGGCGGGGTGTCGCGACTCTGTTGCGGCGACCCAGGCAGACGTGACCTTATCGTGGCCTCGGAAGGCGACGCGATAAGGTCGCGGTGCCCCGCGTCATCGTGACAGGGTCGCGGTCGCCACGGCTACCGTGACTCCGACCGAACATTAAAACTGACTGGGTTTAACAAATGGAAAATGTTGCAGGGTGAGATGAGGGCCCGAGTGTCTTGGCTGATTGTGCTGGCTGTATACCTGGCGTTTCCCCCCTTCCAGAGAGAGAGGGTAGAGGGGATGGGGTTTGGAGATATCCTGGGATGGAGAGGATGAGGGCGGATCCGAACCTTACCCAGGCTTTGAGGAGCAGGTGGGATGCGGAGGCGACCGCCTTCACGTTCCCATGGGGACATATGATCCCCAGTCTCGAGGATGTGAGCCGGATCACAGAGCTCAGGACCTATGGGAGGCCAGTGAGTTGATACACCTATCCTTGCTACCACGACCTCGCCCAGCGACTACTAGAGCTACCCATAGAGCACAGGTCTTCCCTAGTACCTAGGGTACCCCTCCAGGAGAGCCTCGAGTTGTTCGATGTGGGGAAGGTAGTAGGAGAGAGCGACCAGGAGCACTTAGATAGGTTGACTCGGGTTAGCCGGAGGGAGCTTGCGAGCAAGCCCGGGGCGCAGACGGATTTGGATTTGCACCGCTTCCTCGTGCTTTTTCTTGGCAGACTGTTGTTTGCTACGAGGGGCGACGCGGTCCACTGCCGCTTCCTGCCTCTGCTGGCTGACCTAGGTGAGGTAGGGGGGTGTGCCTGTGGAGCAACCTTCCTAGCACATCAATTTGACAGCCTGGGTGCTTCGGAGCGGCAGACTTCGACGAGCGGGTTCTTCCCCTTCCTCCAGGTACACACCTTCTCTTTGACCCCTATGAAATGAATTGAATTCCTTCTAAACTGCCATCTAATTTGCTTTTCACCTTGCAGGTCTGGTCTTACCTTCACCTCCCGGCCCTGGGGAGAGGTGAGCTCGCACGGCCAGGTCTGGTACCCATAGCACGCCGTTGGGATCCTATTCGGGATTCTCGCAGCCTAGGGGACCAGCTCGAGTGTCTGCAGGAAGCTATTGACGGCTACCCCTACCTGGATGTAAGTACTCCTAACCTTTCCTTTTGATTGATTGCTTGACTTTATTGCTTGGTGATTGATCGGATTTGTTTTGCAGGTGGTTTGGCAGCCATACCTGGGGGAAGGTGATGAGGGACAACCCTGGTTGGTGCAGGCCCGCCCCTACTTCGGTAGGTCGGTGTGGTTGCATGCACTCAACCTTGTGCTACCTCTTCACTTGTTCCTTTGCCAGCGCTCACTCGGGCTTAGGCAGAGTGTAGTGGAGTTCCCCGTCTGAGACCGCTTTCGCAGGCCGGGTCGGAGTTTCCGGGGACTCCACGACACTACCGATTGGCGCAAGCGGGCGAAGGAGCAAATCAACAACTGGGAGCACAAGGGAAAGGTAGTCAAGTTCACTGCGACTACCGACGATGCATACCTCCAGGCGTATGCCTTGAAGTATGGAGGGAAAGTATATAAGAGCGCCCGACACCAGGTAAAACTCCTCAACCATAACTCAGTGAATTTTTCAGATTTATGGAATTGAGCTGATGATTTGACAATGCATTGCAGGTGGATATAAGTGGCGAGATTGCATCGCTCCGAGCCTTACTTTACTCGGCGGTGCAAGATCGGGAGGCAGCGCAGAGGCAGACAGCCGAGCTGGTAAGTACCCTGCCTAATTTCAGCACTTAATTTAGGCAGATTTTGGAAATTGACACTTTTTTGTGCGCAGCGGAGGGAGCTGGAGAGGGTGAGGGGCACCGGAGCAGGTGGTGCTTCCTCTTCGCGAGGTGCAGGGGGCTCTCCATCACTTCTAGAGGCCCAGCTGGCTGGAGCAGTGCTGAGGGCTGAGGAGGCCCAGAGGCACCTGGAGGAGCGAGTAAGCACAATAGAATTCATAATTGATTATTTTTAACAATTGATTATTGACTGATTGCTCTGATGCAGGAGAGAGATTTACAACTTATCACGGAGCACGCCATGGATCTCCAGGGTGAGAGGGACCGGCTCCAGGGGGAGGTCCAGACTACTCGGAGTGAGATGGACCAGCTGCGCATCCGGGCGGAGGCAGCTAAGGCGCAGGTCGCGGAGGCGACGAAGGAGCTGGCGGCGCTGCGGGTGCAGAGGTCGCCCGGAGACCAGGAGGAGGTCACCCGACTGCGCGCGGAGCTGCTGACGCAGCAGACGGTGGCACAGAGCCTTCAGCAGATCGTGACGGACATAGGCCGTTCACGTAGTAGGAGCCGGAGCGGGGTGAGTGCCAGCATGGTGACTGGCGGCTTTGTAGGACAGTATTTGGCGGGTTCCTCCAGTCGGCGGAGGAACGAGGAGGAGGAGAGGCACCTCCAGGGCGATGGGAGTGCCCAGAGCAGTAGGGGTGGCGGCGAGATGCCGCCACCACGGAGCGCAGGAGGGATCTGGGGAGAGTGGCGGTGGACACTGAGGAGACTTGTGAGCCCCTCCTCATCTTTTGTACATGTTGTTCATATCTTAGTGGAACTCCTTTTTGCCTTTTTTATGTCAATTGTTTATGGAATGATGGTTTGCTCATTAACGGAGAGAGGGAGAGGCAGAGAACATTGAGTACAGCGCCGCACGTCCCTTAGAATTATCTGTCCCTGCACACTTAGTAAAAGGAACAGGTTAGATCTGCTCTTTGGCTCAGCCCCTTGTGCTTAAATAATCATAATTTACCTTCGCAATTGTCAAGAGCTGAGTGATTTCTGATTTTTTTAGATTTTTGAAATTTTTGATTTTTTTTTTTGGAATTTTGAAATTGTTGACTTTTTTTTGGATTTTGGAATTTATGATTTTTTATAAATTTTGTTTTTTTTTTTAGATTTTTTGAAATTTTTGTTTTTTTGTTTTGGATTTTTGAGATCTTGATAACAACACTTTTTGCATTTTTGAGTAATTGCCATGGATCTCGTCCCCATCCCTTGTCTGATGGATAATGTCTATGCGCGGCGTGCATTTATCCTTGGCTCACTAAGGCTTCTTGCCCCTTGAATATTGATGTTCTACACAGACCAGATGTAGGAGTCCTTTGGTCTTCTAGGAGAATATGAAGATTAGTAATGAGACAAGACTTGGTCTTGGGTTGGGTTACTGGCTTGTAAGCTTTACAATGGGTATGTCACATGTGCAATCTGTCTGTTGTCCAGGGACTTTAAGGGTCATTGCTCTTCTTTGGATTGGGGGCATGCATACGACCGGGCTCAAGGGCATCCCGCGGGGAACTGTACTGCCACTCTTTGACATGCCCCTATTTTTTTAGCATTTTTATTTCACTTTTGTTGGGTTGAATGCAAATTCATATCATTTCCCTCCTATTTTGATGATGACAAGAAGTGTTCTAAAAGCCATTTAATTGAAACATGTCAAAAACATCATACCTGAAATTCATGTTCAAAAAGTATTTTTCAAACCACATTTATCATTTATGGCCATGACAAATCATTTAACTAATGATATATGTTCATTTTTCAGGTACAACATTTTTATGCAAAAGATGAGTCGACACACCCATCAATGGTGTCGACACATCAACACATATTCAAAGGCAAATGTGTAAAAATGTTGAGACTGTCGACACATGTCAAGAGTGTGTCACACGAGTGGTAGTTTTTCAGAAATCAAGCCTACCCAGGTCGACACACTCTCAGAGCAGGTACACTAGATCCCGTTTCCAGAACAGCCAGTTTGAAGAATTGGGTCAGCAGGTCGACACACTCTCAGAGCAGGTCGACACTAGACCCAGTTCCCAGAACAGCCAGTTTGTAATTTGGGACAGCAGGTCGACACACTCTCAGAGCAGCAACGGGACCCTCTTCCCAGAACAGCCTTCCTACATATTCTGGATAGTGTGTCGACACTACCACCAGGCAGGTCGCACACTACGGAAACTTTCATCTAAAAGTTGATGGCTGCCACGTGTCCCTCTAGGGCGATCAGAATCTTCCTAGGAATGCGTGCCCTTGTACCCCAAAAGGGTATCTTTGGAATCTTAAGGATATAAAGTGTCTTTTCGGCCAGCCTTCACAAGTGAGAAGGACCCCAACTCTCTCAGAGCCTCCAAGAAGCTCCTGGCGGCCAAGAAGAGTTCGTGTCTCCTTCCCCTGCTCTCCAAGTGCTTCCAGAAGATCAATTCCCACCAATTCAAGGTGTGGGATTGGAATTTGATTCCTGAAGACTCTCTGAAGCATTCCAAGGAGGCAGATCCTGTAGAAGACTTCTTGGGTGAAGAATTCTAGGAAGATCCAACTTCTCAGATTGCAGAGCATCGACTTGGACTTCAAGCTTCACAAGTTCCTTCCCAATCAAGCTTCTACAAGGGAGTACACTGAAGAACGAAGCATCTCAATTCAATTTACCTTCTTCTGTTCTTCTGAGATATCTTTTGAGATTATGCAAGTGCTTCTGCATAACTCTCTTTAGAGTTCTCAAACTTCGACTAGATCTGTTGCTAGAGGATCTTAGTCTTAAGTGGTGTCTAGCACAGTTTCAGTGTGAGCATTGTGCTCAGGGTGTTGTGAGCCGTCGAGCTCAGTTTGAGTTGTAAGCTCAGGGTTGGTTTGAGCAGTCTTGCTCTGTGTTTCTAGAGTAGTCTTGCTCTAGAGGTTATGTGAGTGTATGCTCTGAAGTGTTGGAGTTGTCAGGCTCCTTTGGGTGTGTAGCCCAGTTGTGTTAGTGAAGCCTCAGGGTGTGAGGGTGGATGTAGGAATCACTTGGGTGATTTCCGAACCACCTAAAAAATCCTTGTGCATTTGTCTTCTGTGGTTTGATTGATTCATCCGCTAGATGCTTGCATAGGATCCGTTTTTAATTCACTTAATCAACTTGCTTTACATCTAAGTTTTTCAACTCACTCAAATCTAATCAGATCTGTAGTTTTTCACTGATAACATTGCCTCTGATTCTAAAATAGTTTTCAAATTGCTTAAGCTTCCGAAAAAGTGACTAAGATCTATCACCCCCCTCTTCTAGATCTTTTCCACACATTCATTTCGATCCTTCAACTTTGTTCCTTCCCTTTTTGCTTTTCCTTTGAATTGACCGTCCCTCTTTGAGACTTCATACACATGATTCATACCGCTTGCTGGTCTACATGCTAGTTTTCTCTTTGCCCATGGACCTTGCCCGAGCGAGAAGAGAATCGACCTCAGGTTCCCTACATGAGGGCTAAATGAAAACACCATAAACAAAGGGGAATTGGCCTTAAGTCGTCGTGTTGTGTGTGTGTGACCGGACATAAAGATCATCACATAATGAGGGAAGCGAGACACATAGCCAACAACATTCTCATTTGCAATTTGGTGTTGTTATCAATATCAGTGGTAGAATCTTTAAGGTACAGCCCATTCATAGGTGAGAGAGCTCCTCACCTTCGGCATAACTAGCCTAACACATTTCTGGGGTACATTTCCTTAACGACGTACGACCCTTCCCAATTGCTGACAATTTAGACCTTGGACCTCCAGGTTTTATAAAAATGTGCTTCAAAACCATGTCTCCTTCTTGAAATTTACGCTCAATCACTTTCTTTTGAAAAGACCTTTAGAGTCTGTTTGATATGCGAGCACATGATCGGCGCGGCCAAGAGCCGTTCGTCTAAGAGTTTCTAGTTGTACCAGTAACGCCTCCCGATGTTCATCGGGATTGAGTTCCTTGTCCAGCTGGACTCTTAGCGAAGGAATGAGGATCTCGTATGGACATACCGCCTCCATCCCATAAGTAAGTGAGAATGGAGTTTGCCCGGTGGGTGTGCAGACGGAGGTGCGGTGGGCCCACATAGCCTCAACTAACTTTTCTGGCCAATCAGCAAACTTATTAGACTCACAAGTTTTCTTTAGAATTTTCAAAAGCATTTTGTTTGTGGCTTCGGCCTGGCCATTGCCTTGGGATAGTATGGAGACGAGTGATGCAAGAAATGTTGAATTTCTTACATAGGTCCTGAAGCTCTTGAGATATGAACTGGGGTCCATTGTTGGTGACGAGGCTGCTTGGCACTCCGAACCGCGCGATGATGTTCCTCATGATGAATTGCACACGGTTGAACCTTTGATTTCTGCAAATGCTTCAGCTTCGGCCCACTTGGTGAAATACTTAGTAGCAGTGAGAATGAAAGATTTTGTTTTACCTGAGCATTAGGATCACCAAGGGCCGATGATATCAAAGGCCACATGGAGAAAGGCCAAGGGGAGGATAGTGGATGTAAAGAGGAGGAGGGAGTGGATCTTGTCGGCATAGATTTGGCACTTGACACACCTACGAACGTAGGTGGCACAGTCTTTTCTAAGGTTGGCCAGTAGTAGCCCTGCCTAAGAATTTTCTTAGCCAACATTTGGCCATTCACATGCCCTCCGCACTCACCAGAGTGGGATCCTTCCATTACTTCCGAGCCTCTTCATCTGTCACACATCTAAGGAGCATTCATTTAGAGCGCGTCTGTAAAGCACTTCACCAATGAGGGTATATTTTATCGCGCTCTACGATGGCTCGCCTGTCCTCCACTTCAGCTTCTTCGGGAAAGGTACCGTCCCTGCAATATTGCTCAATCTCATGGTACCACGGCCTTTCTTCTAACATCATTTCCCTAGCTCACAAGCATAACTCCTTCGCTTCTTTCTCTCGCCTTTAAAACTAGAGAACTCCTGATGTTAACAAACAAGGGTCCTGAGTGGAGGGAGCCTCTAACCTTTGAACAGTGATTGTCTCAGCGCTGCGGCTGAAAGGGAAGGAGAGAGAGGAGGCCAGGGATGCGAGGGCATCGGCCAAGATATTTTGAGAGCGAGGAGTATGAATGTAGATGAGTTGACGAAATTGCTTGGCTAGGAGAGTGACCAGATCTTGATAGGGCTTGAGTTTAGGGTCACGAGTGCGATAGGTAGAAAGGACTTGCCGAAGAACGAGTGAGAGTCTCCTATAATCTGAGATGACGCGCGCCTAAGAGATAGGCGAGCTTAAGACGGCAAGGAGAGCCTCATACTCGGAGATGTTGTTGGTGGCATAGAACTGAAGCTGATAGGCTAGAGGAATGGTGATCCTTCAGGGGTGAGCAAGATAGCTCCTATGCCCCGTCCCCTAGATTGAGAGCCCATCGAAGTGGAGCGACCAGAAGGGATCGCGAGAAATGAGTGACAGGTTTTCATCGGGGAATTCTCTTGAACCGTGTCACTATGGGGAAGAGGAAGGTGAGCAAGGTGCTCAGCAATGGCATACCCTTTTATGGCTTCTGAACTATGAAGGAAATATCAAATTGGAGAGGAAGCTTTGCCAGCGTGCCAATCTGTCGGCGAGGACTGGCTTCTCAAGAAGATACCTAATAGGATCCATTCTAGAAATTAACCTCACCTTATGAGCTAGGAAGTAGTGCTTCAATTTCTGCACTACCCAAACTAGCGCTGCACATGTTTTCTCCATTGTGGTGAGTTTGAGCTCGGAGGGATTGAAGAGCCTAGATAGGTAATAGACTGCCCTTTCTTTGCCGGATTCATCATGTGAGCAAGGACAGCTCCTAGGGAGTCCTCAATAGTTGACAGATACAGGATCAAGGGTTTCCCAGGGATGGGTGCTGAAGCACGGGGGATTCATAAGTAACTCTTGAGCTCATCAAAGGCGTCTTGGCACTTACATCCATTCAAAGCTGACTCCTCCTTTCAATAGTTCATAGAAGGGACGGCACCTTTGAGAGTGCTGAGATATGAATCTCCTTATGAACTGGAGCCGACCAATCAAACCTCGAAGCTCAGATATGTTCTTGGGAGGAGGCATTTCATTTATTGCCTTGGCCTTGTGCGGGTCTATTTGAATCCCCGTTTTCTAACTATGAAGCCTAACAGCTTGCTCGAAGAAACCCGAATACGCACTTCTTTGGATTCATCTTTAACTGATACTCTTGTGCGCGCGAAATACCCTGGCAAGCACGGAGGAGTGTTCTCTTCTGTCCGAGACTTCACCACGATATCATCCACGTAGACTTCAACATCAATATGAATCATGTCGTGGAAGATAGCTAACATTGCCTTTGATAAGTGGCGCCGCATTCTTTAGCCCAACGGCATGACCACATAGCAATATGTTCCCCATGGGGTGGTGAAGGAGGTTTCTCTTGATCCTCGGGGCTAGACGAATTTGATTGTAGCCTGAATACCCATCCATAAATGATAGAGTTTCGAACCTGCAGTATTATCATCAGAACATCCAAGTGAGGTAGGGGGAAAATCACTTATGGACATGCCTTGTTAAGTCTCAGAAATCTATGCAGATTCGCACCCTTCCGTCCTTCTTCATGTCCGGGACGATGTTCGCCACCCACAATGGATAGAGGACTACACGGATGAACTTAGCCTTGTGTAGTTATCAATTTCCTCTTCATTTTCAAAGCGATGTGGGGGAGGAACCTCCTTAATTTCTGTTTGACGGCAACTGCCCCTGGCTTCAAGATCATCCTGTTTCCACCAAATCAGGGTCAATGCCGGGCATGTCATCGTAGGACCAGGCAAAGGAATCCTTAACTCCCTCAACATTTCTATGAGTGCTTCTTCTTCTTCGGAGGGAGGCTGGAAGCTATGGTTAAAAGCCTGGGATCCTCTTCAGTTCCCACGTTTACCTCTTTAGTGGGCTCATCGCTGCTGAGGTAGGTTCATCGAATCCTCTCATACCACTAGCATACGCTCTCAGCAGCGCATCCTCTATTCTCACATCATTTCATCTAATGGGTATCCCGGCTATGATGTCATAAACTCCGAAACCATCGTCTAGCCCTTCCTCTATATGCAGATCCCTCTAAGTTCAAACCACTGCTGCTTTGGCACGAAACTCTTCGACAGCTAGAAGAGCGCCACACCTTTGAATCAGTCAAGTAGATACCTTTGGGGTATGCCATTACCCTTCTTCTTCTTAGATGGGGATGAGGACTGCTAGATTCTACCCCCGATTCTAAACTAAGTCCAATATTTACAGGAGATTCTGGAGGAGTGGTCATCGAAGGCCCACTGAGCTTTTGGTGGTGGATGGTTGTTGACAGGGTTAACATGTACGGGTGAAGAGGTGGTGGAGCTGGCTGGGGGTTTGAACGGGCTGATGCTGTGGCATGGGATTACGGATTATGCCCAGGTCATTTGCCGGCTGCTGCGGCTGTTGTTGTTGTTGTTGTTGCAGGTATTGTTGCTGGAAGGGTTGGTACTGTTGTTGTTGTTGTTGTTGCTGTTGTTGTTGTTGTTGCTGCTGCGGCTGCTGTCGCCTCTGCTGTTGCTGTTGTTGCCTCTGACCCTGTTGGTCCCTCAGAGTCTGGATCAATCTTTTCATTTCTGCCCAGTCAATTTGGTTCTACTCATGGAGATCATATATCATGTCCCGGAACTGGAAGCAATCTGACACATTGTGGCCCGGATGGCGGTGATAGACACAGTACTTTGTTTGATCGGCCGCCATATTCCAGTTTGCCTTCTCAGGAGGGAGTCTCAGGGCATTCAGGGACATGAGGGCTGCAAAGATATCGGCTAAAGACTCGGCAAAGGAGGGTATTTGGCTCTTTTGGGTCCATTGGGCTTCCTAGGGGCGTAGCCATTTGAGGTGGAGGGACCTAGGAGTACTGGCCCTGATCTTGTGGAGGATTTTGTCCTTGGGAGGTGGCTGTCTATTGTTGTTGTTGTTCCATGGCTGCTGGGCTTGCTGGGTGTAGGGAGACCTTCCTACCGGGCCTTGGGGATTACTAACTGCACCCACCTGTTCATTGGTTTGGATCCCTTCGGTGACTGGGCCTTGCGGCTTCTTGGTGTAACAGGCCTTGGGGGTCTCAAACATAGAGTGTATAGGCGAGTCCTTAAGTTGGGTCTGAATGAAATGGGCTCGGCTGTGCATGGTAGAAATATCGTTCATGGCCAAAATAGCCCGGTAGGTTGGAGTGGCATTGAAAATCAACAACTTCACCTTCTCCTCCTCAGGCATTGGGCAGCGGACCTTGGCAGCCAAAGAATGCCACCAGTCAGCATAAGTGGAGAATTCCTCCTCTGGCTTCATTTTCTTAGCTACCAGATCTACAAAAGAATATTCGGGTCCCACCGGATCTTGGAATTGCTGTAGAAATCTCTCTTGAACAATTTGGAAATCCTCGCTTCCTCCGGGGGCAATGAGTAGAACCATTCCAAGGCCGGACCATCCAGGGATTTTCTGAACAAGTATGCCATGAGGTGGCGGTCATACTTGTGTGGTGCTGACTCGTAGACAAAATCTTTCAGATGAACATAAGGGTCCCCAACCCCAGAGTATCGCCGGTAGACAGGGAGCTCTGACTGGGGTGGCACCCGGAGGTATTGGATGGATGGGAGGGCAATATCAGCTACCTTCCGAGGATCGATTTGCCTCTGGAGGTCATGAAGCTCCTTCTTCATGCTCGTCCACTCCGCAAGGAAGTTGGAGGGGGACTGGACTTGATGCACAGAAATAAGGGAGCGAGGTTGCTCGAATGAGTGAGACCTCTCACGGGGAAGGGGAGCTGGTTCGGCCGTATAGTAGGTAGTTGGGGGAGATCGAGGTCGGACCTCTCGCGGTGGAA
The DNA here is from genome assembly GCA_014218235.1 of Colocasia esculenta. Taxonomy (NCBI): domain Eukaryota; kingdom Viridiplantae; phylum Streptophyta; class Magnoliopsida; order Alismatales; family Araceae; genus Colocasia; species Colocasia esculenta. The sequence continues at coordinate 107,114,606 of CM024763.1, read as the reverse complement.
GGTAGCTTGGTTCCGAAAAATGGATGGCCCGAGGGCGGAGGGGTGTAGGATTTGCCCCTGATGAAGGAAGGTGAGGTGCTGAAGCGACATGGGCGGGGGAATCCGCCGGTCGGGCTGAACTCTGATCCCGGGGAGATAAAGGTTGTTTCCCTTTGACGGCAGCTATAAATTCTCGGACTTGGTCTGGAGTGAGGTGTGGAAGAAGATGGCGGAATTGCGAGTGGGGGTCATCACCCCTAGGAGGAGAGGCAGGACGGGATCGAATCCCAGTGATGGAGGGAGGCTGGGTATGCCCTGGGAGCGTGGCCATAGAGGGTTGGGCCACCTCCTCGAGCAACCCGAGAGGAAGAGCATCGTCGGCAAGGACCCAAAATTGGTCCATGTCGAAGAGGGGATTATGATAAGATACAAAGAAAGAAGGGGACTGACTCAATCTCCCTAAACAACGACGCATACACCCCCCCAAGGCTAATAGGGGGGGATACAGACAAAACCTAGACTCAATCACAGCAAGAAAGACTGAGAGGAGGAGGGATGAACACTCAAGTTGTCATGTTTAAAGCGCAAATTTCTTAAGGTTCGAACTTGACCCTTAGATGAATTAATTAAGAGGATGTCACTCGATCAAGTGGACCTTAATGGGTATGGACTCAAGTCCTCCAGTGAAGCTAAGGAATGGTATACTCACACGCAAAGGGGTGGCTCAAACTAAGGGGTGCAACTGGTACAACCAGCCCGGTGAACCGCAACGTGCGTACGGTCACGGGGTCTTACGGAGGTCCTCGGAAGGTGGGCCCGAGTCAGCCTACGAGTGCTCGTAGGTGAGAGGACTCACTCATCCAAGGGGGGACCTAAACAAATGGGTTTCAAAAGCGTATGCAATGGGCCTGAATGCCCGAAATGTATGCACAGGTGATAGGTGAGAACCAAACAAGGCGACCAAATGGTCCTCGGGCAGAGTCGCGATGGCCGTGTACACCGCGACCTTATCGCGACAGTGCGACCTGCCGCGATAGGAACAGAGGCCCGAAACACCAAGGGGTCTTCAACTAACTCAAATAGACTACCCTATTAAATGAGAACATACACAAAAAAAGCGAATCAATATTACATGGACCATGAAGCACACAGAGACCGATTCATGAGTCAAAACAGTAACATACAAAGCATACCTGATAACGCGACGCCCCTCCACGACGCGACCTTTTCGCGTCCTCGCTGTACGTCGCGACTAGAACCGAAAACTTACAAGTAAAAATGAAAGGAAAATCCGGTCCCTAGCAGGATTTTAACATTCAGAAACGCGACAACATATGATACAAAGAGATATCACAAGGATACATGATCTGATAGAAACAAGACAAGGCAGATAGAAGGAGGAGGAGGCTGACCTGTTACCGCGTCCTCTACAAACGGTGCGACCTGATCGCGTCGCCACGATAGGTCGCGACAAGAACAGAACATGAAAAAAAAAATAGGGAACAAAGAAAAAAAGAGACTAACAGGGCACTGTCATGAGAAACAAAGAAGAAAACATGACAAGCAAGCAGTCAAAATCCACGAGGGTGGTAGTGAAGGTCCCATCGTGATCGCCAAAAGGTGTAATCACGGGGATTGACGCCCCCCCTCGACACGAACAAGTGCTAGATCTAGTGGTGTGTGAACATGGAATGTGATCGCCACCTAGCAAGCTGCCTTATAAATAGAGAATGAAGACGCTAACTTAACTAGGAAGAGGAGAGAGAAACGGGGGGGGGGGGGGGGAGGGGGGGCGGACTGGTGTCGCGACGCCTTAGTGGTCACGACAGTGCTGATAACGCGATGCTGGTGCTAGTCGCGTTTCTTGTCGCGTCGTCCTCCGCCGCCGCGTTCTCTATGTGCGGGAGTTGTTGAAGTGTGGACCTTCTTCTCGTCTTCCAGCCGGCCGGAAGGCAAGAGCTCCTCGCGAATGACGCTTGGATGCCTGCCACAAAAGAAAACAAACAAAAGGAAGCCCTATTAAAACACGTTAAACATAGTATCTACTCTAAAATAGAAAGAAAGGATGGGAACATGGAGGGAACAAACCTGGGGGGTTTTTGAACCCCTTTGGGTGTAGGAAAACGTGGGTGTGTACTGGATATATTCTATCTAAGAATAACATGAAAAATGTATGCAAAAGAAGGAGAAATGGAAAGGGAGAGAGTGAGCCCCATTAGGGCGACTCCTTGGCATGATTACAGCTCGAAGGATCGTCCAAAAGCTTCAGGAGAGTGCTGAAGTCGCCCTTCTCACGTCCCGTGCTTCATAGATGATGAAATGGGTTGCTTTGGTGGAGAGGGATGTGAGGGAATGGAGGAGAAGAGTGGCTGCGTGGCTAAGTATATGTCAAAGGAAATTTTGGCAGCCCTTCGGGGTAACAATTTAGGCTCTCCTCGTCCTTGAGGAGGTGGCCTTTCTTTTATAGAGCCATGAGAGAGAAATGAGTGATATTATCTCTTAAAAGGGTCCAAAATTCGAAATGGGAGATAATGGTCTTTTAAAACTGCAAGGGAGAGTCCAAGGGATCCTCACAAGAGTCCCTAGGGCCAGAATCTTGCCCCAAGGGGTGGAGATATCTCCTAGGGATAAAGCTGGGTCAATAGGAGGATAAATGGGAGGTTATTGCGGAGTCTGGTGCGCTCAGGCATTGTCGCCACGTATCGTAGGGACGCGACTAGAGACGTCGCGGGTCGGGGCGTCGCGACAGTAAGCCCACGTGCATGGATATTATGCATGGGCTGTCGCGGCGTCCAGGGCCGTCGCGACTGGAGTCGCGGCGCTACGATATATCGCGACTAGGAAATCGAATTATTTTGGATTTATCAGCCAATCACGCAACAGATAAAAGTTATAATTGCACACAGACTCTCCAAAATAATAATGGGCGGGATTTCAAGGCAATTCTAAATGGTTAATGGGCACAATCAAGGCTAGTGATGGGCTCAAGGTGAGTGACCAACTAGGGGCTAACTAGGATAACATGAAATGTGGTTCAACCCATTAGTCGAAACCGGGTGTTTACAAAGGGTTGTTTTTACAATTAATCCTATTAATTTGTCGACTTAAGCATGTCGATTTTTCAGTGCAAGAGTATTATTTTCTCAACTTGACAATCTCGAATTAATGCATCCTCCTCGGCTCATCTTTCTTGGATATTTAGCTCAGAGCAGTCACTTCAGCTTATCCATTTCAGCACACAGCTCAAACTTCTCCATTTGAGTCCATCTCCTACCTCAAGCAGAGATATTTTTGACCTTGTATAAATAATTACATCAACTTCCTTGTTTTAATAAGAAATAAATATTGACGACAATTGAATATTTTTGTGGCTTCACTAGATTTAAGAGAAACGTCCAAATCCTTGATGCATTTTGGATAATGTGTATAACTTAATAAGCTTGAGAAATTATACATCCGTGTGTTTTGAGTTCTATTTTGCTATGAGAAGCTCAATTTGTATGACATGTTTTGTTTGCATTAGAAGGCAACAACCAACATCTTTTGTGACGACCCTCATTATACCGGTACGGTTATACCAACCCACGTCGGTATAGTAAAGGTTATCACAGTGGGACATTTACCCAACACTATCACATGATGAGATATACACAAATATAGATACAGAGTCGCGGAAGTAAAGGACTAACTGTTATCACATTCCATCATCCACATTTATCATACATGATCCATATAACAAAATAAAAGACTAAACTTTCATAATTGAAATTAAACCAAGCTACATTGTCCACAAAATTAAAGTTCTACATTTAATACATAGTTTGTCCACAATTACATAATGATAACTCTAATACAAGCTACAATTCACATACTATGAAACCAAAAAGGGACACTACGCCAACTCCACCAGCTAATCTCCACGCTCGGAGTCGCTCTCCACTGTCTCCTCCAAAGGTGTGTCACCAACTACACCTGTACGCCGAAGCAAGGAGTGAGTCTAAAAGACTCAGCAAGTAGCTCCATACACATCATTCATGCATACATCATAGTAGGGTCTACTATTTCAATTTGCAAGGCAACATATAGCATGCTTGAACATTCATGAGAGACAACCTATCGTGGTATTTCTACAAAATCAAAACACATGGTACATGGTTTAAGATGTTTCAAATAACACTTCCTATCACATGCTTTCTACTCATTTAATCACATGAAGACTACACTTCCAATTGGACTATAACATGATAGCAATTTATATGGGATTAGAAATATCATAGCATGAATTTACGTAACATATTCTAACACATTCACTTCATGGTTACACATTCCCATATTTCACATGGTTCATTTTTCAGCATTTCACATGTACATATGTTCACATTCTAACATAAATGGTTCACATGATTTCACATTTCACATTTGCATGTTCACATATATACACAATTTACACATGTTCACATATACACATTCACAATTTATTTGCCGTGACACATAGTCCAAACCACCACTAGAAGGACACATCACATACACATAACACATAGCACATCACCTAGGCAATACAGTGATGACTCTTGGCACTGCGCAGACCGGGAGAACACGTCTCCACCCTAACCAGTGGTACTTGTCCACCTCCAGAATTTCATCCTAATGCCCTTAGGATATCTTAACACATTGAACCTTCTCATGGGGACTTTCCATGATACAGTTCCACAGCCCTCTATGGAAGCAGTGTCACACACGGCACATTTTACACATTACACATCCGATTTAACACATGTTTCACATATGATTTTCACACTTTCTTGCTTATGCACATGGTTCTGTTCATCCCTAGCATGATGCTACTAATAACAGAATTCAAGCATTTAGTAGCTCTCATGTTAATTGGAACACACCTTATCTACCTTAATCATGATACATGTGTTTATACTCATTTCACATGAATATCTCATAGTGTAGGCTACTGTTATCAAATTTTCCCGAAAATTTTACCACATGCTGTTTTCGGTATAATAACCACATACAAATTTTCACATTTTTCTGAATTCACATGCATTTATAGAAATTAAAACATTCAGTTTCATGCCATTCTTAAACTAAGTCCACATAGAACATGACATGGATTTCAGATTTGATCATACACAGTCATGAACCACACATACATATTAACACAGAAATTTTTCCCGAATTTTTTCCCAACACACACATGATTTTCCTAGAATTTTCACAAGGTCTACACATGCTTTCTATTTCTCATTGTAGAAATTATAAGAATTCACATGGATATGGGAAAATTCCCAAATTTGCAGGCATGGACTGATACATATAAACATGGTTCATAAAATTCTACAGCATTTACTCCTCAGAATCATGGAAAAACAGATTAACCAAGCATAACCTCTTTCTACACATGCTTTTCAATAATTCTAATAAATTATGCCATCTACAGAAAAATACAGGAAATTCCACACACATCACATTACCTATTTTACATAACATATAAAATTTACATTATATCCTCATGCGTAGAAACCCGAAATTAAAGATATAGGGCAGAACAGTTCACTGTTCTGTCAAGGAGAACTAAACGGCATACTACGGACGTTTACAAGAGTTGGCGGCAACATCGTTGGCCGCTGACTCAAGATCTCAACGTCAATTGGTCTTGCCGTCAAGTTCGGACCTGTGTAAAACACAGTCCGAGCTCTGAATAATGGGGAATGTAGGGGATCCAGGACACGAGGAAAATCTATAAAAATGATAAAAACCTCCTAGACACATACATGGACAATGTAAAAGGGTTACTTGCCTTTGGAAAAACTCCTAAAGGGATCAAATTAGTTGGAGAAGCTCTCCTTGGGCAGTCCCAAGAAGCCTCCAAGATGCCTCCACTCCGGCTTCTGTGATGCTCCCCTCTGAAATCCAGGGCCGGGGATGTGTCCGGTTATGTTGTCTTCCTCCTTGTCGAAGTAGATCTCCAGAAGAAGCCTTGGATCGCCGGATCAAAGCCTCCAAACTTCGGTTTTCTCACAGGAAGCTCTAGGGTTTTTCTCTCCTCTTCTCTCTTCTTGCAAGTGGAAAATGGGTAGTGGGGAGAGGCCATTTCGGGTTCAGGAAGTAGGGGAGGCCTTCACCCACTCACCATGCCGATCTGACAGTTTTGGAGCCGTTGGGGGACATCCCCCAATGGTTCCATGCCTGTTTCAGAAGACAACACTCTGCTGCGCATGCAGGGCAGAGAAGTTGGCGTCCAGATCTCTCGACGCCGAGTGAGTGTTGGCATCCAGGGTTGGACGCGGACACCACCTCAGCGGCCAGGGTTGACGCCAATAAGGCTTCGGCCAGAACCCTAATTATGCAGAAAACCATGCATACTAAGCCTCTATACATGCAATATGTACATGTATATGTTGCATACTATCCATGCAATATATTACATTATTCGTTTAATAAAACACATGCACACGTAATTATACTATTTTAATACTTAGTAAGTACGTACTACATACACAAGCACATATACACACATAAATGACGAAAGAAATAACTATGGAAATTCGAGGGTCTTACATCTTTTGTTTACTTTTGAGCAGATGTAGCATTAAAGAAATACGCAGATTCATATATGCTTAATAGTTTGATTCCATATTCATACATGTCTAGAAGTAACTCGTGATCATTTTGTCTATACATCACCTTTTAGATTTTCTCATTTGATGGATGAGAGATGTAACTCATGAATTAATGGGTCGTGATATCGAATCTGCAAGCCCATTAAGCATTCAGGCCCAAATTTACTAGCTCATAAGCATCGTAGGCACAGGGGAAGATTCCTACTAGAGTCCAACTCGCACTAGGATCTACATAAATCTCCAGAGTCTGACCACAATAGGGACACCACATGAACTCCAAACCCCATTATGACTTTCTTTCCCTATTGGTTGTTTGGAATAGAAAGTCCAACTATATGATTGCTTCGGAGGCCAAGCATCCCAACTCAATTAGCACACAATCCCAAAATTCTTTCCTCCAAGACTAGTGGTCCTCATTGGCCCAAACAAATCCATATGAAGAAGTTCTAAGGGTTTTGAGGTGGTTACCACGGTCTTTGACTTGAAGGAGCTCTTAGTGTGCTTTTCTTTTGCACATGGTCTACAAATACCTTCTATTTTGTGCTAACCTTTGGTAGACCTTTCACTAAGCTTTTCTTTAATAATTTCCTCATACTATCTAAGCTGCAATGTCCTAATCTTCTGTGCCATAATTCAGTTGATTGATCTCTATTTGCTGCCAACAGACATCTTGATCTTTCAGTTCTTCAAGATACAAAACATACAAATTCTTTTCTCTATTTGCTTCAAAAATAACTGCTCCATCCTTCATGATAATACACTTGGATTCTTGAAACTTTATGTGGTGGACCTTGTCACAAAGTTGGCTGATGCTTATAAGTTTGCTTTAAACCCTTTACACAAAGAACATCTTCAATTATAAGTTTCCTTTACTGCCAACTGATCCAGTACCAATAACTGTGCCTTTTCCATTGTTTCCATACGTAACTGTTCCTTCTTCAGCTTTTAGTTGAGAGAAAAATTCCTGTTTTCCTACATATGCCTTGAGCACCCACTGTCCAGGTACCATTTTGATGCTCTAAGGCCTCCCTGAAATGAAAACACTAAGCTTTAGGTACCCAAGTTCTTTTGGGTCCTGATTGGTTAGTATCATTGATTTCGCTTTTGATTATCCACTTCTTGTCTTGTTGGGCATGTTGTTATGATATGTCCTAACTTGTTACAGTGACTACAGCAAGATAATTTAGTTACTTTTTCTATATATTGAAATCTGCTTTGTATGCAACTTTTTGTTCAGTACAAATTTTGGTGTTGGATATATTTTAGGATAAACTATGGTTTCTTCATTATTTGGGGTGTATATCCTAATCCATTTTTCTTCTTACCTGATCTTCTAGCACCTTTTAATATGAGGAGTTTTTACCATTTGTGAATTTTTCCAATGTGCTAGATAATTTTTTATTTTTCTTCTGTTAATGAGTTTATCTCTGTTTTTAGTTCATCTGAGCTTGCTTGTTTTTCCAATTTAATTATTTGTTCATTCTTATCTTTTAGATCTTCAAATAATAACTCATTTCTTCTTTTAAGTTCAATTAACTATTTTTCTAGCTGTTCATTTTCTGATTTTAGATCTGAGTTTGTGTTTTCTAAGCAAGTGATGTTTTTCTTAGTAGCTTTCAATAATTTAGATACATCTCTATATTTATCATATAGTTCATTGAATGCTTCCTCTAAATTATCCGAATCAGAATTATTGCATGAATCAAAAGAGGAGTCAGATGTTACCTTATCATCTTTATTTGCCATGAACGCCAGGTGGCTTCTTCTTTTCACTGCTTGAGCTTGACTCATTGTCTGAGTCGTTGCTGTTTTCCCAAGCGGCTGCCATTGCCTTTTTCTTGTACTTCTTGAATCGTCTGAAGTTTTCCTTTTTCTTGTGTCCATCCTTTTTAAGCTTTGGACATTCTGCCTGATATGTCCAGGCTTCTTGCACTCATAGCATATTGGTTCTCCTTTCTTCAGATCCTTTTCTTCTGGCTTTCTGAATTCTTTATTTCTCTTGAAGAACCTTCTGCCATACTGAAACTTCTTTTTCTTAGCTAGAATTCGTTGCAGTCTTCTTGATAGCATTGCTCCTTCATTTCACTATCCTCAATGCCTTCACTGTCTTCTGAGCTTGCTTCTGATGATTCTTCTTCGGCTTTCAAAGCATTGGGATGTTTTTTTCTTGCTTGAGGACTCTCCTAATCTTTCCATATTATTTTTTCATGGGCCATAAGGGATCCGACGAGTTTTTCCAAGGACATCCTTTTTAGATCATTGGCTTCCTCAATGGCCGTTACCTTTGGGTCCATGAGGATGGTAGGTCTGAGAATTTTCCTTACCATGTCTCCAATCTATAAGTTTTTCCTAGACCAACCAACCCATTTGTAATGTTAGTAAATCTACTGAACATTTGAGTTATGGACTCATCTGATTGCATCTGAAATCTCTCATATTGTGTAACAAGAATGTCAATTCTTGTCTCCTTCACTTTGTCTGTGCCTTCATAGGTAATTCTGAGCTTTCCCATATTTCCATTGCAAATTTGCAGGCTGACTCTATTGAACTCCTTTTTGCTGAGAGCACATCATAGAATGCTTTTAGCCTTACAGTTCAAGGAATCGTTTTTCCTGTCATCATCTGTCCACTGAGCCTTCTCATTTGTGACTAGGAGATCGCCTTCTTCTACTATGGATCAGATTTTGATAATCGAAACCTTGCAGGAAATATTCCATCCTAGTTTTCCAATAAGCATAGTCTTCACCATCAAAGAGAGGGGGTCGGTTGACAGACTGACCTTCAATGTTACCTTGGGCTGCCATGGATCTTTACTCTTCAGATCGTTGGATCTTCTTCTTTGTCGAGGAGACTCGCTCTGATACCACTTGTTGCCCAGTTGACAAGCCAGAGGGGGGGGGGGGGTGAATGGGTCTTTTAAAAATTACTTAGTCAGTACTTGTACTTAAAAACATACACACAAAGGTTCTTCATGAAGGTTAGTATAAACAATAGTCACACAAGAAATCAATCACACAACACAAGGAATTATCCTGGTTCAGACCTCCTCTCCTTAGGAGTCCTACGTCCAGTCCCTGAGCAACAACTCAGGATTCTACTAACAAGGTACAGTCCCCCTATGGACACTACAACCCCAGCTCAGCTGGTCTTCCTTCACACGAAGGGAACTACAACACCCTGGATACCCCACCAGGTCTTCCTTCACCACAGAAGGGAATAACACAGAAAAGATGAGTAATGAAATCAAGCCCCTAGATCAAGCTTTAACAAGCAACGATCTGAAGCAAAATAACCCTGAGAGAAGGAGATCTACACAGTGGTCTCTCTTAGAACTACACAGGCTCTCTCTCAAGATTTCTATTGCAGCACAGAGAGCTAAGAGCTTGAGATAGATCAGGAATGAGACGCTTGGCTCTTGGATTCTCACAGAAGATTTGAATTGCCAAGACTTGCTTGTGGTGTTCGTTGGTGAGTTACTTCAATTCTTTTTGAACTGCTGTCTTATATTTATATCTTCAATTTGAAAAGTATTTGTTAAAGTATCCGTTGTCTCTAGCTTTGGTAGACGTTAGACTGCTTGATACTTGGAAGCTTCCAGTCAACAGTCTTTCATCCATTTGTGCACGCAAAGAGATAGGATCTTCTGGCGTCTATATGGTCCAACGTTGTGTGACAGAATGTTTTTAGGGCCCTGCATACATTAAATGCTAGAACAGTAGACAGCTAGGTTGTCTCTTGTTGTTAGTAAACGTTGATGTGAATATTCACCAAAATAGTAATGCCATTTTGGTATATCTAAAATATGTATACAGAGTAAGCATGATAATGGACGTTATCGTCTGCATGCATGCAAAGATACGTTCAGTCTACATTAAATGCAAAGGTGTCAGAAGAATATGCATGACGACTTTGACTATTCAATGCTTTGACCAACAGCAAATCGTTGTACATACTAAGTCGATACATTTATGACTTATGGAATCATTATGATCAAGTCAATTCAGCTAAATCGTTGTAAGACATAACCAAATCATATGTTACTGAAAATCTTTGTGGAGAGCAATCGTTGTGTTTAGTGAAGAAATCGTTATGAATACTTAAGAAATCGTTGCATAAAGCAAATCGTTGTGTTCAATGAAGAATCGTTATGAACAAGTCAATTCAGCTAAATCATTGTAAGACATAATTCTTGTCTTCCAATAATTGTAGTCTTTCCATCGAACAGTGGAGGTTGGTTGACTGATTGTCTTTCAGCATATCCTTGGGCTGCCATTTATCTTTTCTCTTTAGATCGTGAGATCTTCTTCTGAAGAGACTTGGCTTGATACCCCTTGTTGACCAGGTTGCAAGCCCAGGGGGGGGGGGGGGCGAATGGATGCTAAAAATTTCTTCTACAAATGTTCCTGTTAATAAGATTACTTTGACAAGGGACACTAAACTCAAAATTAGAGGTAATAAGTAATGGAGACAGAATAAAAACAATCACAAGAGCAACAGAAATTTATCCTGGATCAAATCTCCTATCACAAGGAGTCCTACGTCTAGTCCCCAAGCAATGACTTGAGATTCCACTAACTAAGGGTACAATCCCTCTTAAGGACACTTACACATCCATCAGCAGTTGGTCTTCTCTTCACTACATGAAGAGGCAATACTCTACCTGGTACAACATGTCTTCCTTCTTACAAAGGGAAGCAAACACCCACTCCACAGTAGGTCCTCTCTTCACAGATGAAGAGGAGCACTCACGAAGAGTAGAGGGATGATGGCCCCTAAACCAAGCTTATAGCAAATGCTTGATCTGAGGCGGAATCTGATAGACAAGATAATTACACAAGAGGAAGTTCTCTCAGATCTAAAGACAAGCTCTCAAAAACTAGAAGACAAGTGCTTTGTGGAGAGCTAAGAGCAGGAGTCTTTTTCTGAATGAGGGAACAAGCTCTTCTTTCTTCAGTTCTACCAACAATATTTTTGCATGCAGTCAACATACGTCTATTTATCTTCTCTTGAGGAAGTATCCGTTGAAGTGTCCATTGTCTCTGATCTTGAAACACGTTAGTTGCGTCTGGTCTAACGTAGGAATCAGGAAAACCTGCTATCATTAAATGCTGGGATAGACGCATACAGAGAGAAAGATTATCTGGATATCCTCTTTGCTTCTGTCGATCGTGACAAGTTCAACGTTGTAACGTGTGTGACTACCGAAAACTTGCACACAATAAATGTTGGAGCATAGACATCTTAAATTTGTTTAAACTATCAGTCAACGTCACAGGCCATGCTTTAGGAGGATATACTGAAGAGGAAATTTCGTTCTGTCATCCTTTAAAGTTCTACTTTTTGTGACATGAATATGGTAATCCAAAAGAGATGTCGAGCAAGATATTGTACCTGAAATAATAAATGTTTGAGTGCACAAGATACTCCATATTTCGCGGGAAAATTTGAAATGTACAGTGATTCAAAATATATTTGAATGACATGAGAGATATAATCTAATCAAGATTATCTAGAGTGATTATAAAAATCATTATCAATATTCTTCATTAATTGTCTAAAACATAATCGATGTTGAACGAAAGTCGATGTTTAGAGATAGTCTATGTATAGTGATAGTCGATGTCCAAACACAACTGATGTTCAAGTGAAGTCAATGTGAGTGTAATCGTTGTTGGAATCGATGTTGAGATGTGACCATAATCTATGTAGAGATGTAATCGATGTTAAAATGAAGTCGATGTGAACGTAATCCATGTACAAATGTAATCGATGTTGGAGTGAAATCGATATTCTAGGTGAAATTATTGTTGAACCGAAATCGATATTTGTATGAAGTCGATGTTCTAAATGAAATCGATGTTGAACTAAAATCGATGTTTGAGTGAAGTCGATGTTTTAAATGAAATCGATGTTCTAAGTGAAATCAATGTTGAACTGAAATCGATGTTTGATGAAGTCGATGTTTAAGTGAAATCGATGTTCTAAGTGAAATCGATGTTGAACTGAAATCGATGTTTGAATGAAGTCGATATTTAAGTGAAATCATTGTTTAAGTGAAATCGATGTTGAACCGTAATCGTTATTTAAATGAAATCGATGTTTAAGTGAAATCGATGTTGATCCGTAATCGTTGTTTAAATGAAATCGATGTTGAACCGTAATCATTGTTTAAATGAAATCGATGTTTAAGTGAAATCAATGTTTTTAACAGAATCGGTGTGAAATCAAAACCGTAATCGTTGTGAGCTTATAACAGTGGTAGATGTAGACTTAGGCAAATCATAGGCAACTGACTTCTAATAAAAATGAGTGTAAATAACTTACTAAATTTGTCTTATTTGATACCTGTTGACAAGCTTCTGCAATTAGTGTTAGTCAACAATTTCCAAGGTTTTGTTAATCACCATATATATATATATAATATAAATATATATATGGAGATAGACTGATCATCATATTTATGCATAAGAATAACATGTTTTATCCATAGCTTCACTTCGGCATGCATGTTTTTATCATGTTCAGTCGAAGCTTACATCGTCATATACGAAGCTAGCTTCGTCATATCGAAGTCTACTTCGTCATACCCGAAGCTAGCACTTCGTCATGTATGCTTTGGTCGTGATCAGTCGAAGTCCTACTTCGTCATATATGAAGTTATATCTGAAGTTCACTTCGTTATATCCAAAGTTTACTTCGTCATATCCGAAGCTTCACTTTGACCGACTACAAGTTTCAACTTCAACCGACTGTGTTGTTTTTCATTCTATACGAAGTCTACTTCGTCATATACGAAGTTCACTTCGTCATATCCGAAGCTTCACTTCGACCGATTGTGTTATATTTTGGCCATCCGAAGCTTCACTTTGACTATTTACGTTATATTCTTTTACTATCAATTGTTGCTATATTTCATATTGATTGCTATTTTAATATCACATCGATTAATATAATATTCAAACATCGATTGTCTTTCATACCGATTACGTTCATGAAACATCAATTACATTAGAACATTGATTGCCTCTGTAATATCATTTACCTTTAAATAAACATCAATTGCCTCTACATTTCAAATGTCTCAAAATGTCTTTGGCGCTCATATGAAAGTCCAAATGTACTTCATATGTTTAAATTATTATTTCTCTATCTGACTGAAGATCTTTCTGCTATCTACCTTCTATCTTATGCGGGTAGATAAGAAAAGGAGTTAGCAAAAAATAAGGATTCCTTCCTTATGCTAAAAAGAAAAGGCCTTACCTAACATATATGGATGTTAGCGGAAAACATGAACTTGCACATAAGAGGTATGGGCTATCTATCAGAAGACTTCTCTAGTCTAACATGTCCCTATCTGCATTAAATGATTGCATGACTATTCTACTCTTGGACCTGCTATTAGCATCCGTTAGACACATGAAGATGTCTGTTAGATAGAAGAAGAAGGAAAGGAGATGATGAAGAAGAAGAGCAAATGGCTAGAAGAGTCACAACGGATCAAAGAGCTTCAACGGCTACTCTTCAATGGATCTGTTCAAACTGCACTTTAAAAAAGAATGAAACAAGGCTGAAGAACATACGGGGGCAAACCTTAAAATCATTCAAAGAGTGTACATCCAGTGAGAAGCCTCAACGCCATACACACTCAAAGCAAGAGAGAAAGAGCTCGAGCCCAAGAAGAAGTGTGCGTGCAAGCAACCATCTGAAGTCTTCAAGCATTCAAGCTCCTTTCCTCTCCTCACTCTCTCTGTACTTCATTGTAAATCTGGGGGAGAGTCTGTGAGATGATAGCTAGAGTTCCTTAGTGTTCATCTTGTATAGCATTCTACTTGTTCTTTATTTTCTGAGAAAGATCTGTGTCCAGCTGTAGGACTGTATACAGTGTGCTCTCCTATATGAAGAGAAGGCCAGCGGGGTACTGGTGGTTTCTGTTCAGTTGTAGGACTGTACATAGTATTCCCTTAGGTTAAGGGAAGAACCTAGTTGGGTTGGTGACAGTAAACCTAGTTGGGGTTTAAGTCTAGCAGAACCACATTGGGGGTTCTAGGAGGGTGGCTTCTTAACCTGCAACAGAAGTGAATTTCCTTCCTACTCGGAAAGGAAGAGGACCAGTGGGGAGCTGGGGATTTGTATATCCTTGGGAAGATTGTACCCTGGTTAATGAAATCCCAAGATTTACTTGAGGACTGGATGTAGGTCTTCCATTTGAGAAGTACCGAACCAGGATAAAATTCTTTGTGTTCATTTGTGTGATTGTTTGTTGAATTGCTTCTGCACTGCTACTCTATCTATTGCACACAACTACATTTACTAACCAAAGTTTTAAAGTGGTGATTTTTATTTGTATTTTTCGATAACCTATTCCCCCCTCTAGGTTTATCCTTGCTGCCGTCCGTAGGCCAACATTTTGTGGATCCAGCAAAGGTCGAGGGAGTTTTGCAATGGGAGAGATCCCGTATAGTGGTAGAGATTCACAGTTTTTTGGCTTGGCTAGTTACTTCCATAGATTTATTAGTGACTTTTCACAGATTGCTGCACCCTGACTCGTTTGACAAGGAAGGGAGTACCGTTTGAGGAGCAGTGTGAGAGACCCCATACAGTGGCAAAGATTCACAATTTTTTAGGCTTGGCTGGTTACTACCACAGATTTATCAGAGACTTTTCACAAATTGCTGCACCCCTGACTCGTTTGACGAGGAAGGGAGTACCGTTTGAGGAGCAGTGTGAGAAGAGCTTTATAGAGTTGAAGCAACTGCTTACATCGACGCCAGTCCTAGTGTTATCTTCTGATACAGAGGGTTTTGAGGTCTGTACAGATGCTTCCAGTGTTGGTTTAGGAGTAGTTTTGATGCAGCATGGCAGAGTGGTGGCTTATGCGTCGCATCAGCTAAGCCTCACGAGGAGAGTTACCTGACCTACGACCTAGAGTTGGTAGCTGTGGTTTTTGCCTTCAAGATCTGGCATCACTACTTGTACAGAGTGAGATTTGTGGTTCGCACCAACCACCAGAGTCTGCGGTATGTCTTTTCACAGAGGGATTTAAATATGAGGCAGCGACGCTAGATGGAGTACCTGAAAGATTATGATTTCAATATTGAGTATCAGTTTGGGAAGGCTAATGTGGTGGCAGATGCACTGAGCAGGAAGGCACAGATCAGCCATCTTATGTTGAGAGAGTGGCAGTTATGGTAGTCTACAGCAGAGGGATCCTTCAGAGTCTCCACCAAGCGACAACAGTGCTTGCTTGGTAGTTTGCTAGTTGCTCCAGCCATTGTCCTGCAGGTTATAGATGCACAACAGACAGATCCTGAGTTGCACAGAGTATTGCTACTCCTAGAGGTTGAGCTGCAGGATGATGGGACTGTTAGTTTCCGCTATGGCCTCTACGTGCCGGCTGAGGAGTCTGTTAGAACAGCAGTGTTGCAGGAGACACATGGGTTCCAGTACTCGATTCATTCAGGGTCAACAAAGATGTACCACAGGTTGAGATGACAATTTTGGTGGCCCGAAATGAAGAGAGGCATTGCGGCTTTTGTTGCCAGGTGTTTGGTCTGTCAGCAGGTGAAGGCCGAGCACCAGTGCCCTTGGGGGCTTGTTCAGCCGCTAGAGATTCCCATGTGGAAGTGCGATCATGTAACAATAGATTTTGTGTGTGGACTGCCGAGGACATCAGGGGGATATGACAGTATTTGGGTTCTTGTGGATAGCTTGATGAAGACTGCTAAATTCTTGCCCATTAGTGCTGACTGGGAGGTGAGCAGGTTGGCCAGACTTTATGTGGAGAGGATTGTTCCTTTGCACGGGGTGCCGATCTCTATTGTGTCAGATAGAGATCCTCACTTCACTTTCTGGGTTTTGGCACAACTTCCAAAGAGCCTTGGGGACAGAGTTGGCATTTAGCTTTGCCTACACCCACAGTCAAATGGTCAGTCAGAGCAGACTATTCATACCTTAGAGGACATGCTGCGAGATCGTTGTTTAGAGTGGCAGGGATTGTGGACATCTTACTTGCCGTTGGTCGAGTTTGCATATAATAATAGTTATCATTCCAGCACCGGCATGGCACCCTATGAGGCTCTGTATGGACGACCGTGTCGTACTCCTCTCGACTGGTTTGAGGTTGGTGAGCATGTTGTTACTAGGCCAGAGTTGGTTCAGCAGTCAGTAGAGGTAGTGCATCTTGTCAGGCAGAGGCTTTAGATAGCACAAAGTCGGTAGAAGAGTTATGCATACCAGTGCAGGCGACTGTTTGAGTTTCAAGTGGGGGACCAGGTGTTTGTCAGAGTCTCCCCTATGAAGGGGGTGATGAGGTTTGTTAGGCATGAGAAGCTGAGTCCCTACTATATCGGACCCTTCACCATCACTGAGCGAGTTGGAGGCCTGGCATACAGGCTACAGTTACCTTCGGAGTTGGCAGCGGTCCACGATGTGTTTCATGTGTCGATGTTGTGGAGGTACCTTGTAGATGAATCGCACGTTCTCCTGAGTTCAGAGTGGACTGAGGTGACACCAGTGTTGACAGTACCAGAGTTCTCGTTGTACATTGAGGATCGCTGAGTTCAGAGGTTGAGGAACAAAGAGATTCCACTGGTTTGTGTTGCGTGGCAGCGACACTTGGGTGACGAGTCGACCTGGGAGAGGGAGGACGAGATGCGCGAGCAATTTCCATACCTCTTTGGTGAGTTCTCTTCCCCTTGAACTTGTTTGAATTTTGGGGGCGAAATTCTTTTAGGGGGGCGGGGGAGATTGTAAGGCCATAAGCCTTTATGGACCCTTATTGGGCCTTTTAAGAACAGTGCTGGTTGACGTCAAGGGGGCTTGACGTCAACATGGTGTTGATGTCAGTATAGTGTGTCATCTACTTGGTTTTGACAGCAAGAGTGGTTGTCGTCTACCTGAGTTTCTGGAATTTTCCGAGCGTTGAACTTGAAGGCAATCAATGATGACGTCAAGTTCTTGGCGGTGTGGTTGACAGCAACCTTGGTTGACGTTAACCTATGTCAGGCCTCTTTTTATAAGGCAACCCGAGGCCCCCTTTTCCACCCATTTTCTCCCCTTTCCACCCACCACCTTTACCTCCTTCTTTCTCTACCACTTTTGGCGATCGACAGGATCGTGGTGCACGTGGCGGCCTCGGATTGGGTAAGAATATGGTGGATTTGGGGATTTGACCTCGCGGGGTGTGCATGGGAATCAACGCGATCTTGAAGTTCTTCTTGGTGTTTTTGGCGTTTTGAGGTAGGGATCCTACCCCTGAACCCTTCTTGATTTTATTGTAAGCATGAAATGTGTGTGGTTTGCTTGTTAATCGAGGTTTTGGGGAGGGTTTCTCCATGCCGGGTTTTGAGGGCATATCATTCGATCCAAGCGTTGGATTGGTGTTTTCCAACTTTCTACTGGTATTATTTGATGAGGGAAAGCCTTTCCCATCATCAGATCGTGGTTGTCTGGGCTAGATTTCCCTGGGGAGAGGCCTTGGGTTGTATTAGCTGCTGGAAGCTAAAGAACTTGAAGTCAAGGGTTGTTGATGTCAAGCTCTTCAGGATGAACTTGGTGGCAAGGTCTCTTGCTGTCAATGTGAGGTTAGCGGTAGTCGACACTATCGTCTATTTTGGTGGATGGCAGGGGCTGTGCCGTTTACCCTGGGTTAACAACAATTAGGGTTGCCGTCAACCCCACAGGTAAGTCCCAGCAGTTGAGCCCTCTTGTGTGTGTGAGGCTAGGACACACGGTGTCTACCTTCTGGCGTGGTGTGCCAACGTTGAGAGCATCTCCGTCTGTGCGTGTGTTGTGCTTTGCTGTGCTTGTGCTATGTTCTTCTCGGGAGGCTCCGTCTGGATGACTGGCATTGAGTTATTCCGCCGGTGAGCCTGGGCGTCGAGTGCAACTTCGTTCAGTATGTGCCCTTTGTAGTGGTTACAAGCTGATTTCTGTGAGGCCCCTTCTCCACCGTTTGAGTCTAGTGTAGGGGAAAAATTAGTCGAGGACCAGACGCAATGGAGAGCATTTGTGTGTGCACACGTGGCTAGGGTTTAAGGACTCTGTGGTGTCGAGGCGCCAAGCCATAGGCCCTAACTGGTCCTACCTTCTTGTGTGAGTGTGTGTGACTGTTGTTGTGTTTTGTTGTGTGCTGTTGAGCCTACAAGGTTCCAGTCTTTTGGCGCGCTCCTGTGAGGAGTTAGCTGTCACGCCACTGGTTTTCTATGTGTTTTAGTGCATTGCTACTTTGGTGTAGTTTACTTTCCTACACTTCTTTTTGTACTGTTTTCTGGTGGGGGTTAGTGTTCCTACTGGGTATCTTCTTGAGACTCACTCCCTTCCCTTTTTAGGTGGTTCGTCGTCGGCTCCAGGTGCTGAGGAGCTGAGTCACTCCGAGTGCTGGTCCTGCTTAGCTGCTGGAGTAGTACTTTTGTGTACATACTTGCTGTACTCTTTACTTTTGTTGGATCTTCTATGAGTTGTACCATGTTGTTATATATATATATATATATATATATATATATATATATATATATATATATATATATATATATATATATATATATATAGTGGTTTGTTTTTAGTTCTTGTGGTTTATACATTTTCTTATATGTTCTCCTCAGACACTTACTTCTAACCCTTCGAGCCGGTGGTTCAGGGTTGGGTTACTAGTGGGTAATAGGTAATTCGAATCCTGGGTCGTTACAATAGGTCCTTCTTTTGTCAATCTAGAAGATAGCTCTTAGAAAACCCCTCTGGCAAATGACATACAATCCACTTCTTTTTCCGAGTAAGAAGTTAGCTCACTCGTATTTACTCTAGTAGGTCTTTTCTATTTTTGAGCTAGAAGATAGCTCATTGCCATCAACCGCAACAAGTCAAGGCAACAAGGGTTGCTGCCAACTAATGCCTTTACAAAGAATGATCTATGGCAAGAATGAAGACTCAATAAATGCAATAAATATATCAAATGAATGAGAACTAAGTGTGGGTAAACAGTGTGTGACTTCAGCTGAAGATGGCTACAGTTGCTGCACATGCTGAAGACTTCTTCTCTCTTAAATGTGTATTGAATGCCCACTTGAGAGGACATGAGCTTGAAGGAGAGCTTTGAATACACTTTGATGATGGGCCTTTTTGCTTGTCAAGTTTTGTAGGGGATTTTTCTCCTTTCTATCTCTTGCTCAAGACTTTTCATGTCTCGCTTTCTCAATCTCTATATCAATGTCTATATTATTCATAAAAATGCTTGCACATGTAGTTCTTCGAGACTTCTACTATTCTTTTTGTTGGTGTTTAACTTCTCTTCAACTATGATCTCTCTTCTAAATGTTGAGATGTATGCAACCCTTGTGACTTAATTTGCAATTGGTTAGACTTATTGTTTTGTGCCATTGTGACTTATCTTCTCTTGTTCTTCATGCTAATTAATGCTTGGAATATTTTTTTTTATTTTTCTCATAAATGTCTTTAAGAGGAATGGCTTGTCCTAACTTTAATTTACAGGTTGTTTGCATCTAGAATATCTTCTATGATTAGTAGATACATGTAAAAAGTAGCATTGCTCGAAGCTTTTCGGTTAGTTTAACGTTTCAAGGAACTAAAAGATACGACACACGCACAAAGTCATGTCCTTCAAAAACTCTTTCCACAAGAAATTTGAAGGATGGTGACTACAAGAAGCACATTAATCAAACTAATGACTGCAACATCCTCCCAGGTTAGAAAGAAGAAACAACAAGGAACTGAACTTTGGATTGAAGAAATCTCTTCTGAAGAATGTATGCAATAGAGAAATAGATCTTCCTAGATTATCTACTAGCTACGTTTCATTGCTTCTGCCAATACAAAACTACTACTCCATATCATGTTCCAATACTACTGACTATTTCTTATTCCTTGGGTCACTTTTACATTTGTCTCTTAACTTATGCTTGGATTGTACAATAGCCAGTACTATCACTTTTTGTGTCCTTGATAAAAAATGGGAGAAATGTTAGGAGTTGGTCAAAAGCATCCACAATCATAAAGGGGGAGAAGTAGCACTAGATTACAATCTAGAGGGGGAGAGATGTTTTGATCAGATAGGTGACTAAATCAATGTTAATTACGAATGTGTGTGTATGGCAGTGGAATTAAAATGAGTGACACACACAATTCATTTAGATCAAGTTGTGGTGTGTGAGTATAGAGTGAAAAGAGAGAACAAACCACAAGCAAACCACAGTGCACAAAGAATTTTAAGGTGGTTCGGAGAACACAACTTGTGTCTCCTACGTCCACCTCCCCACGACGAAGGAAACACTAGCACTAATACGAACAACCTGGAGCATGACGACTCCAACACCTTTCAGTGTGACGACTAAAAGAAAACCCAGGAGATAGGCACGACGACCTACTTCATAGACCACTTGTGAGTTCAACAACTCACAAGAAATTGAGCACAACGGCTCAAACACCAGTACAATGAAAAAAATAGAACAAACAGAATTTGATGATCTGTGTAGAACTCATACACAGATCACCCAATTAAAGTGTTAACTAGATGAATTACAGACTCTGAGATGTTTCCAAGCTTTTCAGATATGTCTTCATCACGAACTCCTCCAATCACAAACTCCTCCTCTTCTTCTCCTTCTTCTTCTCATTCTTCTTCTTCCTGGCGGTGGTGCTCTACTCCCTTTCTGGACACAAATTCCCTTTTTCCCGCTTTCCTCCTTTTCTGGGCATTGTTTGAGTTCTCTCGCCTTTGGAGTACGAGGATCATGGGTATTTATAGTCCCATGTGTCCATGTGGAACCATGGGATGCGTGGGCACAAAAATCTAGGTAAGATCCTTTGATTCCCATGCAAACACATGTTCAGAAAATTCAGGATCTGAATCGTCATTCAAAGTCTGTCGACATAATCAAGTTGTGTGTCGACACATGATCCTTGCATTGTGTCCTGACCAGCACTTAATGGTGACTTGTGTCGACACACATTTCACTTGTGTCGACACACCTGATCATAGACCAAAAATCATCTTTCTGGGAGTACAGGATGTGTCGACACATGATCAACCTGTGTCGACACCACCTGCTTCTTCTCTTCTGGCTGTTCTCTGGATGCAATGGATGTGTCGACACATGATGGTTCTGTGTCGACACCACTGACTACTTTTCGCTTCACTGCTTTCTGAATACAATAAATGTGTCGACACACAATGGACTTGTGTCGACACCACTGACTTCTTCAGTTCTGAATGGCTTCTGTGAACAGATGCTGTGTCGACACATGATGTGCTTGTGTCGACAAAACTTTGACAAAATTATGTGAACTTGTATATATGAAGTGTGAACCATCAAAACATGTCATTATCATCAAAATATAAAATATTAAGTGTTAAAAACATGTTATTTAGTCATCATTATAATATGTACAATATGTACAAAATGTCATCATCAAAATCAAATTATGAGTGATGTCAATTAGTCATAATTAAAATCATCATTGAAGGTTTCAAATACTCACTCAACACAACATTCTCCCTTTTTTATGATGACAAAATAAATGTAATTTCTCTCACGTCAGCAATTTCTCTCTCTTCCTACAAATTCTCACCCTTAATTCTCTGTAATTTCTCCCCCTTTTTGACAGCATAAAAAAGATAGACATGAAAAAGAAACAAAAATGGTAGGAGATCAAGAAATGCAGTTGTGGAAATGAAGGTTCAGGAATAATCAAAATAAGTGAGGCAAAGTGATATTGACATATAAGAGAAATTATTGTGTTTTTGGTATTGTGCAACAAAGTTTAATCACAAAGACCCACTCAACACAAAGCATAGCAAGACATAATGGTATGGTTGTGGTTAAAATAATAATGCAAATGTGAGATAATGTGACCCATGTGAGTGAGCAGAAGTATTTAACAAAGAGGTTATGAGCTTTAATTTTAACATAATGTAGAATAATAGGTCTAAACTCAGTATACATAAATTTTGTTTAGGTCTTGAGCTTTTCTTTCCTATCTTTTGGAATTTTCTTTCATTTTTACTAGAAAAGAACTACAAGGATAAATTAGTTAAATCTCACTTTTCAGTGCAAGAGATCACATTTACTAGATGTAAGATCTCCTGATTACTCAGTGATTTAATTTTCATTATCTTATATAGAGATAACAATTTACTTTCCACTTTTTGATGCGAGATAAATCATTTTTTTAGGTGAGATGGCCCGGTTACTCAGTGGTTCAAGAATATGCATTACTCTGTTTGTATCTTTCCAGATTGTTGTTCATTTTTGTTTGATGTTTTGCAGGAATATGGTTGCTTTGACTAGAAAAGTCATGGCTACGAATTTAGAGAGATTATTCTTAACATGTGTAAAAATGAAGCTTAAACATGCACATGTTAAACATTAAAGCCACTCATGTGCCTACAAGTGTTTTGCAAAACATTTTAAATATATTCAGTATTAAGATTGCACAACCTTGAAATGAAAATGAATCTTTGAAATTAAACTAAATGCACAATGAGTTTAGTTTCAATGTCTTAAGTCTCTCACAAGAAAATAGCACAAGGACTCAAAAATTCTGATAATTTTGGGCTCAAGATAGACAACTATTGTCAAGAGAAATGAATGAAGAAGTGACAATGACTTCCTCTGACAACTAGCTCCCCCTCAAAAAGTGAACATGAAGATTATTGAAGAAATAGGAATTGAATGAAGTGAGAGTAGAATTAACAAGAATGTTATATTGAAAGACAATGATTCCCCCTCAACAATTGCATAAAAGGCTCTTGATACTTGGTAGAGACATATACTCATGCATAGTGAAAGTGTCCAGACAAGCCTGACTTACCTTTCTTCAAATCACTATTTGATATACCAAGAGTACCAATGCAACGTGAGAAGGAGGAATTTATTTGCAAAAAGAAATGAAAGATATCAAAGATGTGGAAGTTTGCACAATCCAAGCTCTCTCCTTAAAGATGAAAATATGTTTTTAGAAAGAGGCTTAGTGAAAATATCTGCAATTTATTTTTCTGTGTCAATGAAGTGGAGTTCAAAAGAGTTCTTTGAAACTTCATCTTAAAGGAAATGATGTCGAATATCAATGTGCTTTGTGCGGGAGTGCTGAATAGGATTTTTGGACAAATTTATAGCACTGGTATTTGTGGACGCCCGTTTCCGCGCCGTCTCCGGCCGACCTCTGGATCTCCTGGACGCTCGCGGACGCCGTCGAACTCTTGTTGGCGATGAAGGGGTTGCTGGTTGACCTCGTTGACCTTCCGGTTGACTTGGGGGGAAATAAGGAAAACTAGCAAAATGAAAGGGAGTACGTGATCGCCAGGGCCTTACCTGTACCCAAGGAAAGTTGGTATCGCGTCGGTGTGGTCGCCTCGCGCATCGGATGGAGACTGGGCTTCAACTTCTCCTCCTTCAGCCGGCCAAAGGAGAAGAGCTCCACGGTCTTCTGCGAAATGTTCCTGCCACGAAAAGACACTCTATAAGTCTAAGGAAAGAGTAGTAAATGCTCAAAACGTGAAGAGACATCCCAAAAGGTGAGTCCCGTACCGGTTGCGGACTTGAGAAGAGGGGTGGCCAAGTGCTATGACCACCCTTCTTCCCTCCGTTTTTGGTTGGGAAACCCCTTTCTAGGTGTGTAGGGAAAGGACCTACGTGCCTAGAGTGAGTGGGAAAGGGAATATGACATGCAAATAACTAAAGAGTAAAGAAAGAAAGAGAGAGGGAGGGAGGTGTAAATCCTCGTTTGATGGCGTTGCAGCTCCTTGCAGGGCTCCTCCAGCTCGGGAAGAAGCCTCCTAGACATCCCAAGTGTTGAGAGAAAGAAGAGTTGGAGTTGTGGAAACTTGGGTGTAATTTCTCTCTCCTCTCTCAAAGCATCAGCATGTGGACGTCCAGCCTCTCCCCCCTTGGCTCAGAGGGCTCAAGGGAAGGTTATATAGACAGTGGAGCTCGGGGTTAGAATGCCTAGGATGCTAAGTGTGAAGAAACACAGTTGCACACATGGCAATCCATGTATTAAAGCTCCAACCAATGGGGGAAGGCCAAGTAGGCTTTTTATTGAGTCAAGGGGGTGCCAAGGTGGCCCATATGCCCGTTGGGAACGGCCCCATGCGGTGCATGGACGAGAGAAAGGCGCAAGTGGGCTATATTCTCACGGTTGTTGCGCAGACCAGGTAAACCAGGTTAACGTCCAGCGATCCTGCCGCCAACCGCATGTAGACGTCCAGGGATGTGGACGTCTGTATGGGTCAACGTCAAGGGGGCTTGCCGCCAACCAATAGTCGGCGGCCATCGATGCTGCCGTCTACATGGCATCTGAGGCAAGTCAATAAATGATTAAACGAGGCTTATTGGGCCAAAGAGCCACGCGGGGATAGGACAAATCTCACGTCTACAAATGCCTCTCCGAGACATCCGGTCTTGCAGGGGAGTAGAGCGGACTGAAAGGTTGGTGTCTCGGTAAACAAAGGACGCAAAGATTTGATGAAAGGCCATCTCTGAGGATAAGAATTATAGCGAGCCAAACAAATGAGTTAGGCTAGAAACAGATGACGTATCGTCTGAGAGAAAAATGTGGGTAAGAGGAAGAGTGATCTACCCGTGTAACTACAACTGCAACCCAATGGTAGGGTCCCTAGTGTGGCCGTGTCGGACTTTGACTAGTTTCCGGTGTATCTGAGTCAAAGGAGTTGTAATATGACGTTTGAATCAAGAGGGTCTCATAACCGGAGCTCGTGGGCTCGCTGGCCTAATCAGGACATCGGTCCCGAATTTAGGAGGTTGTGGAGACAAGGAGTTGGTTGATCTCTCAAAGGATTATCAAAAGATTCTAACTGGAATCAATGTTCGGAAAGCCTAGATTCCGGAATTAAGCTCGCGATTGGCGAAGGCTCAAATGACCTCAATAAGGCCACTTGACTATTTGTGATATGCACGGTGGGACAAGCAGAGAAGGGGGGCAACAAAAACCTGATATTCAAGAAGGGTGGACCCGGTAGGCTACCTAAGCTGGGGGAACCATGGAGCAATCAGATGATCGAGGAAAATCACCATTTTTTTTGAGTGTTAGTAAGAGAAAGTTAGCAGTGAAGACCTAAATGCATGCTGGTGTGGGTTACCTATCTAAAATGCAAGTTAGCACCAGAGGAAAATTCTAAAGGCCATACGAATAACTGAGAGATCGCAAAACCATCATGGTTTTTGGTAAAGGGGAACTCAGGGTTCACGGTCGCCAAGTTATTCGCCTCTGATGGGGGCCTATGTTAGACATACCTGTAACGCTCAAGGTCGCATGAGCGTTCCGAACTTTTGAAGCGCAGCTTGTGCTTAAAATATCTGAAAAAAGTCTCGAAACACAAGATAAAGGATAATGGCCATTATGAAACATAAGACATTGAAATTTCCAAGGGTTAAACGTCCACATCGATTGTAAGGCCCTCGAATTTTGTTGCATTATTTTATTTCGTATAAATAATTCATGTTGTGTATGCCTAGATGTACATATCTACGTATGTATTAACTAGTTATACTTAAGTGTGCATGTGTATAATTAGTTGTAAATAATGTATGAATGACATGTTGGTAGTGTGTACATGATAGTATATGTATGGCATGCACATAGGTATAAGTTAAGCATGGTTTCTGCATGTTTTGAGTTCTGGCCGAAGGACCCAGTTGTCGTCCACATGGATGGACATCCATGCTTATTCAGCGACCACATCGATGGACGCCAATACTTAAGCCAACGTCCATGGATGTGGACATTAAGATCTCTGACCTGCATGCATTGCAGACCCCGAAATCCTGGAAGAAGGAAGCTCAGCCATTGGGGAGCTGTCCCCAACAGCTCTGAGCCTTTCACATCACCACTCTGGGGTTCCCCAAACCCCTCTACTTTAAACCAAGCTCCTTCTGCACCAGAAAGAGCTCTCTTTGGCTCTTTGCAAAGAGGAGAGAAAACCCTAGCAAGCTGTGAGAAAAACCTACCATTGAAAGCTTAAATCCGACCATCTGAAGCTGGTTCCGACCATCTACCACGACAAGGAGGTAGCTGGGACAAAGGGGAAGGCTTACCCAACATCTTCTTGTGGTCTACTGCATCAAGGAACCCAGAGGAAGGCATCTTTGGGAGCTTCTTGGGACTGTCCAAGGAGAGCTTCACCGGCTCATTTGATCCCTTTGGATGCCCTAATTTTGCAGATTTTAAATTGTGTCCTGGATCCCCCTTTTCACCCTGTATTTGGAGTTCGGTCTGTGCTTTTACACAGACAGAAACTTGGCGTCAATGCCTTGCCGCCAAGATCTCCAGTTTGCGTCCAGCGATCTTGCCGTCAAACCCCTTGAATGGCCAGAGACTGCCGTTAAGTTCTTCAGGACAGAACAGTGAGCTGTTCTTCCGGGTATATGATTATTTTTGATGTGTTTTCGCGATGAGGATATAATGTAACTCCTATATGCTATGTACCCTAGTTAAAGTAGTGTGTGAGAGAATGATTTTGCATATTTTGTGGATGGTAGAGTTTATTAGTTTATTGAAATGCATGTGGAAGAAATAGCCATGTATGTTTCCCCCACTATTCTAATGATCCGTGGGAAATTTGAATGCCCTAATTTTGTTAGACCATGAGTGGGTGATTCAGTTTGTGCTATGAATTTCTGGGAATTTCTCCATGCTCACATGATTTACTGAAATTTCTGAAATGGAATTAGAAAACATGCATAGGTCTTGTAAAATCTCCTGTAAATTGTGTGTTGTGGAATAAATCCGGGGAAATTTCTTGTGGTGTTGTGTATGTTGGGTTCAGGGCTACGAACTGTTAAACTGAATATTCATGTGGTGTGTCATGATAAATTGAATTACGAGTGATATGAGGGTTGATATCTAATTTTCTGTAATTGTATTATGAGTCAGAAAAACGTGAAATTTTGCACATGAGGTCATAAACCTGTAATCAGCATGTGGTTAAATTTTCAGGCTGTGTGGACAACTGTAGAATGCAATATGAAACTTCCATGCGAAAATATGTGAATAATGCACGCTATTGTGAAAATGATTTGAAATGCACATGCAACCTGATTTATGCAACTTACTGAATGTGTAATCTCTGTCATCTGTAGTATCATGCTAGGAAAACAGAGGCATGTGTGAATGAGAGAATGTAAAGGTGTGTGTGCGCCATGTGTAAAAATGTGTGTAAAAATCGGTATGTGTAATGTGTAAGACTGTGCCAAGTGTGATACTGCTTCCATAGAGGGCTGTGGAACCGTACCATGGAAAAGTCCCCATGGGAAGGTTCAATGTGTTAAGATCCTAAGGGCATTAGGATGAAATCCTGGAGGTGGACAAGTACCACTGGTTAGGGTGGAGACTTGTTCTCCCGGTCTGCGCAGTCCAAGAGTCGTCACTATATTGCCTAGGTGACGTCTATGTGTATGTGATGTGGATGTGTCCTTCTTATGGTGGTTTGGACTATGTGTCACGGCACTAAAATGTGAAATGTGAAATGTGAATGTGATCATGTGTAAATTGTGTAGTGTGAATATGTGTAAATGTGCAATGTGTAAAAAGGAGAACTATGAGAATGAGGAAATTGTGCAACCATGTGAAACTAATGTATTAGATGATGAAATTGTGATCCATGATACATTAAGGTGAAATTATGTTATAACAGCAACCTAATTGTAGTTATGAAAATGTTTTACATGTGTACAATTGCGTAGAATCCATGCTAGTAGCATTTCTTGCTTATGTGTAAACGTTTCCATGTTTAAGCGCCATCATGATATAGTTAATTGAGATTGTAGCTCTCATGTGATTGGTTGTGAATTTCTAATTCATGTCAAAACAGCAAGCTAAAAGTGTATAACACGACAATGTGCATGTGCAAGTATGTGTAGAAACCCTGATAGGAAGATCTCCTTTCATGTATGTAAGCACACCATGTTTGGTTGCTCTCATGTTTCGCTTCATTGGAGTTGAAACCTTTATGTGATGAATTAAGCAGAAAGCATGCGATAGGACGTTTTATTTTGGAAAATCTGAAATCATGAATCATGTGTTTAAATTGGTAGAATTACCATGATAGGTTGTCTCTTATTGATGTCAAGCATGCTACATGTTTTGTCTTGTGACTTTGGATGAAAACCTACTATGATATATGCATGTATGATATGTGTGGTGTTATTTGCCGAGTCTTTAGACTCATTACTTGCTTCGGCGTACAGGTTTAGTTGACGACGCTACACCGTTAGAGGAGGCAGTGGAGAGCGACTCCGAGCGTGGAGACTAGCTCTTGGAGTTCACTTGTGACACTTTGTGATTTCATAGTATGTATTGTAAGGCAGTGTATGAGAATTATCATGTAATCGTGGACAAACTATGTAATTATTTTTAGCACTTCTTTATGTGGAATATGTGGACTTTAGATCATTAAATTGTTACATGAATCGTGTATGTTAAATGTGGATGATGAGTGAATGAAAGACATGGTTCTTTTACTTCCGCTACTCTGTATTTATATTTATGAGCGTCTCAATTGTATGTTATTGTTTGGGTAAATGCCCACTGTGATAACGTTCACTATACTGACGTGGGTTGGTATAACCGTACCGGTATAATGAGGGTCGTCACAGGGATTGGTATCAGAGAGACCGGTTGAGATTGCACATAAGTATACATGAATCATCATCTTCATTACATGCTAAGTCTACATAGGAATGTCTACATATGTAGAAATGATTAATAATGAATGAAAAATAGATGAGAAAATGGTTAGGAAATAAAGTAACGTAGCTCTAATGGTGGCTGAAAATTTATTGCAGCCATGGCTTCGAGAGGTAGGCGTGGCGGAGCGCCGGCCCGTGAGGACGAGCCGAGACGTGAGGAGCGGGCTGAGCAGCAGGCCCCTGCACCACAGGGTCCTGTACTTCCCCCACAGCCGCCCGTGGATTATGGAGTGTTCATGCAAGGTTTGGTGCAGGCCATGCAGACACAGGCCCACACCCAGGCTGCACTCCAGGCTCAGTTAGAGGCTCAGGTTAGATTAATGAAACAACTAGTAGTCTGTTTATTAAATTGCATGATGTTATGTTGAATGTGTATTAATTGTTGATTGGATGTAGCAGGCTCAAGTACCAGCTCAGGACCATGGTGGACCTTCCATCATGGAAAGATTCAAGAGGATGCTGCCACCCTCTTTTAAGGGGGAGAGCGACCCATTGTTGGCAGAAAGCTGGATGAGGGAGATAGAAAAGATCTTCCGAGCCATCAGGTGTACAGATGAGGATAAGGTCACATTAGCCACCTACATGCTACAGGAAAGAGCCGATGTATGGTGGGCTTCATTGTTGCGTACCCGGTTTGATGATGGCGCAAATGATGTTGCTTGGGACGAGTTCGTGAGGCTCTTTCGGGCCAAGTTCTTCCCCGAGCATATTCAAGATCGGATGGAGCAGGAGTTCCTCTCTTTGACTCAAGGCTCCATGACCGTGCTAGAGTATGAGGCAAGATTTTATGAACTCTCTAAATATGCACCCCATATCGTGACAGATGAGCGCAGGAAGACAAAGAAGTTCGTGATGGGCCTGAAGCCATCACTGCGGACGAGGCTAGTGGCGTTCGACCATCGCACTTTGGACGAGGCCCTTAGCGCTGCTTGTAGGCAGGAGGGTAAGATGGAACAATATCTTGAAGAGAAGAAGGCTTCGCAGAAGAGACCTGCAACTACGTTCCAGCGACAAGACAAGAAGAAAGCGGTGTACCAAACACAACAGCGATCAGTAGCAGTCGGCAATGCTCAGGTACCCTCTGTATGTTCCCCTGGTGTGAAGAAAGAGTGTCCCCACTGTGGGAAGACACATGGTGGTTCCGAATGTTGGATGATTACGGGAAAGTGCTTGAAGTGCGGAAGCAGCGACCACAAGATCAAGAATTGCCCAAGACTTCAACAGGGAGTTCAGCGCGGAGCGCCAGCCCCAGCCCCAGCGGTAGCGGCAGCAGCGCCAGCTACAGGAAGACCAGGAAGGCCTCGAGCCCCAGCTCGAATGTTTGCTTTAGCACGCGAGGACGCCGAGCAGGCGGAGCATGTCACCGAAGGTATGGTTTTACTTCTAGGTGTGCACGCTCAGGTTTTGTTTGACACGGGTGCCACTCACTCGTTCATTTTCGAGCGGTTCGCTAGGCAGTTAGCTTTAGAGTCAGGCATAGAGTCTGAGGATTTAGAGGTCCCTTTGTCTGTGCACACCCCTGCGGGTACGGTATCGACTAGGAAGTGCATTCCGTCGTTACCTGTGTGCATTGAGGATAGAATCCTAGAAGGGTGTTTCTTCTTGCTAAATATGAAGGACTTTGATGCTATTCTTGGTCTGGATTGGCTAGAGGAGCACTATGCGTTAGTGGATTGTCGTCGGAAGAGGATTGTTTTCCGCATTCCTGGTGAGGATGAGTTCTCTCATCCCTTGCCAAGGAACTTGGCGGGAAAGTTGGTCATCTCTGCCATGAAGGCGATGCGCATGGTAAACAAGGGTTGTGACGCTTTTCTTGCCAGCGTGGTATTAGTACCAGAGGTTGATGAGTCACTTACTCTTGCGGAGATCGAGGTAGTGCAGGATTTTCCAGACGTCTTTCCTGATGATTTATCTGGATTGCCACCGGATAGAGAGATAGAGTTCACCATAGAGTTGCTTCCGGGCACCTCTCCTATCTCAAAGGCTCCATATCGGATGGCACCTGCGGAGTTAGCCGAGTTAAGGAGGCAGTTGCAAGAGTTGCTAGATAAGGGATTTATTCACCCTAGTGTTTCCCCTTGGGGCGCACCTGTATTATTCGTCAAGAAGAAAGACGGGTCACTTAGGTTATGCATTGACTACAGAAAGCTGAACCAAGTGACTGTGAAGAACAGGTATCCCTTACCTCGTATTGATGATTTGTTTGACCAGTTGCAAGATGCAACAGTCTTTTCTAAGATTGATTTGCGATCTGGTTATCATCAGTTGAGGATTAGGAGTGAGGATGTGTCCAAGACGGCGTTTAGAACCCGTTATGGACATTATGAGTTTTTGGTTCTTCCTTTCGGATTGACCAACGCCCCTGCAGCGTTCATGGATCTCATGAACATGGTGTTTAGGCCTTATTTAGATAGCTTTGTTGTGGTGTTTATTGATGATGTGCTGGTCTACTCTCCGGATGAGGCCACACACCGTCAGCATTTGAGGGTAGTGTTAGAGGTCCTTCGTGATCACAAGCTGTATGCTAAGTTCAGCAAGTGCGATTTCTGGTTGCGCGAGGTTCACTTCCTCGGGCATGTTATCTCCGGTGCTGGTGTAGCAGTTGATCCAAAAGTCCAGGCAGTTATGGATTGGGAAACTCCCATGACCCCTTTGAAGATTCGGAGTTTTATTGGTTTGGCTGGTTACTATCGGCGATTTATTGAGGGATTTTCATCCATCGCCGCCCCATTGACTCAGCTCACCAGAAAGGGAGTGAAGTTTGTTTGGTCCGAGAAGTGTGAGAGTAGTTTTCAATGTTGAAGACTAAGCTCACGTCAGCTCCGGTGTTAGTCTTACCGAGCGGTGTAGAGGGTTTTGCTATCTACACGGATGCGTCTCGGATTGGTTTAGGCTGTGTGCTAATGCAGCAAGAAAGGGTAGTGGCTTATGCTTCTCGTCAGTTGAAGGAGCATGAGAAGAACTATCCGACTCATGATTTGGAGCTCGCAGCAGTGGTTCATGCACTAAAGATCTGGAGGCACTATCTTTATGGTGTCAGATTTGAGGTGTTTACCGACCACAAGAGCTTGAGGTATCTTTTCTCCTAAAAGGAATTAAACCTGAGGCAGAGAAGATGGATTGAGTTCTTGAAGGACTATGACTTCGACCTTCAGTATCACCCTGGAAAGGCGAATGTCGTAGCGGATGCTCTGAGTAGAAAGAGGCCATCTCTTCAACCGGACTGGAAGATGTTGGAGGATGTGGCTTGCGCGTTGACTGAGTTAGAGCCATCGTTATGCCAGGCTTTTGTAGCTCAGTTGTCTCTTAGGTCTTCGGTGTTGGATGAGGTGATCGAGCAACAGAAAGCCGACCCTAGACTCTTAGAGTTAGTGGGCAAGGCAGGCATTGCTCGTGATGAGGACGGTGTGATTAGATTCCATCACTGTGTTTGTGTCCCTGATTTGGTAGATGTCCGTGAGCATGTGTTAGCGGAGGCTCATAGATCGCGATTCTCTATTCATCCGGGTAACACTAAGATGTACCAGGATTTGAAGAGATCTTTTTGGTGGTCCGGCATGAAGAAGGATGTAGCGGATTATGTGTCTAGGTGTTTGGTGTGTCAGCAAGTGAAAGCCGAGCGGCAGCGACCATCCGGCCTTATGCAAAGGATGGAGATCCCAGTGTGGAAGTGGGAAGCTGTCACTATGGACTTTGTTTCGGGTTTGCCTCGATCTAGAAGGGGCAATGACTCGATTTGGGTAGTTGTAGATAGATTCTCAAAGACTGCTCATTTCTTACCTATGAAGAAGAAGCAGTCGGTGGAGAGCTTAGCTAGATTGTATGTTAGTAGTGTGGTTAGATTGCATGGTGTGCCGAAGTCGATCATTTCGGATCGAGATCCGAGATTTACTTCGAGGCTGTGGAAGGGTCTTCAGGATGCTTTTGGTTCAGAGCTGAAGCTCAGTTCGGCGTTTCATCCCCAGACAGATGGACAGTCCGAGAGGACTATCCAGACGCTCGAGGATATGTTGAGGGTGTGTGTACTGGATTGGAAGGATGATTGGGAGCGTCATTTACCTCTAGTGGAGTTCGCATACAACAACAGCTTTCATGCGAGTATTGGTATGGCTCCATTTGAGGCGTTGTATGGTAGGCCCTGTAGATCTCCCTTGTGTTGGGAGGAGACCGGTGATAGGCAGTTGATTGGTTCGGAGTTAGTTCAGGAGACTTCGGATAAGGTCCAGCCTATCAGGAAGAGGCTTGTTGCGGCACAGGATAGGCAGAAGAGCTATACCGACAACAGGAGGAAGGATTTGGAGTTCGAGGTGGGTGATCATGTCTTCTTAAAGATATCACCTACTCGTGGTGTCGTCAGATTTGGCAGGCATAGTAAGTTGAGCCCTAGATTCATTGGCCCGTATGAGATTCTCAGACGATTGGGCAACGTGGCATATGAGCTAGCTTTACCCCCAGCTTTGGCTAGTGTTCACCCCATTTTCCACGTTTCTATGCTCAGGAAGTATGTCCGAGATCCATCTCATATTATTAGTCACGAGCCAGTGGAGATCCAGCCAGATCTTTCGTATGTGGAGCAACCAGTAGCTATACTTGACCGGAAGGTTCAGCATCTCCGGAACAAGAGTATTGCGTCGGTGAAAGTTCTATGGTGGAACTTCTCACGAGAGGAGGCTACTTGGGAGCTTGAGGATGCGATGAAGAAGAAGTATCCCCGTTTGTTTGAGTAGTTTTGTTTAAACTTCGAGGACGAAGTTTCTTTAAGGGGGAGAGGGTGTAAGGCCCTCGAATTTTGTTGTATTATTTTATTTCGTATACATAATTCATGTTGTGTATGCCTAGATGTACATATCTACGTATGTATTAACTAGTTATACTTAAGTGTGCATGTGTATAATTAGTTGTAAATAATGTATGAATGACATGTTGGTAGTGTGTACATGATAGTATATGTATGGCATACACATAGGTATAAGTTAAGCATGGTTTCTGCATGTTTTGAGTTCTGGCCGAAGGACCCAGTTGGCGTCCACATGGATAGACGTCCATGCTTATCCAGCGTCCACATCGATGGACGCCAATACTTAAGCCAACGTCCATGGATGTGGACGTTAAGATCTCTGACCTGCATGCATTGCAGACCCCGAAATCCTGGAAGAAGGAAGCTCAGCCATTGGGGAGCTGTCCCCAACGGCTCTGAGCCTTTCACATCACCACTCTGGGGTTCCCCAAACCCCTCTGCTTTAAACCAAGCTCCTTCTGCACCAGAAAGAGCTCTCTTTGGCTCTTTGCAAAGAGGAGAGAAAACCCTAGCAAGCTGTGAGAAAAACCTACCTTTGCAAGCTTAAATCCGACCATCTGAAGCTGGTTCCGGCCATCTACCACGACAAGGAGGTACCTGGGACAAAGGGGAAGGCTTCCCCAACATCTTCTTGGGGTCTACTGCATCAAGGAACCCGGAGGAAGGCATCTTTGGGAGCTTCTTGGGACTGCCCAAGGAGAGCTTCACCGGCTCATTTGATCCCTTTGGAGAGTTTCCAAAAGGCAAGTAACCTACACACATCGTCCCTGTAGATGTCTAGTAGGGTTTTCTTATTTTTACAGATTTTAAATCGTGTCCTGGATCCCCCTTTTCACCCTGTATTTGGAGTTTGGTCTGTGCTTTTGCACAGACAGGAACTTAGCGTCAATGCCTTGCCGCCAAGATCTCCAGTCTGCGTCCAGCGATCTTGCCGTCCAACCCCTTGAACGGCCAGAGACTGCCGTTAAGTTCTTCAGGACAGAACAGTGAGCTGTTCTTCCTGGTATATGATTATTTTCGATGTGTTTTCGCGATGAGGATATAATGTAACTCCTATATGCTATGTACCCTAGTTAAAGTAGTGTGTGAGAGAATGATTTTGCATATTTTGTGGATGGTAGAGTTTATTAGTTTATTGAAATGCATGTGGAAGAAATAGCCATGTATGTTTCCCCCACTATTCTAATGATCCGTGGGAAATTTGGATGCCCTAATTTTGTTAGACATTGAGTGGGTGATTCGATTTGTGCTCTGAATTTCTGGGAATTTCTCCATGCTCACATGATTTACTGAAATTTCTGAAATGGAATTAGAAAACATGCGTAGGTCTTGTAAAATCTCCTGTAAATTGTGTGTTGTGGAATAAATCCGGGGAAATTTCCTGTGGTGTTGTGTATGTTGGGTTCAGGGCTACGAACTGTTAAACTGAATATTCATGTGGTGTGTCATGATAAATTGAATTACGAGTGATATGAGGGTTGATATCTAATTTTCTGTAATTGTATTATGAGTCAGAAAAACGTGAAATTTTGCACATGAGGTCATAAACCTGTAATCAGCATGTGGTTAAATTTTCAGGCTGTGTGGACAACTGTAGAATGCAATATGAAACTTCCATGCGAAAATATGTGAATAATGCACGCTATTGTGAAAATGATTTGAAATGCGCATGCAACCTAATTTATGAAACTTACTGAATGTGTAATCTCTGTCATCTGTAGTATCATGCTAGGAAAACAGAGGCATGTGTGAATGAGAGAATGTAAAGGTGTGTGTGCGCCATGTGTAAAAATGTGTGTAAAAATCGGTATGTGTAATGTGTAAGACTGTGCCAAGTGTGATACTGCTTCCATAGAGGGCTGTGGAACCGTACCATGGAAAAGTCCCCATGGGAAGGTTCAATGTGTTAAGATCCTAAGGGCATTAGGATGAAATCCTGGAGGTGGACAAGTACCACTGGTTAGGGTGGAGACTTGTTCTCCCGGTCTGCGCAGTCCAAGAGTCGTCACTATATTGCCTAGGTGACGTCTATGTGTATGTGATGTGGATGTGTCCTTCTTATGGTGGTTTGGACTATGTGTCACGGCACTAAAATGTGAAATGTGAAATGTGAATGTGATCATGTGTAAATTGTGTAGTGTGAATGTGTAAATGTGCAATGTGTAAAAAGGAGAACTATGAGAATGAGGAAATTGTGCAACCGTGTGAAACTAATGTATTAGATGATGAAATTGTGATCCATGATACATTAAGGTGAAATTATGTTATAACAACAACCTAATTGTAGTTATGAAAATGTTTTACATGTGTACAATTGCATAGAATCCATGCTAGTAGCATTTCTTGCTTATGTGTAAACGTTTTCATGTTTAAGCGCCATCATGATATAGTTAATTGAGATTGTAGCTCTCATGTGATTGGTTGTGAATTTCTAATTCATGTCAAAACAGCAAGCTAAAAGTGTATAACACGACAATGTGCATGTGCAAGTATGTGTAGAAACCCTGATAGGAAGATCTCCTTTCATGTATGTAAGCACACCATGTTTGGTTGCTCTCATGTTTCGCTTCATTGGAGGTGAAACCTTTATGTGATGAATTAAGTAGAAAGCATGTGATAGGACGTTTTATTTTGGAAAATCTGAAATCATGAATCATGTGTTTAAATTGGTAGAATTACCATGATAGGTTGTCTCTTATTGATGTCAAGCATGCTACATGTTTTGTCTTGTGACTTTGGATGAAAACCTACTATGATATATGCATGTATGATATGTGTGGTGTTATTTGCTGAGTCTTTAGACTCATTACTTGCTTCGGCATACATGTTTAGTTGACGACGCTACACCGTTAGAGGAGGCAGTGGAGAGCGACTCCGAGCGTGGATACTAGCTCTTGGAGTTCACTTGTGACACTTTATGATTTCATAGTATGTTTTGTAAGGCAGTGTATGAGAATTATCATGTAATCATGGACAAACTATGTAATTATTTTTAGCACTTCTTTATGTGGAATATGTGGACTTTAGATCATTAAATTGTTACATGAATCGTGTATGTTAAATGTGGATGATGAGATGAATGAAAGACATGGTTCTTTTACTTCCGCTACTCTGTATTTATATTTATGAGCGTCTCAATCGTATGTTATTGTTTGGGTAAATGCCCCGCTGTGATAACGTTCACTATACTGACATGGGTTGGTATAACCGTACCGGTATAATGAGGGTCGTCACATCGATGCCCGTCGGCTCCCTGTTAACGGCAACAGATATTGCCGTTAACTAGACACTGACGTCAACCGATCTGGATGCCTACCTGACAGCGGATCAGGCCGAAAATATAGGTGATGGGAGTCCATGGGGACTCTATCATCTCCTACCTCTGTCCCTCCCTGCTCCTGCTGCGAACCAGAGAGCTGAGAGACGAAGAAACACAGCAAGACGGCCTCCTCTTCAACCGGACGATCCACAAGCATGAACCCGGGAATTTTGAGCGAATTTTCGGGCCATCTGAGCACTCGAATGGCCAACGGGGAGGTAAGCAATGATCACTTATGTTCCTACCTGGGCTAAAAAATGCCCCAACAATGTTCTCACAATACCCCTCGCTCATGCAGGAAGTGCCAGCATTTCCGAGCCAAGGCCAGGTACAGGCCTTTTCTTGGCTCGTGAATCTGGTAAACGCCATTACGCTCAACATGCGGGGTTACATCGGCATGTGGAATCTGAATTTCATGGTGGTGTTGGCGAAAAATATGAAGGACATGTGGTGGGGATTCGATGCACTGGGGGCACTGGTGGAGAGATGGCACCCGCACACGCACACCTTCGTGTTCCAGGCGTTCGAGGCGAGCGTGCTGCTGGAGGAGGTGGAATTGTTTTTGGGATGGAGGCGGTGCATGGAGTACGACGCGGAGACTCCTCTCCTTCCATGGGAGGAGATTCTTGCGGACATTGTACGGGACAAGAAGGAAGTATTGAGGATGACGAACAAGCACATAATCTTCCTAGACCGACTGGCCTGGTGGCTGATCCAGCATGCGAAGGAAATTGGTGGAGAAAGGGCGACACGAGGACTGACACTTTGCCTAGCTGGAGTCTTCCTTTTCCCCATGAGTGGCGATTTCATCATCTACGAGCATGTTGGAGTTCTTTCTCTGTTGTGGCGCGGGCAGTCACTTGCCCCTGCAGTGCTGGCCCACCTGTACAGTTCGCTCACCACAATGAGCCTAGGCAGACGCACATGCGGGAGTTTATTCTTGCTTCAGGTATGGATGGAGGCTCACTTGAAGTTTGATTTTACTGACAAGCAACCTACCCCCTCTAGAATCTTTCTTCGGAGTTCAGTTCACTGTAGCAGGGCATGGTATGAGCCGGAAGATGAAATCAAGTGTGTGACGGCACACTTGAAGAGCAGAGATGCCTGGAGAGATCACTTGGCATACTTGGTAATGGACGACTTCATTCCAAGGCCACTCTTCATGAGGAGTATTGAATTCAAAGTTCGAACCAGGGAAGACAAAGATTTGTGGTTGATTGGGGGTGATAGGATGGTGGTTTACCAGCCACATCGGTGCCATTGTCAGCTTGGAATCCCACGGGGAATTCCCGCCTCATCCAACTGCACGGACATGATTGTCACCGAGAGGAACGAGAAGCTGATGAAGATGGTCATGAAGACTTGGGCAAGATATACAATGAGCAAGAAGGTGGGAATGGCTGTTCAGGAGAAACAGGAAGACATCTGGAAATATGAAGAATTCAACGATACCATTCGTCCCATTTCTTGTGATTTTTATATGGCCTGCAGGGCAAAATGATGTGTTTTCCCAATTCAATAAGTGTAACACAAAATTAGGTGAATAAAAAAGTTGTTTGCATTTGTGTTTTATGGCTTGAATTGTTTGAATTGTGTGATGAATGGAGTGAATGGGCCTCAAGGATGTTCAATGGAGTGTGCTGTGAGGATTCAGTGCGGAAGGATTGGCGTCCACATCGATGGACGCTAACCCAGGGTAAGAGGGGTAAACGTCCACAAAGCTGGCCATCGACTTCAAACTTGACGTCCAGACATGGCCGTTGATCATACTCCGAGGTCTGACAGTGAAGAGACATAGGCGTCCACATACTGGCCGTTAAGGGTACGTCAGCGGCCAAGGCTTGACGCCATGAAAAGGTAAACAGCCACACCTTGACGTCAAACTAGAAAACTGCCTTTTTTTGAACCGACGCCTTCTCCCGGCGCCATTTCATCTTCTCCAAGCATTTCCTCTCTTCTCTCCACACTCTCTAACCCACTCAAAACTTCACACCTTCACTTTATTTTGACTACCTATCCACTTTTCTAACCTTTGCTCGGGATCTTGATGAGGACGAGAGGGAAACGGAGCGTTCTCCGGGGTCGCCGTCAACCGGAGGAGGAAGAGGAGGAGATGGAAACGAGCATGGCGGAGGAAGAGGAAGAGGTGGTGGCGACGGGTGATGCACCAGAGGCGGAGGATACCGCCGGAGATGACAGAGGAGGGGATGAGACGGAAGCGGAAGAACCCCGACGGCCCAAGGTAGGCCCCTAGAACCCTCAAAACTCTCGTGGAATGTGTGATTGTAAGTTGTGAAAAAGAGGGAAAACATGGGAGATTCTGTCGGGTTTGACAGGAACTTGACGTCCACATCGGTGGACGTCGAATTCCTATCAACGACCACCCCATTTCCGTTGACATGAACTTGACGGAAACGGGATGGACGCCGACATAGGAACTAGATGGCCACACCCATGACGCTGACTGTGTTTAGACGGCAGACCCCTTGCAGCCAACTTGAGATTAACGACAATCGATGCTGACGTCAAGTTTTCTGTGTTTTCTACAGGGTAAAGGCCGAATGAGGAGCAGGGTCACCTGGGACCTATGTTGGGCATGGTACAAGGCGTTGCCAGAGGCCCATCAGACCAGGATAGCTAGGATGGGGTTCGGGTATCTGCTGTCGGTGCGTCCATTCCACGTGGACGTACCATACCTCGAGGCGCTGAGGGAGCGATGGGAGGAGGACTGCAAGGCATTCATCATGCCTTGGGGTCACATGATACCTACGTTGGAGGACGTAGCATATCTGACTAGACTGCCGGTTCAGGGAGAGCCGATAGTGGGACAGGAGCGGAGTGATTATTATGATGACATTGTTGAGTTGCTGGGGCCGGAGTTTGTAGCAGGGAGGAGGAGGCCGATCCAGAGCATCTTGCTTGGATCACTTTCAGAGGCCGTAGGCCTGAGGGGCAGGAGGAGAGGGCCCCTGGAGACGCTAGAGGAGTTTTACACAGGGGTGCGGGGAGCCCTAGACTTGGGGTACCAGAGCGAGGAGCGCTCAGTCAGGATCTTCGTCGCCTACCTCTTCGGGCGACTCCTGTTCGCGACGCAGTCATCCCAGATGAACTGCAAGTTCGTGCTCCTACTGAGGGATTTGGCACAAGTGGGATGATATGCATGGGGCGCCGCGATGATGAGGCATCTGTTCTCTCTTCTTCCCAGCAGCTCGCGGCGTTCTCAGAGCACCGGGGGCTTCACCCCCTTTCTTCAGGTATGCAAATTTCCTTTTAATGCTCATCATTGATTCTTAAAATGATTAAATTGCCTGACTGACATTCTTTTGGTTGCCTTGCAGATCTGGGGGTACACCCGCTTCCCCATGGGGCGCGGGACATTGAGAGAGGGGAGCCAGGACTTGGTGCCCCTCATGGAGAGGTGGGATGTGGCCCCTGACCCCAGGGTCACAAACTGGCGCGCGGAGGACGTGCGTGCCGCACTAGACCACTACCCACATGATCAGGTATGAAACTCTCAACTAACTCTTGCATTCTTTCAGATATTGCTTTTGATTAATGTGACTAACCAGTGTTCTTTTCTTTTCTCAGGTAGTGTGGACTCCCTACGCGGGAGAGGCAGACAGTTCGCACCCAGCGGTGGCGGCGGGTCGCCCACTGTTCGACTGCCACCTGCTCCTTCTCTGCCTGGGGACCTGCGAGGTCCTCTACTTAGAGCTCGTGGTGCGGACTCTAGGCTGGCACCAGCCGGCCATGGAGGTGCCGTCCCTAGGTAGAGAGGGGCACTCCCGCCGCCGGTTTTTCGCCGAGGACCGTGACTGGGGCGAGGAGCACGGGAGCACGGTCGCCTACTGGCGGGCCGGAGGAGACCAGTTGGTCCAGCAGGCGGGCCTCCTCGACAGCTCGGCCTACATGGAGGATTACCGGGGACGCTACGCCGGACGACTCCGGCTTGACCGGCGAGTGGTAAGTAAACTTCTATATCTAAGCCTCTGTCACTTGATTTTGAATTTGATTTGATTCTAACGTTGAAGTGTGAGTGACAGTTGCCGGAGTCGCATGCAATCCGTCTCCTGGAGGGGCAGTTAGCAGAGCAGGAGGTGGAGTTAGAGAGACTCCGCGCGGAGGTGCGGACACTGGAAAGTAACATTTCTCAGTTTGAATTTGATCTAAATTGGAATTGACTTCATTTGATTACTGACCATAATATGTGAATGTAGAGGGCAGAGCAATCGAGGGTGTGGGCGAGCCGCGATGCGGGGGCGAGCTTGTCCGCCCAGCCAGCCGGAGGGGACCTGGCGGTCCGCCTGTAGGAGGCCCTGGATAGGGCGAATGAGCGGATCCAGGAGCTCGAGGCCAAGGTAAGACACTGAACTGAACCTGAACACTTGTGATTTGATTTGATTTGACTTGACGTGTTTGCTTTTTTTTTGTGCAGCGACAGGCAGGAGGAGTAGCGACCCTCCAGGCGCAGGTGGAGGCTCTGCGGCTGGATCTATCGAGGATGGAGGGTCGCATGACCACGTTTCGGGACAGCGTAAGGGATGTAGAGGCAGAGAAGATACGGGCCATCGAGGCCCGGGTGCAGGCTGTCGCGGATCTGGAATTCTTGAAGAACCGGGTGCTGAAGAAGCGCCGGGAGCAGCAGCGATAGAATCAGCAGGAGGCGGCCGGGAGGATGGGGTCCGTGTTTGGGTCTCTTGATGACATCGTGTCATTGGGAGACCCGTCCATCGGACGAGGAGCGGGAGCACGACCAGAGGCCTCCACTGTGACGAGACCTCCCATCCCAGACAGGCGTTGGGAGAGGGAGGAGGAGGAGGTCAGCAGCTCGCGTAGGCCGAGGCCTAGCGAGGGTGAGAGGAGAGAGGAGTGACCTTTTGTACCACCAAGGGTATGCCCCTGTTATGATATGTACAAAACTTCTTCCTTATAGTGGATTTTTTGTTTTGTTTTTGTGGACTTTTGATATTTTGAGCTTGAATGGTTTGCTTTGATTCCTGCATCCACAACACTCAGAAGAAAAAGGTTAGTGTAGATCTGTCTTTAGCCCCTTGCCTAAAAGATGTACCTTTCTTGAGATCTGGTCAAGAGGCTAATTTCTAATCAAAGATAAAACATAAGGAAAAATAACCAAAGGGAAATATGTACATGCATTTTTTGATGTTTTTGCATTTTCTTGATTTTTTTGGTTTTTTTGGATAAGAAAAATAAGGAGAATGCTAGCATATACACATGCTACTACTAATTTTTTTGGATTTTTTTGAATTGTTTGAATTTTTTTTGCTTTTGAAAATAAGTAAAAATAAGAGTAAAAATATGTACATGGTGAAAATATATACATCGAGAGACTCTCTTTTTCTTTTTCTTCCTTTTTTTTTTGACTCTAAAATACATACTCATCACATGTCAAGGCATAGGGTCTGTGTGATCTGCTTAGCCATAGAGGTCATGAATAAGGAGGATTGTGCATGAACTCTTTGATGTTGGAAATTGCCCCTAGCCTTCTTGATATTTTCCACCACGGAAGGTCTTATACAGTCGAATTTACCCCTAGAGGGAGGAAGGAGTAGGAAGCCATGCAAGGATTTGGTTCAGACTACTTTCTGTTCCCAAACCAACACCTCATACTAAAGACTTGGTCAACAATTATTTGCAGGGGAATTTTTCTTCTTATTTGATTTCAGGGGTGGATGCACCTACTTTTTGCTACCTCCTTAATTTGGTCAGCCTTTTTCTGGGTACGTACTTTTTGCTACCATTTTTTGACCTTTTTGGCTTTTCTTTTCCCCTTTTAGGCTGGATTTGATTCTGCCCCTATTTATGGTGACCTTGTCTTTTAGATGGGAGTGGATGGTCCTTTACTCGTAGTTTGCTCCGCTTCCAGACACGACCGAGCGGGAGAAGAATAGGGGAAAACATACTGACTGGATTAGACTATCCGAGTGTACTTGTGATTTTCCAACTAGAGGGCAATATCTTAACATCGTGTGGTGTGTGAATAAACGCTTCCTCACTAATGACCAATTGGAAAAGTAGAGATTGAGACCCACATCTTAACAAGTGATGAATGACTGACTTGACGGATTGACTGACTAAGGATAGAATTTCTTGAGGTAAACCGCATTCCACAGATACGACAACTCCACTCCCTCGGCATCTACCAACCTATAAGCGTTCCCTGAATATACTTCTTTGACAACGAACGGACCTTCCCAATTTTCTTGCAATTTGCTCCTGGGACCTGGTGCCTTTATGATTTTGCGCTTTAGGACCATCTCACCCACTTCAAATTTTCTCTCAAGAACTCTTTTAGCATAAAAACATGCAATTCTCTGACGGTAGACTTGAGCATGGTCAGCTGCTATCATTCGCCTTTCATCTAAAAGTTCAAGTTGTGCCAACAAGGCCTCCCAACGTTGATCGGGGTCAAGTTCGACATCCAATTGAACTCTAAGTGAAGGGACGAAGATCTCAT
Organism: Colocasia esculenta; assembly: GCA_014218235.1. Lineage (NCBI taxonomy): Eukaryota > Viridiplantae > Streptophyta > Magnoliopsida > Alismatales > Araceae > Colocasia > Colocasia esculenta. Next base: position 107,070,685 of record CM024763.1, on the reverse strand, counting down.
ATGAGAGTATCGCATCCGATCCGTATGTCAAAGCATATGGGGTTTGCCCCGTAGGAGTTCGGACCGAGGTGCGATAAGCCCAGAGAGCTTCAACTAAGCGGTCTGGCCAGTCAGCATTGTTGTGAGATTTGCATGTTTTCTTTATAATCTTGATGAGAGTTTTATTAGTAGCTTCCGCTTGTCCATTACCTTGTGGATAATATGGGGATGAATGATGCAAGTTAATGCCATATTTACCACACATGTCGCGAAGCTCCTGTGAAGTGAATTGAGGTCCATTGTCGGTGACGATGTCCCGAGGCACGCCGAACCTTGCAAGGATGTTGCGCTTGATGAATTTGACCACTGTTGAAGCTTTGACCTCAATGAATACTTCTGCTTCAGCCCACTTTATGAAGTATTTCGTGGAGGTCAGGATGAAGGACTTCTTACAGATTTCTCCGGTTCTGTCCGCGAGAGGACCGACCACATCGAACGCCCACATGGCGAAAGGCCATGGAGCGATGAGAGGGTGAAGAGAAGAAGAAGGAGCATGAATTTTGTCACCGTGCAATTGACATTTAACACAGTGACGGACAAAATGACGATAGTCTTCTTCCATGGTAGGCCAATAATAGTGTCTTAGCAACTTTTGGGCAATTGCTCTACCATTAACATGGCCACCACATTCACTAGAGTGAGCGGCTTCAACAACATCTTGAGACTCGATTTCATCGAGGCAATGAAGATAGACCCCACTGAGAGACTTTTTGTACAGAATGCCACCTATGATCTTGTAACGCTCTGAGACGCAGCGAATGGCCCGTCTATCGGCAGAGGTGTCATAATCGGGGAAGGATCCATCTTTGAGAAAGTTTTCGATGTCAAAATACCAAGGATGGCCATCTTCGAGGTCGATTTCCGGCTCTTTTGAGAGTGCATGGACCTGAAGGGATGGAGAAGGAGACGTGAGTTGAGAAAACCAAGGATCGACATGGGAGGGGACTCTTAATCTCTGGACAGAGATGGTTTTAGAAGATTTTCCCAAAGGAATAGGAATGGAAGAAGCTAGGGAAGCAAACGAATCTGCTAGAATGTTCTGAGCCCTAGGTGTGTGCACTAGTGTGAGCTTCCTAAACTGCCAGACTACTTTTCCTACCAACTCTTGGTATGGTTTCAACTTGGGGTTCCGGGTCTGGTACTTGCTAAGGGATTTCCAGAGTATCAACTGCGAATCACCAATTTGAAGGATCGAAATAAATGTGTGGAAAAGATCTAGAAGGGGGGGGGATGAATAGATCTTAGCCACTTTTGCGGAAGCTTAAATAATTTTAAAACTATTTAGAATCAGAGGCAATAATATCAGTGAAAAGCTACTGATCTGATTAGATTGGAGTGAGTTGAAAAACTTAGATGAGAATCAAGTTGATTAAGTGAATTAGAAACGAGTCCTATGCAAGCATCTAGCGGATGAACAGTCAAACCACAGAACACAATGCACAAGGATTTTTAGGTGGTTCGGAAATCACCCATGTGATTCCTACATCCACCCCTCACAACCCGTGAGGATTCACTAACACAACTGGGTAACACACCCACTGGAGCCTGACAACTCCAACACTGAAGAGCTTACAACTCACACCACTTCTAGAGCAAGACTACTCTAGAACAACTGAGCAAGACTGCTCAACACACACTTGAGTTTGACAACTCAACACTGAGCACACCGGCTCACAACAATCTGAGCACAAGGCTCACACATAGACTTGCTAGACACCAACTTAAGACAAGATCTCCTAGCAACAGATCTAGTCGAAATTTGAGAACACTAATGAGAATTATGCAGAAGCACTTGCATAATCTCAAGAGATATCTCAGAAGAACAGAAGTAAAGTAAAATGTATTGAATGGCTTCGTTCTTCAAGTGTACTCCCTTGTAGAAGCTTGAATTGGGAAGAAGCTTGTAAACATGAAGTCCAAGACGATGCTCTGCAATCTGGGAGGTTGGACCTTCCTTGAATTCTTCTCCAACGATGGCTTCTACCTGATCTGCTTCCTTGAGATGCTTCAGAGGCTTCTTTAAAGATCAAACCACAATTCTCACACCTTGAATTGGTGAGAAGAGGTGTTCAGGAGACTCCAGGAAGGCAGAGGAGGGAGACACGAACTCTTATGGCCGCCAGGAATTTTTCAGGAGACTCTAAGAGGTTAGTTGGGTCTCTCTCTTTCGAAGGGAGGCCAAAAGGAGCCTTTTATACCCTTAGGATTCCAAAGATACCCTTTTGGGGTACAAGGGCACGCTTCCCAGGAAGATTCTGATCGCCCTAGAAGGACACGTGGCAGCCATCAGCTCTTAGGATGAAAAGTTTCCGTAGTGTGTCGACCTGCCCTGGTGGTTGTGTCGACACACTGTCCCAAAGATAGAAAAATCTGTTCTGGGAGAAAGGTCCCGTGTCGACCTGCTCTTGAGTGTGTCGACCTGCTGTCCCAATTCCTCAAACTGGCTGTTCTGGGAACTGGGTCTAGTGTCGACCTGCCCTGGGAGTGTGTCGACCTGCTGTCCCAATTCCTCAAACTGGCTGTTCTGGGAACTGGGTCTAGTGTCGACCTGCCCTGGGAGTGTGTCGACCTGGGTACCCTTGATCTCTGGAAAACTGCCACTCGTGTCGACACACTCTTGACATGTGTCGACACACTCTTGACATTTTTGCACAATTTCTCTTTGAGTCTGTGTTGATGTGTCGACACCATTGATGGGTGTGTCGACACATCTTTTGCATAAAAGTTTGTACCTGAAAAATAAACACATATATCATTAGTTAAATGATTTATCATTACCACAAATGATAAATGTGGTTTGAAAATGCTTTTTGAGCATGACTTTCAGGTATGATGCTTTTGACATGTTCCAATTAAATTGCTTTAAGAACACTTCTTGTCATCATCAAAATAGGAGGGAAATGATATGAATTAGACATTCAACCCAACAATCTCCCCCTTTTTGATGATGGCAACATTAAATCCATATTTGAATGTGGTTTTGATGAAGTGTGATTTTTTAAGCAATTTTTATTGATTAAGTTTTTGTTTTTCTTTTGTTCATACTTGTCAATGTCCTTTTGATATTGTTCAGTAACAATTGATGATATTTTTGTGAGATACAACGTTACTTGGAATTAGAAGATTTGTGCACACAAGTCAACAATTGAACAAGTATTCACACACAAAGACAAAAATTTGTATTGAAGCCAAACAACCATTTCATGTCATTCATTTCATTCAAAAGATCAAATCACAATTCAACCATTTCATGTCATTCATTCATTCAAAAGATCATCATTACAATTCATTCAATCTTCTCCCCCTTTGACATTATCAAAAAAAATGTACATTAGGTAGAAGATGGAGGAGGAGGAGGAATTGGAGCTAGAAGCATCTCAATATCTGACAATCTCTTATCCATTGACTTCATGCTTGACTTTATCTGTTCATGGATAGTTGTCAGCCGAGTGTGAAGATAATGCTCCATTCTATCAGAATGTTCTATCAAGGTGCTCTGAGTTCTTTTCAATTCATCTGAAGCATGTTGAGAACTTGATGACCCAGCTGACCAACCAGGTCTTTGCATGATTTTGAACTCCTTGGTCAAATCTGTGAGCTGCTTGTCAATGTGCTCATTGAAATTTCTCATACTTTCCAAATCATCCACAAAATGAGCAAATGATAGTCTGGTGCTGGAAATCTCATGCAATGTTTGGTTGGTGTTGAAGACATCTGCTTGGGAATTGGCCAAAATTCCCTGAAGAACTTTCTCTAACTTGTCCTGATGTTCTTTTAGCTCAATATAGGAATCTCCCAGAGTTCCTATGAGTCTGTTAAATCGCTGAGCTGCATAATCAGAAGCTGCCTTCTGCTCAATAAATTTGGCAGAAACTGTGTTTTCCAGTCTTTGAATCCGTAGCTCAAAAGATGAGGACATGGATTGAAGTGAGGAGTTGAAGGATTCAAATTTGTCATTTAGGAAAGATATCAATTCTGGTGGAACAGGAGGCCCACCAGAAGATGTGGATGGTTGGAATGAGGGTTGTGGAGAAAAATGAGGAAGCTGAGGTGAGAGAGGATCATGAAAAGGACTGACATTTTCATTAAGAGCTTGATCCTCATGCATAGGAGGCTGATCCTCTTGACTTAGGGGCTGGTCCCCTTCAGCTGGAGGCTGTTCCTCCTGTACTTGGGGCTGATCCCCTGGAGCCTGAGGCTGGTCCTCCTGAGGTTGGGGCTGTTCCCCTTGGTCTTGAGGCTGTTCCTCTTGAACTGGAGGAGCCTCAACCACAGCTGGTCCTCTTCTAATTTGATTTCCCTCTAATCTAAATCCCATGAACTTCTGGATATTCTTGAATGTATAGATATTTGACTTGGGAATGGACTGGGATTTTTCAGATTCCAATGGCACACCAAAGTGCTTGAACACTGAGGTCAGATGTGCTCCATAAGGAAGTGATCTCTTCAAGTCTGTTCTTGTAGTTTCAGAAATGATTTGATAAAGAATCACATGAAGGTTGACCTTGATATCTTTGACCATGCAATAGAGTATGAATCTCTGGATATCTGTCAGTCTATCCCGCCCACCACCTTGAGGGGTAACTATGGTTGTCAAGATGTGGTGAATTACCCTTAACACAGGTGGAAATGAGTTGGCATTAAACCTTGTCACATAGGTTTGTTTGGCATCTGATGGATCTGCAGGATGGCCTGTCAAGATTGAGTAGGCTTCATGTAAGTCAAATTCAAATTCATGGTAGTCAGCCCCTTCATCTGGCACTTTGAAAATGGAGGCTGCTACATCAGTTGGCATGTCTATCTCTATCCCCTTGACTTTGGATTTAAAACCTTCTTCTGTGCAGGTGAGGTTTTTGTAGAACTCTCTAACTAACCTTGGATAGCATACTTGAAATTCAGAAATAAAAGGTATCCAAGATTGAAAGGAGAAATAGGTTTGAATTTCAGGGAGAGAGTCTGCTAATTGGGTGTCAGAAAGGTCAAGAATTCTAGGCTTCAAAATCAGTTTGCAGCACTGACGGATTCTGAGGGTATATCCTCTTGAGACTCAGTAGAGGAAGACGAAGATGATTCCTCAGGATGGTCAGAGGAATCGCCCGAAATATCTGATCTAGGGTTTGAACTTTGTCTACCTCTGCCAGCATTGGAGGTCCTACCTCTCTTTGAAGCTCTGAGAGGTGCAGAAGAGGATCCTGGAAGCTCTGCAGGATCATTTCTTCGCTTGGTTCTTCTTTCAATCTGTTCAACCGGAACCTGTGCCGGAACCTGCCTTGAAGAAGCCTGAGACCTTGCGCCACGGCGGGGACCCAACTTGCGGACCATGGTGCAAGGAAGGAGTGGAATGTCAGAGAGGAGATGGAAGATTGGTGAGGTGATTGAAGATTAGAGAGAGATGGTGAAAATTTCTTGCCGGAATGGTGAGAGTTTGGCCGTCGGGTCGACCTGATGCCCAAAAAGGGATGCAGAGGTACACTGCCCCGCAGGAACAACAAGGGTTTAAGGTGAACCCGAAAGATTTGAAAAGGTTCTGGCAAGAAGGCAGTGTCGACACATGAGGAAGGGTGTGTCGACCTGACTGGAATTATGTGTCGACACGAGAGAGGATTGTGTCGACACAGCCTTTGAGAGAAATGAGAATTTTTGAGAGGAAATTTTTGAGAAATTTGGGGACATCTTTATAATGATAAATAATGAGAGGAATTATCATTTGAAGGATTTTTAAGAGGCCTAAAAATTCATTTGCTGTATTTTGCAAAAATTCATTACAGTTCAAGTATTTCATACAATTTCCAACAGGATATTAGCATTCCAAGACTTGAATCAACAAAATGATAAATTGAGGGATATAATGTATCTTACAATCAACCAAAATCTGCCATGTTTCTCAATTTTCAAGAATTAAAGATATCATCTAGACTAAACACAGTTGTGTTGAAAGTAAAACACAAACTTAAAGAACAACTTGATGAAGGAGGAAGATGATTCTTTCTAAACAAATCTCCAATAATTTTCATATTTTTGTTCTTTTAACAAACTATCAAATGATGTAAATCTCTTTCACTCAAGTACTAGTGCTTTTTACACACCATAGTCCCTGGATACTCAAGATTTAGTCATTGTCAAGTCTCAAAGGGGTAAATGATGACCTTTTGACATGAAAATATACGTTTTTTAGACGCCAATATTTCCAGTTACTCAGTCATCATCAAAAAGCATAGCACATAATTGCTTAAATTTTGAGGTTATTTTCAATTTGGATCCCCTTTGAACAGAGTTAACAATAATGCCTCATGACATGCATAGCACTTCATTCATTGTGAAGGTGTGCAGTTTCTCAGCACAGATGTCATTGCTCTGTTGAATTTTACAAGATTTTGGAGAGTTTGTAAGATAGAATTCAAATACATCCAGCCATCAGTTGCAAACAAGGAAATGTTTTAAGTTCAAGACACAATTGTAATTTAGTTTAGGAAGAGATCTGAGTTTCTGTGGATTGAGAGACATAGTGGAAAGTTGATTAGTAAAAAATATAATGTATCACTCAAGGTTCACTTTGAGACTCTAGAATTTAGAATGAGGACATCATGCAAGGAATTGATGAAATGCAAGAAGGGTTTTGAAATTTGCAAAAAGATGACTTGTGAATTTTCTAGCTCCCCCTGAGATGATGATTTCAATCATTTTTCATCAAATAAAGATATGCTTTTTTTTTTTTTGAAATCAGAAAGAATGTTTCTTTTTGGATAACAAAGATTTCTTCTCAACAATTGTATATTCATTTCTTGGTACTTGGCGGAGACATATACTCTCGCATAGTGAAAGTGTCCAGACAAGCATAACCTGTCCTTCTCCAAGTCACCATTTGATATACCAAGAGATTTCAATACAATAAGAGTTGAAGAATTCATTATCAGAAAGAAATGAAGGTTAAAACTGTGCAAGTTTTGAAATCAGAAAAGACATTCTCTTTGAACAATAAAAGCTCCCCCTCAACTATTGCATATTGACTTCTTAGTACTTGGCGGAGATATGTTCTCACGCATAGTGAAAGTGTCTAGACAAGCATAGCCTGTCCTTCTCCAAATCACTATTTGATATACCAAGAAGTTTCAACACAATCAGAAGTGAAGAATTTATTGTAAAAAGGGAAATGGAATTGGAATAGAGAGAGATATGAGCAATGTATCTTGAGGAAGCAAGGAGTTATGAAATACAAAGAACTCCCCCTTAGACAAAGCATAGCATTCAACCCAAACTTTAAGAGAGATCAGAAGGATGGACATTTACAAAGACCAAGTTCTCTCCTTAAAGATGAGAATCTATTTTCAGGAAGGGGTTTTGTGAATATGTCTGCAATTTGTTTTTCAGTTTCAATAAAATGGAGTTCAAAAGATTTCTTTGCAACCTCATCTCTCAAGAAATGATGCCTGATTTCAATGTGTTTTGTTCTAGAATGCTGAATGGGGTTTTTAGAAAGATTGATTGCACTTGTGTTATCACATAGGATGGGTACACACCCTAAATCTTGGTTGTAATCAAGAAGTTGATGTTTCACCCAGAGAATCTGAGTTCCACATCTACCTGCTGCAACATATTCAGCTTCTGCTGTTGACAGAGCCACTGAATGTTGCTTCTTAGAAGCCCAAGAAATAAGGCACCCACCTAGAAATACACACAAGCCACTTGTGCTTTTTCTATCTAACTTACACCCAGCATAATCAGCATCACAATAGGCAAACAATTCTAACTTGCAACCAGCAGGATACCAAATTCCTAAGTCACATGTTCCAACAAGATATTTAAAAATTCTTTTCACAGCAAGCATATGACTTTCTTTAGGATTTGATTGGAATCTAGCACATAAGCACACACAAAACTGAATGTCAGGTCTAGAAGTAGTAAGGTAGAGCAGAGAGCCAATCATACCTCTGTAGGTCTTTGGATCTACTGACTTACCAGATGGGTCTTCTTCTAGCTTAGCATTTATTGCAATGGGTGTGCTTGAATGTTTAAGGTTCTGATAGTCAAACCTTTTCAGTAGCTCCTTGACATATTTGGTTTGACTGATGAAGATACCTTCATTCGTTTGGTTAACCTGCAACCCCAAAAAGAATGTTAAGTCTCCCATTAAGCTCATTTCAAATTCATTCTGCATTTGATTTGAAAATTCAGTGCAAAGGCCTTTATTGGTGGAGCCAAAAATTATGTCATCAACATAAATTTGGACCACAATTATTTGATTTTTTACTGTTTTAGTGAACAATGTTTGATCAACATTACCTCTAGAATATCCTTTTTCAAGTAAAAAGGAACTCAAACGATCATACCAAGCTCTTGGAGCTTGTTTAAGACCATAGAGTGCCTTATTAAGCTTGAAAACATGGTTAGGATATTTTTCATTATCAAATCCAGGAGGTTGTTCAACAAACACATTTTCCTTTATATATCCATTTAGAAATGCACTTTTAACATCCATTTGAAAGACTTTGAATTTCATGGAGGATGCAAAAGCAAGGAAAATTCTCACAGCTTCTACTAGCTACAGGGGCATAAGATTCTTCAAAGCAATTCATAAGCAACTAGCCTTTGTTTCTTATTACTTGACCAGCTTCATTCAATTTATTTCTGAAAACCCATCTAGTGCCAATCACTGTTTGGTCACTAGGTCTAGGCACTAATTCCCACACTTGATTTCTTTCAAATTGATGAAGTTCATCATGCATAGCATTAATCCAATCAGAACTGGATAAGGCTTCATCAATTGACTTGGGTTCAATTTGGGAAATTAGAGCTAGTGAGTCTTCTTCAATGTTTTGCAAAAAGGATGATCTGGTCCTAACTCTATCATTTAGATTGCCAACTACACTGTCTAATGGGTGATCTCTTAGAAATCGAGGTTCAGAAATTACCTGTTGAGAGGTACCCACTTCTGAATCAGTATTACCTGAACCATTTGGAGATTGTGAGTTGTTGTTCAGGTTTTCTTCAATGTTATTACTCTCCTCAACGGTTGGTGAAGAATCCACAATGAGGTCATCCTCTTCATTGTCTTGTTTTTCCCTGCAAGATTTAGAATCATTAGTGGAAAAGGAGTTTTCATTAAAAATAACATGTGGAGATTCTTCAACGGATTTGGTTTTCATTATGTACACTTTGAAGGCCCTTGACACTTCAGAATAGCCAAGGAAGATAGCTTCCTGACTCTTAGCATCAAACTTGTCAAGGTTTTCTTTGTTATTATTGTGTACATAGCATTTGCACCCAAAGACTTTAAAATAGGAAACAGTTGGCTTTTTGTTTTTCAATAATTCATAGGGGGTTTTCTTGATTTTTGGTCTGACCAATGCTCTATTGAGTATGTGATTTGCTGTGTTCACAGCTTCAGCCCAGAAGGATTTGGGCAAGTTACTCTCAAGAAGCATGGTTCTAGCCATTTCCACAAGAGTTCTGTTCTTTCTTTCCACAACTCCATTTTGTTCTGGAGTTCTTGGTGAAGAAAACTTGTGGAATATCTGAAATTCAGCACAAAAATCAGAAAAGGATGTGTTTTCAAATTCACCCCCATGATCAGTTAAGATGTTTTTGATTTTATATGGATAAGTGGTTAAGACAGTGTACAAAAGTTCCTGAATTCAAGGCATGCATCACTTTTGTGAGATAGAAAAATAACCCAGGTAAATCTAGTAAAGTCATCAATGATTACAAATCCATATCTTTTGCCACTCAAGCTTAGAACTCTTGTTGGCCCAAAGAGGTCCATGTGAAGAAGTTCTAGTGGCTTAGATGTGAGTACATCATTGAAGACTTTAAAGGATTTTCTAGTTTGTTTTCCTTTAGCACAGATCCCACAAATTTGACCTTCAACACTAGAAAAGGATTCAGGAAGACCTTTAACCAAATTCAATCTTAACAACTTATTCATTGTTCTGAAGCTTGCATGGCCAAGTCTTTTGTGCCAAGTCCATGCAATTTCATCTTTATTTGCAACAAAACAAAGATTTTCAGAAAAGTTTTTATTAAGGTTGATCATGTAGACATTGTTTTCTCTTTTCCAAAGAATTTGATTTTATCAGTTGATGAATCTATTATCTTGCAAAAATCAGATTCAAACACAACTTTGTGACCTTTGTCACATAGTTGGCTGATACTGAGCAAATTATAGTCAAGTCCATCAACTAACAAGACATTATCTACAGAGTTTGAAGAAGTTTGACCAACCTTACCAGATCCAATGATCTTTCCTTTATTTTTACCTCCAAAGGTGACTGACCCTCCCTCCTTTTCAAGCAGGAATGAGAATTTGGCTCTATCTCCAGTCATATGTCGTGAACACCCACTGTCAAGAAACCATACATTTGTGTTGGGTGCACGACTTCCCTGCAACAAGATCAGTGGAGAGAAGATTTTGGTACCCAACAGAGTTGGGACCATCAGAATGATTTAACATAGACAGCAAATCCTTTCTCACCCAAATTTGATTTGTTTTAGATTTTTGTTTTGTTACTTTGGTGTTTTCAGCATTTTTCTGTTTGTTCTTTCTTTTAGGAATGAAAGCACCAAGATCTTTGTTTTTGGTAGGAGGGGAGTTTTTCATTTGAAAATTTGAGTTCATAGAAGGAGGTGGAATCCATGGATTGTGTTGGTACATCCAGAAATTTGGATAAGGGTATTGGGGATAATACCAACAGGGATTTTCATACCATTGGTTCCAAGGATTAATCCAATTTTCTTGAGGAGCTGTCTTGGAGGTCCAAGGTTTTTCATGGATCATTTCTTTTCCCTTTTTCTTATTTCTCAGATTTTTATTTGAATTTTAGTTGAGTTGATTATGGTTTTTGGTGTTGAACAGGTCGACTGTCAGGGGACTGTGTCGACCTGACAGTCTTCTTTTGTTTTTCTTGTTTTTCAATTTCCAGCTTTTCAAAATTGAAGTCTTGGGAGGCCTTCTGAGAAGCAAGCTTTAATTCATCAATTTGGTTCAGTAAATTTTCTTTTCTTCAAGCAATTCTGTTACTTCAGATTCCAGTTCACAGGTTCTATTGTTTGAAGATTGGTTATGGTAAAGATTTTCAATTTTCTTTTGATGTGTTTGTTTTCTTTTCTCATTTCAGAGTATCTTTCTACCAATTCAGCATACACATCCTGCCAATCTTCAACACTATAATCTTCAAAGAAGTATTTACCTTTCCATCTGTGCTGTTGGCCATGAAGCAACTTCCTCACTCTCTGAGCTTGAGGACTTCTTCTCTTCTTCTTCCTCACTTGTGTCTTCATCAGACCAAGTGGCTACCATGGCCTTGGGCTTCTTGTATTTCTGGAATCTTTTGTGCTTTTCCTTTTTGTTCTCAGGACACTCTCCCTTCATGTGTCCTGGCTTGTTGCACCTGTAACAGATAATATTCTCATCAGGTTTATGATTCTTATTGAAATTGGAAGAGGAAATATTCTTCTTACCTGGGGGAAATTTCTTTTTCCCAGTCATTTTCCCTTTCCTATATTTCAAGAATTTCCTGAATTGTCTGGTCATGAGGGCAATCTCATCCTCATTTGACTCAGACTCTTCAGAACTTGTTTTATCCTGATTTTTATCTTTGTTGCTTGAAGAGGCTTTGAGTGCCATAGGCTTGGTCTTAATGATAAGATCTTCATTTCTTCTTAAGTTTATTTCATACGTCATTAAAGATCCAATCAATTCATCCAAAGACATTTTGGATAAATCTTTTGAATCTTCAATAACAGTGGCCTTGGTATGCCAAATTGAAGAAAGTGAACGCAAAATTTTTCTTACCAAATCTGCATCAGTATACTCCTTACCCAAAGCCTTGAGTCCATTGACAATCACCATAAATCTGGCAAACATTTCAGAAATAGATTCATTAGATTTCATCATGAAAAGTTCATATTCTGAAACTAATATATTGCCTTGGTCTCCTTGACCTGAGATGTTCCCTCATAGAGTAGTTCGAGTTTATCCCACATCTCTTTGGCAGATTTACACATAGAGATTCTCGAATACTCCTTGGGATGGACAGCACATTGAATCATGTTCATGGCACTGTAATTCAATGTAGCTCTCCTAATTTGCTCCCTCGTCCAGGTTTCTTCCTCACCCTGGTTTTCATAGGGACCAGCCTCAACTACTTTCCAGATCTCATAGTTCTGGGCCCTTAAGAATACTTGCATTCTGTTCTTCCAATAAGAATAGTCCAAACCATTAAAGAATGGTGGCCTATTTATGGAATGGCCCTCAGCTATAAAACCCTTTGAGTCCATGACACTTAAGTAAATGCAAGGAGAAGTAGTTGAGCAAGCAGGCAAACAAACAACCAGACAGACAGACAAACAAACACTCAATACTCAGAAACAAAAGCTGCTCAGTTCAAATCAGATCGATATAAACCCGCTCTGATACCAATTGAAGGATCGAAATAAATGTGTGGAAAAGATCTAGAAGGGGGGGGATGAATAGATCTTAGCCACTTTTGCGGAAGCTTAAATAATTTTAAAACTATTTAGAATCAGAGGCAATAATATCAGTGAAAAGCTACTGATCTGATTAGATTGGAGTGAGTTGAAAAACTTAGATGAGAATCAAGTTGATTAAGTGAATTAGAAACGAGTCCTATGCAAGCATCTAGCGGATGAACCAGTCAAACCACAGAACACAAATGCACAAGGATTTTTAGGTGGTTCGGAAATCACCCATGTGATTCCTACATCCACCCCTCACAACCCGTGAGGATTCACTAACACAACTGGGTAACACACCCACTGGAGCCTGACAACTCCAACACTGAAGAGCTTACAACTCACACCACTTCTAGAGCAAGACTACTCTAGAACAACTGAGCAAGACTGCTCAACACACACTTGAGTTTGACAACTCAACACTGAGCACACCGGCTCACAACAATCTGAGCACAAGGCTCACACATAGACTTGCTAGACACCAACTTAAGACAAGATCTCCTAGCAACAGATCTAGTCGAAATTTGAGAACACTAATGAGAATTATGCAGAAGCACTTGCATAATCTCAAGAGATATCTCAGAAGAACAGAAGTAAAGTAAAATGTATTGAATGGCTTCGTTCTTCAAGTGTACTCCCTTGTAGAAGCTTGAATTGGGAAGAAGCTTGTAAACATGAAGTCCAAGACGATGCTCTGCAATCTGGGAGGTTGGACCTTCCTTGAATTCTTCTCCAACGATGGCTTCTACCTGATCTGCTTCCTTGAGATGCTTCAGAGGCTTCTTTAAAGATCAAACCACAATTCTCACACCTTGAATTGGTGAGAAGAGGTGTTCAGGAGACTCCAGGAAGGCAGAGGAGGGAGACACGAACTCTTATGGCCGCCAGGAATTTTTCAGGAGACTCTAAGAGGTTAGTTGGGTCTCTCTCTTCGAAGGGAGGCCAAAAGGAGCCTTTTATACCCTTAGGATTCCAAAGATACCCTTTTGGGGTACAAGGGCACGCTTCCCAAGGAAGATTCTGATCGCCCTAGAAGGACACGTGGCAGCCATCAGCTCTTAGGATGAAAAGTTTCCGTAGTGTGTCGACCTGCCCTGGTGGTTGTGTCGACACACTGTCCCAAAGATAGAAAAATCTGTTCTGGGAGAAAGGTCCCGTGTCGACCTGCTCTTGAGTGTGTCGACCTGCTGTCCCAATTCCTCAAACTGGCTGTTCTGGGAACTGGGTCTAGTGTCGACCTGCCCTGGGAGTGTGTCGACCTGCTGTCCCAATTCCTCAAACTGGCTGTTCTGGGAACTGGGTCTAGTGTCGACCTGCCTTGGGAGTGTGTCGACCTGGGTACCCTTGATCTCTGGAAAACTGCCACTCGTGTCGACACACTCTTGACATGTGTCGACACACTCTTGACATTTTTGCACAATTTCTCTTTGAGTCTGTGTTGATGTGTCGACACCATTGATGGGTGTGTCGACACATCTTTTGCATAAAAAGTTTGTACCTGAAAAATAAACACATATATCATTAGTTAAATGATTTATCATTACCACAAATGATAAATGTGGTTTGAAAAATGCTTTTTGAGCATGACTTTCAGGTATGATGCTTTTGACATGTTCCAATTAAATTGCTTTAAGAACACTTCTTGTCATCATCAAAATAGGAGGGAAATGATATGAATTAGACATTCAACCCACACAATTATCCTTAATTCCTTAACTCCAAGCAACAATGCCATTTTCAGCCCAACTAAGAGCGCCTCATACTCGGCCACATGTTCGGCTCGGAAGGTTAATTGGTAGGCGTGCGGAATGACTACCCCTTCCGGTGAGAGGAGGACTGCCCCTATTCCACACCCTTTGGAATTGAGGGCCCCATCGAAGTAAAGCACCCATGAAGGTTCACCATCAATAATGGCTCCTAACTCTTCATCGGGAAAGCTTTCATCGACGGGAGAGCATGAAGGTAAGGGGTGGTGGGCCAAATGCTCAGCTATAGCATGCCCCTTGATTGACTTTTGGTTGACGTAGGTGATATCAAATTGATTGAGGAAGCTTTGCCACCTCATCAACCGATCAGTCAGGACGGGCTTCTCAAGCAAGTACCGAATTGGGTCCATACGCGCCAGAAGTTTTACTTCATGAGCAAGGAAATAATGCTTTAACTTCTGGGCAACCCAGACGACGGCCTCACATGTTCTTTCCATGGTGGTGTACTTCTTTTCAGCTTCATTGAATAACTTGGATAAATAGTACACCGCTCTCTCCTTCTTCTCGTCGTCGTATTGGGCCAAAACTGCTCCAGTTGAATCTTCAGTGGTTGACACATAGAGCAATAAAGGCTGACCCGGAACCGGAGGAGCAAGAACAGGGGGATTGAATAGATAGCTCTTCAATTCATCAAAGGCCTTTTGACATTTATCGTTCTAATCAAACTTAGCCTCTCCTTTAAGCATCTCATAGAAGGGCTTACAACGGATTGAATGCTGGGAGATGAATCTCCTAATGAACTGAAGTCTACCAATTAGCCCTCTGACTTCTCTGATATTCCTAGGAGGAGGCATGTCGATTATTGCTTTGGCCTTGTTAGGATCGATCTCAATTCCCCGCTTGCTTACTATGAACCCCAGCAATTTCCCCGAAGAGACACCGAAGACACACTTCTTGGGGTTCATTTTGAGCTTATGTTCTCTAGACCGCTGGAGAACTGCCCGGAGGACCTCGGCATGGCCATGTCGAGTCTTTGATTTAACCAAGACATCATCTACATAGACCTCCATGTGCACATGCATCATGTCATGAAAAATTGCCATCATAGCCCTTTGATAAGTTGCTCCCGCATTCTTCAATCCGAAGGGCATGACGACATAACAGTAAGTCCCCCAAGGCGTTGTAAATGAAGTTTTCTCCTGGTCTTCCTCCGCCAGACGGATCTGGTTATACCCAGAGAAACCATCCATGAAAGACAACATCTCAAAGCCGGCAGTGTTGTCCACTAGGACATCTATGTGTGGGAGAGGGAAATCGTCCTTTGGGCAGGCACGATTAAGGTCACGGAAATCTATACAGATCCTAACCTTACCGTCCTTCTTCATCACAGGGACGATATTAGCTACCCATTGTGGATATAGCACAACCCTAATGAATTTGGCTTTATGCAACTTGTCAATCTCCTCTTTGATCTTGAGTGCAAGCTTAGGATGTAACCTTCTCAATTTTTGTTTGACAGCTTGCACGTTGGCTTTTAAGACTAACCGGTGCTCGACCAAAGAGGTGTCGAGTCCTGGCATGTCTTCGTAGGACCAAGCAAAGCCGTCAGAGAATTCTTTAAGAATAGCTACTAGAGCTTCTTCTTCTTTAACACTCAAGTTGGCACTAATTAACACTATCTTCGGGGATTCTTCAGTGCCAAGATTGACCTCTTTGGTGGGCTCGTCGGCGGCCATGGTTGGCTCGTCGAACCTCTTTGTGCCATCCACATAGGAGCTCACTGGGTCCTCTTCTTCCAACCCAGGATCTCCCAGCTCACCCTTCTCATCAAAATCTAACAGATAAACTCCTAAACCATCGTCTAAAGAGTCGCCTTCTTCAAAATCTGATTCAATAAGGGCGGGCTCCTCAAGAAACTCTGGGACTAGACTTAACTTGGCACACCTCTCAGCCAAGGCCATGACATAACAGGCATGAACTGCCTACCCTTCTCTTTATGCACAAATGGCTGAGAGGGACTGAACTCCTCTAATCCTAAACCTGACTCTAGACTAGACCCTAGACCCGACTCTGATCTAAAATCTAGACCACTATTTACAAGACTACTATATACAAAACTATGTACAGGGGAGGTGCCCCTAGAAGGGCGAGAAAGGGGGTTTAGGCCGGAAAGCGTCGGCCCCTGGCCGAACGGAAGAGGTTCCACAGAGGAAGGGTGCTCAATGGAGACCTCGCATTTCTAATTTTCAAAATTGGCATTTTTTTTTGGAATCAAGGCCAAGAACCATGAGTTGCTGACTCAAGGTAGCCTCGACCGGCCAGGTGAGGGATGGAGGAAGGACAGGGGGAGAAATAAGGGGATTAGAGATGGATGGAAGAACTGAATCATGTGGCAGGCACTCGGAAATAAAAGGAGATGGAAATGAGGGTGGTTGAGATGATGGAGAGGGGAGATTGGACCCGAAGAGTGAGAGGAGGCCAAAGTCTTCAGAAAGGTCTTCTATTTGGGCATCCTCTTCTTCTTCTTCTTCATCCTCACTCTCAGAGCCAGACAGTTCTTCTATTAAAGGCTCCCTAGTTCCCAACTGGGTTGGCCCTCGAACAAAGTGCTCCTTCAGAGTCCAGGTAAGAGGTTGATAGGGTATGAATGGATTTGGATGGACAGGGTCTGGGCGGAAACCTAGACCGGCCTTGTCTAACAACCTCCTAATTGCCTGGACACTATGGATCTCTCCTTGCTTGTCCTTACCTAACCCAAGGCCATGAACATAGCCGATATTAGCCATCACTTCCCAACCCTTTCCTGGGGGACATGGGACATGGGGTTCTTCAACTGACTAGGGAGGTTGGCTAAGGTCACAGGGTAAGGGGAAGTCAAAGAGAGACATGACTGGTTTCTTCCCCTTATCTGGAATGAAGAGGTGCGACATCTGCTCTGTGGCGATAGCATTAAGGGTCTCCAAGGTGGGAATGCTCTTGATTTTGATGACCCGCCCATTGAAAGAGAATTTGAAGCATTGGTGGGCGGTGGAAGGGACCCCTAGAGTCTGCTCTAGCCAGGGACGACCAAGGATGGCCTTGTAGGCCGAATCACCGTCAAGAACTAGAAACTCGGTGGACATGGTGACGGGTCCGATTCCCAGCTTGAGAGAAATTTTGCCTTTGGCAACCCTCTTGGAGTTGTCATAGGCAGCGATGGTGGAGCAGTTCTTTTCCAGATCCCCCTCCCCTAAACCCAATTGCTTAAGGGTCTTCATCGGACAGACATTAATAGATGCTCCGGTGTCGATGAGGGTGGAGTCTACCAAAACCCCGTTGAGATTAACGGTGAGATAGAGAGGAAGCGAACGACACTCGGGGGTGGCAAGATCTTTGTCCGAGAAAGAGATTGAGGGTCCTTGGGTGAGGGAGAGAACGGCGTTGGTAACCCAGCTAGGAGGGAGGTCATCATTGACCATGATCTTTTGGAGAAACTGGAGGAGGGTGGACTGATGAGACGGTGACCTCCGAATAAATTCTAAAATAGACACCCTCGCGGGTGTCTTATCCAGATGCTGCAAAATATCATATTCGGTGCCGGCCGAGGGTGGAGGTCCATTATCCTCCTCATCTTGGGATGGCCGCGGAGGTGGAGGAACAATTCGGTTCCTGAGCGTGACATGAACGGTTTCCTGGGACTTAGGGAGGATGAGCTGGAGGGGTTTGGCAGATGACTCATAGGCAGAGGGGGTGAGGATAGTGGGGTAGGCATCCTGAAGAGGTCGGATGAGCACTAACGGTTTCTCCTCTAGAATGGTATCTACTGACGTGGAGGGCTCCTGAGACTCTGCAACAGGGCATGGGTACCATTCCTCAAAGCCTTCTACCCCCTACTGTTGCTCTCTCCTCACACCGGGGGCCCTAAATGTATCATGGTATGCACATTCTCTCGGTTTTGGAGGAGGAGGGATTGCTGCTTTGGTGGGTGGGGAGAGGATTAGTGAAAATACCAAGGTCCTTTTTGGTGTACCTAGACTTGGCTATGGCCACCTTAACATCATCCCAGTTGACTCTACTTGGTCGTTCTTGTCATAGACCCAGTCACGAAAGGTACAACAATTGGTGATGTCGTGACCATGGTTCCGATGATAAGGACAATATCTGGAGGTATCGACCCTTGGATTGGTGTTTTCCTTTGTGGGGGAAGCTGAATGGCATCACAAGACATGAAGGCAAAGAAGATGTCCTCAAGGGTCTCAGGGAGAGGAGGATAATGGGACCTCTTAGGACCAGGCCGAGTGTATCCAGCAAGAGGGGGAACTGCAGAGTAGGTTTTGGAAGGGTGTGACGGGAACTGATGGGGGTTGGAAGGAGTGGACAGAGGATTGGAGGGCTTGTTCGGAGGCCTCAACGGTTGACTGCAAGCGTTGACGTACTCATTGATGGTCACCCCCTCGGTGGTAGGTGCCGCGGGAGCCTTGCGTCCTTTAGGCTTCCCTTCAAAGAAGTGTGGCAGAGAGGAGTCCTTAATTTGGTTCTAGACCACCCTAGCTCGGTTGTAGAGGTGTATTAATGAGAGGAACTTACTCAGCATCAGGACGGAGCGAAGCACGGGGGTGGTGTTGGTGACCAACATGGTTATGGCCTGGGACTCCGAGATAGGTATGTCTGCCCTAGATGCCATGGATCTCTACCGATTGGCAAATGTGACAAAGTCTTCGTCCGGCTTCATCTTTTCTGCCACCAAGTCAGGAAGTGTAGGGACTTGGGTGGCCATATATGAGAAGTGGGAGATGAATCGCTCGGAGACGATGTCGAAATTAATGAGGTCCGATGCGGGTAAGGAGGTGAACCACCTCAAAGCTTCCCCTTCTAACGATTGTTGGAAGAGGTGAACTAAAAGGACCCGATCGTACATCCATCGGTGGGAATCCATGGTGAATCCGGCAAGATGGAACTGAGGATCAGAGGTCCCGTCGTACTTGCGGTACTTCGGGGCCTTGAAACCCGGAGGGAAATAAGCATTGGGAAGCTTGCAGTAATTCTGGAGGGAATGAGGCTTTGAAAGGGACAGGGATTCAGCCAGAAGCTTCCTCACAAGTCCCTCCACCTCTGAACGGGGGATGGATTCGGATTGAGCGGGGGGTGTGGGCTGAGCATAAGAAGGAGTTGGGACCGGAGTAGGTAGAGGAGTGGGTGGAATTGGAGTGGAGAAGGGGACAGGAGAGACGGGAACCCGTGAAGGGGTTGCAGGCCTAGGAATGGGCCTGGATGAGGAAGCTTGAAAGGGGGAAGGGGAAGGAGAGGAAGGGGAGGCTGCTGCCCGGACAGTATGCTTGGAGAGCATCGAGATGATGTCCTCGGGCGAATATCGGGAGAGGAGTCTTGAGAATTTAGGATCCTCTTGAGTGTTCTGAGCATAAGTGGGGTTAACCCTCAAACTCACACTCCCTTCAAAGTCAGCTTGAGAGGAAGAAGAAGAATGGACGGACCCTTCGGGGTGGTTGCTGGTGTCAACCATCCCGAAAAACTCATGAACGTTGTCTTCATATTCAAACGCAGGATTATCAGCCATGTTCAATGAGTCCAACCAAGTGTCCATTAGCACACAACCTACTAATTTTAGAATAGTTTGAGTTGAAGTGATTACACTGTTTAAGTGAGAAATGTAGATTTCTACCAAACAACGTTTTCAAACAACGTCCCCAAAGTTTTAAAGATCAGAATTGTGTGTTAACTTGACTTGAAAAGGCCGTTCACTCAAATCTAACTCAAACCCGGATAGATAGGCAAGCTAACAGGGAGAGTAAAAGGTCCTCCTGCCCCGTACCGTGAGGGAATCCACGGAATTTAGGGACTTACAGAGTTTCCTTCGGAACCAACCCGATTTACCTGAGAGGGAATCCCCGAGTAAAAGGTTGTGAACCGAAGAAGGGTGATCCTAGAATGTGAGGGGAGGTTAGAAGAGGTGAGAAGAGTGGCCCCCCAATGACTGAGGACCGTCAGTGACAATCAGTAAGCGAACAGAAAAGAAAATC
This sequence comes from Colocasia esculenta, assembly GCA_014218235.1. Classification (NCBI taxonomy): domain Eukaryota; kingdom Viridiplantae; phylum Streptophyta; class Magnoliopsida; order Alismatales; family Araceae; genus Colocasia; species Colocasia esculenta. Next base: position 107,050,455 of record CM024763.1, on the reverse strand, counting down.
AAAGCAAAACAACCAAAAAACAGTGAAAAAGCATGCTTCTGTGAAACTAAACGGCACAGGGGTTGACGCCAAGTTCATCAGAAACATGTCAACGACATGATCGACTGACGCTGACAATAAGTAGACGACAACAACACTGGATGCAAACAGAAACTAAACGGCAGGAAAGGTAGACGTTTACCTGAGTAAACGGCAAGATCGCTTGCCGTCTACCTGGGCGCAGTGAGACCACAGTGGCAGAAGTTGTCCCACCGTGATCGCCAGAAGAGAGCTGTGGATGCCCGTTTCCGCGACGTCTCCGGCCGACCTCTGGATCTCCTGGACGCTCGCGGACGCCATCGAACTCTCGTTGGCAATGAAGGGGTCGCTGGTTGACCTCGTTGACCCTCCGGTTGACTTGGTTGACTTGGGGGGAAACAGGAAAACTAGCAAAATGAAAGGGAGTACGTGATCGCCAGGGCTTACCTGTACCCAAGGAAAGTTGGTATCACGTCGGTGTGGTCGCCTCGCACAGCGGATGGAGACGGGGCTTCAACTTCTCCTCCTTCAGCCGGCCAAAGGAGAAGAGCTCCATGGTCTTCTGCGAAATGTTCCTGCCACGAAAAGACACTCTATAGGTCTACGGAAAGAGTAGTAAATGCTCAAAACGTGAAGAGACAGCCCAAAAGGTGAGTCCCGTACTGGTTGCAGACTTGAGAAGAGGGGTGGCCAAGTGCTATGACCACCATTCTTCTCTCCATTTTTGGTTGGGAAACCCCTTTCTAGGTGTGTAGGGAAAGGACCTACGTGCCTAGAGTGAGTGGGAAAGGGAATATGACATGCAAATAACTAAAGAGTAAAGAAAGAAAGAGAGAGGGAGGGAGGTGTAGATCCTCGTTTGATGGCGTTGCAGCTCCTTGCAGGGCTCCTCCAGCTCGGGAAGAAGCCTCCTAGACGTCCCAAGTGTTGAGAGAAAGAAGAGTTGGAGTTGTGGAAACTTGGGTGTAATTTCTCTCTCCTCTCTCAAAGCATCAACATGTGGACGTCCAGCCTCTCCCCCCTTGGCTCAGAGGGCTCATGGGAAGGTTATATAGACATTGGAGCTCGGGGTTAGAATGCCTAGGATGCTAAGTGTGAAGAAACACAGTTGCACACATGGCAATCCAAAGCTCCAACCAATGGGGGAAGGCCAAGTAGGCTTTTTACTGAGTCAAGGGGGTGCCAAGGTGGCCCATATGCCCGTTGGGAACGGCCCCATGCGGTGCATGGGCGAGAGAAAGGCGCAAGTGGGCTATATTCTCGGGGTTGTTGCGCAGACCAGGTAAACCAGGTTAACGTCCAGCGATCCTGCCGCCAACCGCATGCAGACATCCAGGGATGTGGACGTCTGTATGGGTCAACGTCAAGGGGGCTTGCCGCCAACCAGTAGTCGGCGGCCATCGATGCTGCCGTCTACATGGCATCCGAGGCAAGTCAACAAACGGTCAAACGTGTTGAGTTGAGTGTAATTTCATATCATTTTCCCTCCTATTTTGATGATGACAAATGTGATTTTAATGCAAAATAATTGAAACATGATAAACACACCTTACCTGAGAATTATATTCAAAAAGCATGTTTCAAAGCACACTTATCATTTGTACTTATAATAAAATATTTTACTAATGATATATGTGTTTATTCTTCAGGTACAAACATTTTTTTGTAAAAGTGTGTCGACACACCCCTCAATGGTGTCGACACAACACCTCAGTCTCAAAAGCAAAAAGCTGAAGAAATGATAAGACTTTGTCGACACTAGTCAGAAAGCAGGTCGACACGAGTTGCAGATTTCGGGAATTAGACTACTCAGGTCGACGCACTCTCAGGGCAGGTCGACACCAGAGCTTGTTCCCAGAACAGCAATTTTCAGAATTGGGACAGCAGGTCGACGCAACACTAGAGCAGGTCGACACTGGATCCTGTTCCCAGAACAGCTATTTTCAGAACTGGGATAGCAGGTCGACACACACCAAAGCAGGTCGACACTGGATCAGTTCCCAGAACAACCTGTTTCAAGATTTGGGACAGTGTGTCGACACCACCACCAGGCAGGTCGACACACTACGGAAAGATTGCAACTTAAATTGGATGTTTGCCACGTGTCAGCCTAGGGCGATGGGGTATCAACCTAGGATCATGTGCCCTTGTACCTAAAGGGTATCTTTGGAATCTTTTGGGTATAAAAGACCCCCTATTGGCCATCCATCATAAGAAGACCCCAACGAACTCTCCAAGCCTCCAGAAAAGTTCCCTTTGGCGGCGAGAAGAGCTCATCTCCCTCTTCTGCTCTCCTGGTGCCTTCTGAAGACCAATTCTCATCAATTCGATTGTGAGAATTGGAGTTTGATCCCTGAAGAAGCAATTGAAGCGCCTCAAGGAAGCAGATCAAGTAGGAGCATCTGTTGGAGAAGACTTCAAGGAAGATCCCCAACTTCAATTGTGCAGAGCATCGGCTGGGACTTCAAGGATTCAAGCCTCTTCCCAATCTGAGCTTCTACAAGGGAGTACACTGAAGAACAAAGCCTCTTAACACTATTCTCAATGTACTTTTGTTCTTCTGAGACTCTTGAGATTGTGCAAGTGCTTCTGCATAACTCTCATGAATGTTCTCATGTCTGACATGATCTGCTGCTAGAAGATCCATGTCGTGTGTTGGTGTCTAGCATTGTTATTTGTGAGCCGTCGTGCTCAGTTTGAGTTGTCTAACTCATTGTTTGTTGAGCAGTCTTGCTCAGGGATCTAGAGTAGTCTTGCTCTAGAGGTGTGTGAGTTGTAAACTCAAGTGTTGGAGTTGTCTGGCTCCAGTGGGTGTGTTACCCAGGTGTTTAGTGAATCCTCACTAGGTGTGAGGGGTGGATGTAGGAATCACATGGGTGATTTCCGAACCACCTAAAAATCTCTGTGCACTTGTCTATTTGTGGTTTGATTCTTTCATCTGTTAGATGCTTGCATAGGATCGATCAAGATTCACTTAATCAACTGGTTTTCACATCTATTTTATCAACTTACCTATCATCTCATCAGATCTGTGTTTTTCACTGATTAAAATTGTCTCTGATTCTAAAAGTTTTTTAAATTGCTTAAGCTTCCGCAGAAAGTGGCATAGATCTATTCATCCCCCCCTTCTAGATCTTATCCACACCTTTTCCTCGATCATTTAAAACGAGGCTTATTGGGCCAAAGAGCCACGCGGGGATAGGCCAAATCTCGCGTCTACAGTATTATCACAAAGAATGGGAATGCAAACTAATGTGTGATTATAATCTAAGAGTTGATGTTTGACCCAAAGAACTTGGGTACCACAGTTACCAGCAGCAACATACTCTGCTTCTGCAATAGAAAGAGCTACAGAATGTTGCTTTTTGGAAGCCCAAGAAATAAGACAACTACCTAGATATAAACACAACCCACTAGTGCTTTTCTTGTCAAGTTTGCACCCGACATAATCAGCATCACTATATGCAATCAAATCCAATTTGCATTCAGCAGGATACCAAAGTCCTAGATCACATGAAGAAAGAAGATATTTAAAAATTCTTTCACAACAGTCATGTGACTATCTTTAGGATTTGCTTGAAATCTGGCGCACATGCAGATGAATGTCTGGTCTAGAAGTAGTCAAATTGAGAAGAGAACCAATCATACCTCTGTAGGTTTTGGCATTAACAGACTTACCAGAAGTATCACTTTCAAGTCTTACATTTATAGCCATTGGTGTGCTAGATGGCTTGATGTGTTGAAAATCAAATCTTTTGAGTAACTCCTTGACATATTTTTGTTTGACTCAGAAAGATTCCTTCAGAAGTTTGATGCACTTGCAGACCTAAAAGATGTAAGTTCACCCTTAAACTCATCTCAAATTTAGATTGCATAAGATGGGCAAACTCATTGCACAGATCATTATTTGTTGAACCAAAAATGATATCATCAACATAATTTGAACAACAATGAAATGGTTATTTACAGTTTTTGTAAACAAAATTTGATCAATTTTTCCTCTAATGTAACTTTTATTTACAAGAAATGAGCTCAACCGGTCATACCAAGCTCTTGGAGCTTGTTTGAGACCATACAGAGCCTTATTAAGCTTAAAAACATGATCAGGAAAATTTTCATTTTCAAACCCAGAGGGTTGTTTAACAAAAATATTTTCTTTTATGTAACCAATCAAAAATGTACTTTTGACATCCATTTGAAAAACTTTGAATTTCAAAGAGGCAGCAAATGCAAGAAATATTCGAACAGCTTCAAGTCTTACTACAGGGGCATATGACTCTTCAAAATCAATGCCAAGTTCTTGGTTGTAACCCTGGGCAACAAGTCTTGCTTTATTTCAAACAATTTGACCAGATTCATTCAATTTATTTGTGACAATCCATCTTGTTCTAATGACTGTAGTTAGATCTGAGGTTTTGGTACTAAAACTCAAATTTGATTCTCTTTCAAATTGATGAAGCTCTTCATGCATAACATTTATCTAGTTTTCACAATAAAGCTTCATCAATATTTTTGGGCTCAATTTGGGAAAGTAGTGCCAATGAATCCTCATCTATTACAGAATGAAAAGATGATCTGGTTCTAATTCCATCTTACAAATTACCAACAATGCTTTCAAGAGGATGGTCTCTTAAGAATCTGGGTTCAAAGATTACCTCAGTATTTGTATGAGCTTCAGGAACATGATTACTTGAATCTCTTGAAGTTGGTATTTCAGTAACCTCATGCGCATTTGGCACTTCTTGCTCTTCAAGATTTGTGGATGGATGTTCAAGAAAATCATCTTCATCATCACACATTAGAGCTATCCAAAATTAGGAATGTCAATCTGTGGAATTTTCATCAAAAATGACATGTGGAGATTTTTCCACAGTCTTATTTTTCAAAATATAAACTCTATAAGCTCTTGAAATTTTAGAGTATCCTAAGAAGATTAATTCAAAACTCTTTGCATCAAATTTATCAAGATTTTCTTTGTTGTTATTATGAACAAAACATTTGCAACAAAAAATTTTGAAGTATGACACACTGGGCTTTTTATCCTTTAACAATTCATAGGGGTTTTTTATGATCTTTGATCTTAACAATGCTCTATTCAAAATGAAGTTAGCTGTATTTACAGCTTCAGCCCAAAAAGATTTAGAAAGCTTACTTTCTAATAGTATAGTTCTGACCATTTCTACAAGTGTTCTGTTTTTCCTTTCTACAACCCCATTTTGTTCTGGAGTTTTAAGGGAAGAAAAATTGTGGAGTATATTCAGATCAGTACATAGATTAGAAAAAGATTTATTGTCAAACTCACCCACATGATCTGTTAAAATAGATTTTAATTTGAAAGACAAACCCACTAAGACAGAATTGTAAAATTTCCTGAATTCTGAACATGCATTACTTTTATGGGATAAGAATAAAACCCAAGTGTATCTTGTAAAGTCATCAATGATCACAAATCCATATCTATTACCACTGAGACTTTGAGTTCTGGTTGGACCAAAAAGATCCATATGAAGTAACTCAAGTGGTTTAGATGTAAGTACATCATTGAACACTTTAAAAGATTTTCTTGTTTATTTTCCTTGAGCACATATCCCACAAACTGGATTGTCAATGATAGGGAAAGATTCAGGAAGACCTTTTACAAGATTCATTCTTATGAGTTTGCTTATCATTGAGAAACTTGCATGACCCAACTTTTTGTGCCACAACCAAGCAATGTCATTTTTATTTGCAATCAAACAAACATTTGTAGAAGAATTGTCACTCAAATCTATCATGTATACATTATTATCTCTTTTTCCAATCAATTTTATTTTTCTCAGAAAAGGAGTCAATTATTTTGCATGAATCAAATTCAAAAAGAATTTTGTGACCATTGTCACACAATTGACTAATGCTAAGCAAGTTGTAATTCAACCCTTCAACTAACCAAACATCATCACTCAAGGTTATGCAAGACTTACCAATTTTTCCTTTGCCAATTATTTTCCCCTTATTCTTACCTCCGAAGGTGACTGATCCACCTTCCTTTTCAAACAAGCAGGAAAATTTATTTCTATCTCCGGTCATGTGTCGTGAGCATCCACTGTCAAGAATCCAGATGTTTGAATTGAATGCACGGCTTTCCTGCACCAACAAATTAGACAAGAAAAGTTTTTGGTACCCAGATGTGATTGGTACCAACATCCTTGTGTCAGAAGAGAAATCAAATCTTTTCTAACCCATATTTGAGCATTTTTCTTCACAATGTTCTTCGGAACAGAAAATTCAACTTTTTGTTTTTCAAATTTTTGAAAATTATACCTCTTAGCTGATTTATTCCACTGTGAAAATCTTGGCATGTAAAGCTATTGATGAGTAGGAAAATGTGAGTGATAAAAGGAAGGATTGAACCATTGGTTAGTGTAGAGGTATTCTTTAGTCCCACATTGAAAGATAGTGAGAACAAGTGTGTGCTTATCAGCAAGAGCCTCACCTCTTCTCTCAAGAGGGCCCTTTTAAAGGACAAAACCCCAAGCATGAGGACAATATCTATTGGGAGGCACACTTAAATCACGTCTCTTCATTGGCGCCGTCTGTGGGAACGAACGAGAGGCTATGCGCCCTACCCGAGCGTCTCATCTTCATGAGACCCGCACACCCTTATCCTCACTGGGGGGCTGTGTAGAGTATTCTTTAGTCCCACATTGAAAGATAGTGAGAACAAGTGTGTGCTTATCAGCAAGAGTCTCACCTCTTCTCTCAACAGGGCCCTTTTAATGGACAAAGCCCCAAGCATGGGACAATACCTCTTGGGAGGCACACTTAAATCACGTCTCTTCATTGGTGCCATTGTGGGAATGAACGAGAGGCCATGGCGCCCTACCCGAGCGTCTCATCTTCATGAGACCCGCACACCCTTATCCTCACTGGGGGGGCTGTGTAGAGGTATTCTTTAGTCCCACATTGAAAGATAGTGAGAACAAGTGTGTGCTTATCAGCAAGAGCCTTACCTCTTCTCCCAAGAGGGCCCTTTTAAAGGACAAAACCCCAAGCATGGGAACAATACCTCTTGGGAGGCACACTTAAATCACGTCTCTTCAGTTACCATTGCACCTTTGGTTCCAAGGATTATTCCATCTTGAATTGTAAGATGTGTGAACATTCCAATTTCCATGAGAAAAATGATTCTTCATTACTTTGGAGTTTTTATGATTTTTATAAGAGGGGTAGGTCAACCTATGTAGTGTTTTGTCGACCTATGAATGGAGTAGGTCGACCTGGGCAGTGTGTGTGTCGACCTCACAGGTTCTTTTTGTTTTAGCATTTTACCTTTGTTTTCAGATAGACATGCCTTGACAAATTTTATTAGAGGAGTTTTTGCTGATTTTGTTTTATTTTCAGATGATTCAGTTTTCTTTGAATTTTGTGGTTCAAAACCTAAACCATGTTTATTTGAATTCATCTTCATTCTTGGTAGAGCATTTAGATTTTCTTTGCCTTGTGTGAAGTTCTTGATGATCTCTTCTTTTTCTTTAAGGCAATGATTAAGTTTTTAATTTGAGTCAAATTTTCTTTATTTTTCTTCTCTTTATCTTCAGATTTCTTGACAGAATTCATAATATCTTTGTTCAATTTTGAATCCTCATTTTCAGATCATCAACAAGAATTAACAACTCATCATTTTCTTTGATTTGGTCTGAAATCTGAGCTTCCAATTCAGAAAATTTTCCAGATGATGATGTGTCATGAATAATACTGTCAATTTTTCTTTTTAAATATTTATTTTTTTTCTCACTTCAGAAAGATTTTCAACTAAATTATCATATGCTTATTGCCAATCTTCAATGGTAAATAGTTCAAAAGATATATCTACCTGTTCTTCACTGCTTCCAGCCATGAAGCATACTTCATTTTTTTCTGAACTAGAGGATTCTTCATTATTATCTGAGCTTTGATCCTCATCTGACTATGTAGCTACCATGGCCTTGTTCTTCTTTCTGTGAAACTCCTTCTTGTGTCTATTGAGCTTATCCTTCTTATTCTCTAGACATTCAGCCTTCATGTGTCCAGATTTGTTGCACCTGTAACACACAGGAAGTTCATCATTTTTATTGTGATCAACATGTGAGAAGGAGTGTTTCTTTTTACCAGACATGACAATTTTCTTATTACTAAAGTTCTTCTTGTTAGATTTCAAAAATGCCCTAAATTGTCTAGTTATCAAAGCAAGATTATCATCCTCAGAGTCATATTTTTCAGATTCAGAAATCTCTTTAGATTTTCCTTTACTACTTGAGGAAGCTTTGAGAGCAATGAGTTTTGTTTTCAACATGTGTTCTTCAGATCTCTTAAGATTTAGCTCATAAGTCATTAAGGATCCAATGAGTTCATCCAATGTTATTTTGGATAAATCTTTTGAGTCCTCAATGACTGTAGCTTTAGTGTGCCACACATGAGATAAAGAATGCAAGATCTTCCTTACAAAATCTTCATTTGAGTATTCCTTACCCAAAGCTCGAAGTTCATTGATGATAACCATAAACCTAGCAAACATCTCAGATATGGTTTCATCAGATTTCATGACAAACAATTCATAATCAGAAATTAACATGTTTTCTTTAGTTTCCCTAACTTGAGATGTGTCCTCATAAAACAATTCTAATTTATCCTACATCTCCTTAGCAGACTTACACATAGAAATTCTGGAGTACTCTTTTGGATGGATGGCACATTGCAGCATGTTCATGGCACTGTAGTTCAGGGTAGCCTTTCTGATCTGCTCCCTTGTCCATGTATCTTCGTCCCCAGTGATTTCTACTGGTCCTTTCTCAACAATCCTCTAGACTTCATAGTTCTGCGCTTGAAGAAATACCATCATTCTGTTCTTCCAGTAAGGGTAATCAGTACCATCAAAAAATAGAGGTCTATTGATTGAATGACCTTCTGCAACGAAACCTCTGGAATCCATGATCAAGACACTTAGATGAAACTAGCAACACAAATTAAGCAAGTAATTGAGTAAATTAAAACCAGAAACACAGATGATTCAACAAAACACCTCAGAGTATAAACTCTGACCTGCTCTGATACCAATTGTTGGGATCAGATAGGTGACTGAATCAATGTTAATTATGAATGTGTGTGTATGGCAGCTGATAACTGCAAAAATTTCAGTGTTAAATTTCATACATATAGTTGATTTTAGACATCTTTTATCTGTAAATAATGTGCAGTTTGAGTTTAATTTTCATTTCATCCCTAAATAGATTTTTGAGCATATTAGTTTTGGTAGAATACATAGTAGACTCTCATTAAATAAATTCAATCTATTTTGAATAATTTGTCTAATTTTCTTTTTTTTACAAATATTGTACATAAATAATATTTGATTTTATAAACATATTCTAATTCTTGCAAATATTAGTTCATAAATAAAGTAGATTTTAAATGAATAAATATGCCACCCACTACAAACATGCCACATACCCCATCTAATTCCATTAAATAAACAAAAAATCATTTTAAATACCCCACCCCACCACACACTCTGCCTAAACATTTTTTTCTTTCTTCTCTCCCCACTAGGCAACGAAGCTGCTGGAAGATGGCGAGTTGGCAGATGGGCATTGTGTGCAGCGGTGCTGAGGCTAGAGCTGGGCTCCTGGGCGCAATGGAGCTAGTGCGGCCGGGCGATGTGGCTGGGATTTCTGGGGAGGCTGAGTCATGCAGTTGGGCGGCCGGATCTGTTGAAGCTGAGGTGGCGCGTGGTGATGGCTTGGGCGGCTAGCTGGGCTGGCGCGATGGAGGCCAGGGCAGCTGATGGGCTTTGGCCAGCCAGCTGGTGCGGCCGGCACTGGATCCTGGTGCGGCTGGGGCGCGGCCAGACCTGCTGAGGTGGATGGGCTTGGTGCGGTGCTGGCCCCCTGCGCAGATGGGGCTGGAAGCTGGCGCGGCAGGCTGTGGCCAGATCTGGGAGCTCGGTGCGATGCAGGGACTGTTGAGCTGGCGATCCTGGTCCAGGAGGCGGGAAGCAAAGGCCCTGAGGCCTATAAAAGGACCTCAAGGTCCTCTTCACCAAGGAGTTCGAATTCTCTTAGGAATTTTTAGTTTCCTTTTTCCTGTATTTTCTTTCCTATGAGAGCAGAGAGTTCTTCCTGGGTTGGAGATTCTAGTTGTTCTTAATTTTTCCTTTCTGTTCTTCCACAGTGCAGAGGCTTCGCAAGTAGAAATGTTTAGGATTTTATTTCTTCCAGTTTTATTTCTATAACTTCTCTTCTTTCAATAGAGCTTGGCGGGTTGGAGTTTTTAGGATCTTTGTTTTTCTAACTGTTCTTCCCTTCTTCTGTGCAATTTGCTTAGTTCAATGTTCCGTGAAATTTTCTGAGGGTGAATTTGTATAGTCTTTTGTTTTCCAGAACTCAATCTTATGGCGTTTATTTTAGTTCTTGTGAATTTTCCTTCTTCTGTGCTAATTAGAGAGATCAGATTCGAGGGGTTGCTGCATATTTTTGTTGGATTTTTCTTCTCTTCGGTTGTTCTATCTGCTGAGAGAGGAGTTTAGCTATTCAACTGTTGGGATTTTAATTCCTGCTGTGAGCAGAGGTGGGCATTTGAATTCTTTTGCTGTGAGATCTGCCGTGTGAGAGGACCGAAGGCTTCTATTCTTCTCTTCTGCTGTTGTTTGCTGCTGGGAGGAGGATTCCAGAGGGTTTTGGGGTCTAGCATTTGAGAAGGTTTTTGCTGCTACGAGGAGTGTCTGTGATAGTTCAGATTTCTGGGAGGTTCGACATCCGGGAGTCTTGCTATTGGAGATGGTTCTGCTGTGAAGGTTCTGCAACGTTGAAGGTTCGGTGTTATTTTGAGGAATTCTAGTTCAGAATTCTAGTGGATTTTAGGTTCAGATTTTTTTTAGAGTTTCTCTTTACTGTAAGGGGTTGGGAGTCTACTTGTTTTTAGTTTTCTTTCTGTAAGCATGAGGGAATCAGAGTTAAGCATTTTGGATTTTAAAGCATTTTTTTTTTCTTCTGTGTTCATCCGGAGTTCAGACTGGGGAGGGTTTTACTTCTGCTGTGAAGGGTTGGCTGGTGCGATTGTTGGGAGTTTTCCTTTCTCTGGTTCTGTTGTTTTGTGAGGAGGTTTTTGGTTCAGCATATGTTCTTGTTCAGCATTTGTTTTTGAGAGGAGATTGATCACTGTACCAGAATTAAAACGAGTGATACACACAATTCATTTAGATCAAGTTGTGGTGTGTGAGTATAGAGTGAAACAAGACAACAAACCACAAGTAAAGCACAGTGCACAAAGAATTTTAAGGTGGTTCGGAGAACTTGTGTCTCCTACGTCCACCTCCCCACGCAGAGGAAACACTAGCACTAATGTAAACAACCTGGAGCACGACGACTCCAACACCTTTGAGTGCGACGACTCAAAGAAAACCCAGGAGATAGGCACGACGACCTACTCCACAGACCACTTGTGAGTTCAACAACTCACAAGCAATTGAGCACGATGGCTCAAACACCAGAGCACTACGGCTCCAAACCTGAGTACACTGTACTCAAAACCTTTGGACCACGATGGATCCAAGTCCTGCTAGAACAAGCTCGATTAGAGAGTAGATCCTCTAGTGCGATCTATCTCAATACAATGAAAAGAATAGAACAAACATAATTTGATGATCTGCGTAGAACGCATACACAGATCACCCAATTAAAGTGTTAACTAGATGAATTACAGACTCTGAGATGTTTCCAAGCTTTTCAGATCTGTCTTCATCACGAACTCCTCCAATCACGAACTCCTCCTCCGCTTCTTCTTCTTCTTCTTCCTGGCGGCGGTGCTCTGCTCCCTTTCTGGACGCAGATTCCCTTTTTCTCGCTCTCCTCCTTTTCTGGGAATTGTATGAGTACTCTCGCCTTTGGAGTATGAGGATCATGAGTATTTATAGTCCCATGTGTCCATGTGGAGCCTTGGGGTGCGCAGGCACAAAAATCTAGGTAAGATCCCTTGATTCCCACGCAGACACGTGTTCAGAAAATTTAGGATCTGAATCATCATTCGAAGTGTGTCGACACAATCAAGTTGTGTGTCGACACATGATCCTTGCATTGTGTCCTGACAGCATTGAATGGTGACTTGTGTCGACACACATTTCACTTGTGTTGACACACCTGATCATAGACCAAAAATCATCTTTCTGGGAGTACAGGATGTGTCGACACATGATCAACCTGTGTTGACACAATTGGCTTCTTGTCTTTGGCTGTTCTCTGGATGCAATGGATGTGTCGACACATGATGGTTATGTGTCGACACCACTGACTACTTTTCACTTCACTGCTTTCTGAATACAATGAATGTGTCGACACACAATGGACTTGTGTCGACACCACTGACTTCTTCAGTTCTGAATGGCTTCTGTGAATAGATGCTGGTCGACACATGATGTGCTTGTATCGACAAACTTTTACAAAATTATGTGAACCTGTATATATGAAGTGTGAACCATCAAAACATGCCATTATCATGAAAATATGAAATATTAAGTGTTAAAATATGTTATTTAGTCATCATTATAATATGTACAATATGTACAAAATGTCATCATCAAAATCAAATTATGAGTGATGTCAATTAGTCATAATTAAAATTCATCATTGAAGGTTTCAACTACACACTCAACACAACAAGAGAAATGGTTGATAATATTACAATTTAAAGGGGGAGTGAATCTAGTTTTACGCTTAATAATATTATGACAAATCAATAGTGTCACAATCCTACACTACATGCTTTGTCATCACACAAAAAAGGGGGAGAATATTGTCCTACAACCACATCCCGAATACCTATGGTTTGTGTGATTAACAAATATCTGTAGACTTATCCCTATCACTATCCAAAAGCACAATGTTTCTAAATGTCTGAACCAGAAACTAACTATTACGTTATTATGTTGTCACAACTTCCATTCCTAACAATGATCTATTTAAAACTATGCTTAGCATAATTATTTGAAAGAAAGTATGCTCTAAAGTCCATACGAACCAGTGTAAAAAAATTCCTATCATTCATTTAAAAAAAAGTTGTAGACTACCGAATGTTGTGGGGAAATTGCACGATGATGATCCATCAAATGCTTCTGATGGTGGTGTAAGGCCCCGAAATTTCTTTTTCTTTTCCCCACTTATATTTTATGTATATGACGATTGCTCGTTCTTGCATAAATGGCGTGCATGAAAATGGTGCATGTCATAATTATAAATTTTGCATGTGTATATGCGTGGATGTATGGTATTTTATGGATGTGATAATTGTATACCTGATGCTACATACATAACACCTTGGTATACCTATGTATGCATGTGTATGTTTAGTTGTAAACGTTGTTCATTTGCATGGTGTAGTTAATGTGTACTTGTACTTCGTACATTGTATGCACATATAGAGGCAAGTATGGTAGGTGTATTTAGTAGTGTATTTGTAATTCTATATTCCTCACGAATAACATGCATGTATTTTTATGATAATTAGTGAAAATAGGCAATTAGCTAAATTGTGCATACTGTGTATATAAAAAATCCCATGCATATAACTTAAGTAATGTTGTGCAAGTTTAATCTAATTACCGGTGTGCGTGTTATTGTATCTATCTATTTCGTGCATAATGTACATAAGTATGTTACATCCGTGTGTGTATGCTATATATATGCCAAATCAAGTGAGTGCAAACAAGAACTATTTTATTGAATAGATTATTCCTAGCTAACTTAATTCATATTGCCTCCTAATGATTTTGAAACCCTCGCAATTCTTGTCACTTTATTTTGCCCATGTTGAGTCATGCTTATGTAAACATCATGTACGCATAGGTAGATATCTACGTACGTATTAGCTAGTTGTGCTTATGTATGCATGTGAATAATTATATGGTAATATGGTTTGAATGCATGGTGTGATAGTGTGTATACTATGTTACATACATTGTATGTATATATGTATAAGTTGAACATGATTTCTACATGTTTTGAGTTCTGGCCGAAGGACCCAGTTGGCGTCCACATGGATGGATGCCATGTTGCATCAGCGTCCACATCGATGGTCGCCAAGACATAAGTCAACGTCCATTGATATGGACGTTAAGATCTCTGACATGCATGCATGCAGAGCCCGAATTTCTGGAGACAAGCAACCCCAGCCATTGGGGAGCTGTCCCCAACGGCTGTGAAAGCCTCACATCACCCCTGCGGGAAAGGAGAGACCCCTCTCCTTTAAACCAACCTCCCCTTGCAACCCCAAGGCTTTCTCTTGGCCCTTTTGCAAGAGGAGAGAAAACCCTAGCAAGCTGTGAGGAAGTTTGGACTTTGCATGCCTTGATCTGACGATTTGGAGCTTCATCCGGCGTTCTATTGCAACTGGAGGCTAGAGGGGACCAAGGAGAAGGCTTCCCCACCACTGGTTTAGCATCTGCATCGACCAAGAACCCGGAGGAGTGGTGTTTTGGAGGCTTCTTGGGACTGCCCTATGGAGAGCTTCAACAGCAACATAGATCCCTTTGGAGGTTTTTAGAAAGGCAAGTAACCTATAGATCTCAATCCTATACATGTCCCTAGGTCCCGCATTTTTCTGGATTTTTCCTCGCGTCCTGGATTCCCCCATCCTTCTTGTATTTGAGCTCGGGCTGTGTTTTGCACAGACCTGAACTTGACCGCAAGATCCATTGCCGTCAAGATCTTTGATTAGCGGCCAACGATATTGCCGTTAAAGCGCCATTAACGTCCAGACGATGCCGTTAATTTCTTCAGGGCAGAATAGTGAGCTGTTCTCCCTTCTATATGATTAATTTCCGAAGTGTTTTCAATGAGGATATAATGTAATCATATATGTTATGTAAAATAGACCATGGGATGCATGTGATATTTTCTGTGCTTTTTGGTGAATGGTATGGATTGGTAAACTTATTGAAATACATGTTTGGAAATGGATTTTTGCATGTTCTCCCATTGTTTACATGATCCTTGGAAGAATGGGATGCCCTAAGTTTTTTCTAAACCATGTATCTACGAATCAGTCCAGGCCCTGAAATTTTGAGAATTTCTCCATGACTGTGGATTTACTGTAATTTCTGTTTTGGAAATAGAAGACATGCGTAGGATTGTAAAATTTACAGTAAATTATGTGTTGTGCAATAAATCCGGGGAAAATTCCTGTGATGATGAGTATGTTAGGTCAGGGCGGTGAACTGTCAAATTGGATATTCATGTTATGTTCCATGTTAATCAATTATGAACGACATGAGATTGCATGTTTTAATTCCTGTAAATGTAATATGATTCAGAAAAATATGAAAAATTTGCATGTGTGATTATAAACCTGAAATTTGTCTGTGGTTAAAATCTCATGTTATTTTGATAACAGTAAGTATTGTTATGGATTTTAATGAGAAAAACGACTATGTGAGCATGTTAATTGTGATTTGATGTGATTCAGTAAATTTCAGTATGATTAAATCTATATTATGATTATTTGGCAGTCGCAATAGTAAGGTAAAATCAGTAAATGAAAGCTTATGTGTGTATGAATTATGTAGGAGGTGTGCAAGCATGAGAAGTGCGAGAACAAGTGATATATGTGTATAAAATGGTTAAAATGACAAGAGAAACAATGGTGCCCATAAGACACTGCCACCTTAGATGCTTGGAGCTGTACTGTAGTAGTGCCCTACGGGAAAGCTCAATATGATATGTGATACCCTAGAGAAGGGTCTTGATAAATCGTTATACCCTGGCAAAGGGTCTTGTGAAATCCTGGAGGTGGACAAGTTCCACTGGTAATGGTGGGAAGGGCTTTCCCCAGTTACTGCAGGAACTAAGACTTTATCACTGTGCCGGTGATTAAGTACGTGAATGTGAATGTGTGTGTTATGTGATCGTCTAATGGTGGTTTGGGCTGTGTCTTGGCATTATGTGAAAATGAGCCTAAGTGTGATGTGAAAAGTGATATGTGTTCATGGCACAAGGTATGTGCGAGATATGTGTAAATGTGGCACATGTTATGTGCAAAAGTGAAATGATAAGAAGTATGTGAATGAGAAAGAGGAAATAATGGGAAATGTGTATAAGTATTGTGTGATAGAACAAAAGTGAGTGTATGTGAAAGCCAAGGTTAATCATATGGTTGTATGTAACGGAAATAGTATAAGTGTAAATGACAATAGTGTTAATTGATATTTGTTTATTGATGTGTATAAATGTGTGTATTATCCTCATGAATTAGATTATTCCTGGTGTGTATGTGTTGATGTATTAATTGTCAAATGCTAAAAGTGATGTTACTATTAGTACCAAAATGTAAGTATATGCTTTCATATTCATGAAATTTGAATTATTGGATGTACATGTGTTTAGTATTATGTTGTGTAGTTAAAAGTGATCCCTATGCAAAGGTAATATGAATGTGATAAAATTTGTATAAAATCAGCAAGCTAAATGTGAAGTAAATTGTTATGATTGCATGCGAAGTGGTTAGAAATCATGCTAGGAGTGCTACCTATCTGTATATGTTTCCATGGTTTAGTTGTGCAAACTTTACAATGACTTGGGTAAAGTATAAAACGTGTGAGTGTATATTTTACTCGTGTTAATGACACCATGATGTTAGTGATCTTGTTAGATTTAGTTTTACATGTGTTAGGATAATTGTTTAATGAAATTCCTGTGCAATTGTTTAGGTTAGAGCTGATCATGTATGATTTTAACTGCTGAAATTTTATTGTGTTAATTGATAAAAAACATGTATGTATTGAATCTTAAGTTACTTGAGAGTCTATTGTGTAGACTCACTCTTGCTAAACATTTCAGAAATTAGCAGCGGAGGAGCTAGCAAGATTTGAAGTGGAGTTGGACTAAGTGTTGAAGATTTGTAATTTATCTTTCATAGTATGTAAAGCTACAATTGAAATTTGAATTTTGATCAATGTACTTGGAGTCGGCTATGTATTTGGAAAATATTGCGCTTATGTTATCTCTTGTTGAACTACACAGACTGTGGTATGTGGATTTAAAAGTGATGGAATAAGATTCATTTAAATTCCGTTGCATTATTGATTATTCTATTTGTGTATATCTCAGCTCACTTGTTACTTGTTGGGGTATTCTCCCTGTAGTGGCTTGCTCTCATCCGATGTGGGTTGATATAACCGTACCGGTGGAAGTGGGTCGTTGCAGAGATGGTATCAGAGCGCTTGAGTGGATTATACCTATAAATAGCCATCAACTAAATCACATCTCTAGTCTTTGTAGTGGATAGCCAGATCCAAGGAATAATTAGGATAATACTAGAAAGCGGTAAGATAAATACATGATAACATGTTAGGTATAAGGATAAATGGATTTAACTTGATGATTATTTTGTAGCAATGGCTAGAGGGGTTCGACGTTCGAGCTTACCTATTCGGGATGAAGAGTTAAGTAGGACTGACGGAGAGCAAATGAAGTACCAGCACCTCAAGGATCGCCTGCGCCACCCCCGCCACCGTTGGATGATTATGGTACGGTCATGCAAGGGATGTACAAGCAATACAGACTCAAGCGCAAACACAAGTGGCTCTTCAAACTCAGTTTCAGGCTCACTCAGTTTCAGGCTCAGGTTCCAGCACCAGCTCAGCAGGACCGTGGTTTAGGAGGTGTATCAGTCATGGAGAGGTTCAAGAGGATGGCTCCACCCTCTTTTAAGGGGGAGAGTGAGCCGTTAGTTGCAGAAAGTTGGCTCAGGGAAATCGAAAAGATATTCAGAGCCATCAGGTGTGCAGAGGATGACAAGATCAGTCTGGCGGCATACATGCTTCAGGAGCGAGCGGATGTGTGGTGGTCTTCCGTTCTTCGCACGTGGTTTGAGGGAGTGGAGCTAGAGGTTACTTGGGAAGATTTCGTAAGGATGTTTCAGGCCAAGTATGTTCCTGAACATATACAGGACAAAATGGAGCAGGAATTCTTAGCATTGACTCAGGGATCGATGACAGTTTTGGAGTATGAGGCTAGATTTGCAGAGTTGTCTAGATATGCACCACACATAGTTGTCGATGAGAGACGCAAGGCAAGGAAGTTTGTAATGGGGCTTAGACCGTCATTGAGAGTCAGACTGGCGGCGTTTGACCTTAGAACTATGGATGTGGCTCTTAGCGCGGCGTGCAGACAAGAGAGTGAGATGGAGTTATACTTGGCAGAGAAGAAAGCCCGATTAGAAATGTTACCAGAACCATTTCAACGGCAAAAGAGGAAGATGAAGAAGCTCATGAAAAGACAACAACCAACTATGGTACTAATAGAATCAACCTTTCAGTCAGTAGTTTAGGCCGGCAACGAGAAGCCCGTATGTGTGCATTGTGGCAAGCGCCACGGCGGAGACGTATGTTGGACGAGGTCGGGAAGATGTCTCAAGTGTGGTAGCAAGAATCATCGATTAAAGACTGTCCGAATCAGAAGAAGAGGGTTATTCCCCGAGATGTTCCAGTAGTAAGGACGCCACCGGTAGGAATTTAGGCACCGATCTAAGTGGATTAGAAGCGGCAACGAGATGTCATCAAGGGCACGTGATCCGATCTTCGAGGACGAAGATCTCTTTTAAGGGGGAGAGGGTGTAAGGCCCCGAAATTTCTTTTTCTTTTCCCCACTTATATTTTATGTATATGATGATTGCTCGTTCTTGCATAAATGGCGTGCATGAAAATGGTGCATGTCATAATTATAAATTTTGCATGTGTATATGCGTGGATGTATGTTATTTTATGGATGTGATAATTGTATACCTAATGCTACATACATAACACTTTGGTATACCTATGTATGCATGTGTATGTTTAGTTGTAAACGTTGTTCATTTGCATGGTGTAGTTAATGTGTACATTGTACTTCGTACATTGCATGTACATATAGAGTGCAAGTATGGTAGGTGTATTTAGTAGTGTATATTGTAATTCTATATTCCTCATGAATAACATGCATGTATTTTTATGATAATTAGGTGAGAATAGGCAATTAGCTAAATTGTGCATACTGTGTATATAAAAAATCCCATGCATATAGTACTTAAGTAATGTTGTGCAAGTTTAATCTAATTACCGGTGTGCGTGTTATTGTATCTATCTATTTCGTGCATAATGTACATAAGTATGTTACATCCGTGTGTGTATGCTATATATATGCCAAATCAAGTGAGTGCAAACAAGAACTATTTTATTGAATAGATTATTCCTAGCTAACTTAATTCATATTGCCTCCTAATGATTTTGAAACCCTCACAATTCTTGTCACTTTATTTTGCCGCATATTGAGTCATGCTTATGTAAATCATCATGTACGCATAGGTAGATATCTACGTACGTATTAGCTAGTTGTGCTTATGTATGCATGTGAATAATTATATGGTAAATATGGTTTGAATGCATGGTGTGATAGTGTGTATACTATGTTACATACATTGTATGTATATATGTATAAGTTGAACATGATTTCTACATGTTTTGAGTTCTGGCCGAAGGACCCAGTTGGCGTCCACATGGATGGACGCCCATGCTGCGTCAGCGTCCACATCGATGGACGCCAAGACTTAAGTCAACGTCCATTGATATGGACGTTAAGATCTTTGACATGCATGCATGCAGAGCCCGAATTTCCGGGGACAAGCAACCCCAGCCATTGGGGAGCTGTCCCCAATGGCTGTGAAAGCCTCACATCACCCCTGCGGGAAAGGAGAGACCCCTCTCCTTTAAACCAACCTCCCCTTGCAACCCCAAGGCTTTCTCTTGGCCCTTTTGCAAGAGGAGAGAAAACCCTAGCAAGCTGTGAGGAAGTTTGACTTTGCATGCCTTGATCTGACGATTTGGAGCTTCATCCGACGTTCTATTGCAACTGGAGGCTAGAGGGGACCAAGGAGAAGGCTTCCCCACCACTGGTTTAGCATCTGCATCGACCAAGAACCAGGAGGAGTGGTGTTTTGGAGGCTTCTTGGGACTGCCCAAGGAGAGCTTCAACAGCAACATAGATCCCTTTGGAGGTTATTAGAAAGGCAAGTAACCTATAGATCTCAATCCTATACATGTGCCCTAGGTCCCAGCATTTTTCTGGATTTTTCCTCGCGTCCTGGATTCCCCCATTCTTCTTGTATTTGGAGCTCGGGTCTGTGTTTTGCACAGACCTGAACTTGACGGCAAGATCCATTGCCGTCAAGATCTTCAATTAGCGGCCAACGATATTGCCGTTAAAGCGCCATTAACGTCCAGACGATGCCTTTAATTTCTCACGGCAGAACAATGAGCTGTTCTCCCTTCTATATGATTAATTTCCGAAGTGTTTTCGAATGAGGATATAATGTAATCATATATGTTATGTAAAATAGACCATGTGATGCATGTGATATTTTCTGTGCTTTTTGGTGAATGGCATGGATTGTTAAACTTATTGAAATACATGTTTGGAAAATGGATTTTTGCATGTTCTCCCATTGTTTACATGATCCCTGAAGAATGGGATGCCCTAAGTTTTTCTAAACCATGTATCTACGAATCAGTCCAGGCCCTGAAATTTTGAGAATTTCTCCATGACTGTGGGATTTACTGTAATTTCTGTTTTGGAAATAGAAGACATGCGTAGGATTTGTAAAATTTACAGTAAATTGTGTGTTGTGCAATAAATCCGGGGAAAATTCCTGTGATGATGAGTATGTTAGGTTCAGGGCCGTGAACTGTCAAATTGGATATTCATGTTATGTTCCATGTTAAATCAAATTATGAACGGCATGAGATTGCATGTTTTAATTCCTGTAAATGTAATATGATTCAGAAAAATATGAAAATTCGCATGTGTGATTATAAACCTGAAATTTGTCTGTGGTTAAAATCTCAAGTTATTTTTGATAACAGTAAGTATTGTTATGGATTTTTAATGAGAAAAATGACTATGTGAGCATGTTAATTGTGATTTGATGTGATTCAGTAAATTTCAGTATGATTAAATCTATATTATGATTATTTGGCAGTTGCAATAGTAAGGTTAAAATCAGTAAATGAAAGCTTATGTGTGTATGAATTATGTAGGAGGGTGTGCAAGCATGAGAAGTGCGAGAACAAGTGATATATGTGTATAAAATGGTTAAAAGTGACAAGAGAAACAATGGTGCCCATAAGACACTGCCACCTTAGATGCTTGGAGCTATAATGTAGTAGTGCCCCTACGGGAAAGCTCAATATGATATGTGATACCCTAGAGAAGGGTCTTGATAAATGTTATACCCTGGCAAAGGGTCTTGTGAAATCCTGGAGGTGGACAAGTTCCACTGGTAATGGTGGGAAGGGCTTTCCCCGGTTTCTGCAGGAACAAAGACTTATCACTGTGCCGGTGATTAAGTACGTAATGTGAATGTGTGTGTTATGTGATCGTCTAATGGTGGTTTGGGCTGTGTCTTGGCATTATGTGAAAATGAGCATAAGTGTGATGTGAAAAGTGATATGTGTTCATGGCACAAGGTATGTGCGAGATATGTGTAAATGTGGCACATGTTATGTGCAAAAGTGAAATGATAAGAAGTATGTGAATGTGAAAGAGGAAATAATGGGAAATGTGTATAAGTATTGTGTGATAGAACAAAAGTGAGTGTATGTGAAAGCCAAGGTTAATCATATGGTTATATGTAACGAGAAAGTAGTATAAGTGTAAATGACAATAGTGTTAATTGATATTTTGTTTATTGATGTGTATAAATGTGTGTTATTATCCTCATGAATTAGATTATTCCTTGGTGTGTATGTGTTGATGTATTAATTGTCAAATGCTAAAAGTGATGTTACTATTAGTACCAAAATGTAAGTATATGCTTTCATATTCATGAAATTTGAATTATTGGATGTACATGTGTTTAGTATTATGTTGTGTAGTTAAAAGTGATCCCTATGCAAAGGTAATATGAATGTGATAAAATTTGTATAAAATCAGCAAGCTAAATGTGAAGTAAATTGTTATGATTGCATGCGAAGTGAGTTAGAAATCATGCTAGGAGTGCTACCTATCTTGTATATGTTTCCATGGTTTAGTTGTGCAAACTTTACAATGACTTGGGTAAAGTATAAAAACGTGTGAGTGTATATTTTACTCGTGTTAATGACACCATGATGTTAGTGATCTTGTTAGATTTTAGTTTTACATGTGTTAGGATAATTGTTTAATGAAATTCCCTGTGCAATTGTTTAGGTTAGAGCGTGATCATGTATGATTTTAACTGCTGAAATTTTATTGTGTTAATTGATAAAAAGTATGTATGTATTGAATCTTAAGTTACTTGCTGAGTCTATTGTGTAGACTCACTCTTGCTAAACATTTCAGGAAATGCGCAGCAGAGGAGCTAGCAAGATTTGAAGTGGAGTTGGACTAAGTGATTGAAGATTTGTAATTTATCTTTCATAGTATGTAATGCTACAATTGAAATTTGAATTTTGATCAAATGTACTTGGAGTCGGCTATTTATTTGGAAAATATTGCGCTTATGTTATCTCTTGTTGAACTATACAGACTGTGGTATGTGGATTTAAAAGTTGATGGAATAAGATTCATTTAAATTCCGTTGCATTATTGAATTCTATTTGTGTATATCTCAGCTCACTTGTTACTTGTTGGGGTATTCTCCCCTGTAGCGTCTTGCTCTCATCCGATGTGGGTTGGTATAACCGTACCGGGTGGAAGTGGGTCATTGCACTCTCTTTATTTTCTCCTTCTTGTCTCCTATCCTTGATTAAAAGCTTGAGATTAAAGTGTTACCATGTTCATACCCTGGCTTAGATTCTGAAAACATCCTTATGATTGTTTTTCTATCCACTGTAATCTTGTTTTAGCTAAAGATCATGTCATGTTCAAGTGTGTTTGTGGAAAATTTCCTACTAGATGTAAGGAAATGTTGTTAGAAGAGTTGTACTTCCAGTAGTTTTCCTTTCCTAAGTTTCTAGCCACCTATGTGTAAAGTTTGTATTTCTCCTGTTCCACTTCATTCCTTCATGTAAAGTGGTATTTAAAAGTGTAAAAAGACTTTTTAGATGTTGTTAATCATGTTAGGAGTCATAGGAACACTTGGTAGAGTTTTCTGAGGTAGTATACCATCATTTTGGAAGTTTAGTTTGCGCCTGTCAACAGTTAGAACCCATCTATCAACAGGGTTCATGCTTCCAGAACCTAGAAATGTAGAACCACCAATAGCTGTCGACAGATAGCTTTTATCTTTCGACAGATGGCCTTCATCTGTCGACAGCCACCCTTGGCATGTTGACAGACAGTGTTCAGATTCCAGAAATTTGGTTCTGGAAGGACAGTGGGTGTCGGCAGCCACTCTCTGGCTGTCGACATACACCTGTCTGAGGTGTTTAACTTGATCTGTTTCATGTCTAACCAAAGGTGACACACTTTTGTATTAACCCAACTAGTTGTTTCCCTAATTTTCATGGATTCCAATTACTGTATCTCTGAGAAAGATCATTCAAATGTCATCCATATTCCACTAAGGATTGTCTTTGAACACATCAAGTACATTTGATTCCTACATGTCTACAACCTTCTGTAAATTTTGGCATTGAATCCTGAACCTTTGTTCTATGAAAGATCTTGAGTACTTGTGTACCTCCACTTGAACTTTTACAGAAATGAATTATGATGAAAATTTTGGGGTCTTTGGACTCAATTGAGTTATATGCCTGTGTAAATGGGGCTAGTCCAGTCCCGGGAGGAGCACCCGAATTCGTTTAGTGGCCGTACGGAACGATAAAGGATCTGTGGATGTTTGGCATTGCATCATACTAGCTTGATTAGTCATCATGTTATTTTATCATGAGTTGGATATGTGTTTGAACCAGAACATAAATTGTTGTCCTAAATTCTTGACCGTGCAATCTTGTTCAGTACTTCTGTTCTACAATTGTTATCTGTTGTCATGGTCATCCAATCATCTTTGATATTCAGCAGTGCTAACAGTTAAGTTTCTTGTCTATTCTTTGGTTTTCATTGTCATGTCCTAATAAAAAGGCTATTTATAGGAAGTGACGGAAAACATGCACAAAAGGTATGATTAATGGTAATCATTCATAGCACAATATGCGGAAGTCTTATTACAAAAGTACTCTTCATTACCACTAAAGAGGAGTGGATTGAAACAAACTTAATTAACACATCTCATCTCACACTACTAAACAAAAACAGAAATGGGTTGGCTTTGCTTGACACGGACGGTCCACTCAGCACACATGTCCTTAAACTTCACCCCATCTGAACTACCTGAAAAAGGGGTAGGAAATAGTGAGCTAACTAGCCCAGTAGAATTCAAATCCATAATTCAAAGGGTGAGTACATGATAGTCAAGACAATGGCAGAACGGATAACAAAGAGGCACAATTAAATGTCAGGACAGTAAGCTTGAACAGTAATAGTGAATCACAAGGAAAGTTCAGGTATATAACTCAAAACTGGTGCATTTAACAGTTATACAGAACATGAATTATGATGACCATAATCAAACAGTAAGTGATGTAATGCCAAACATCCCGTTGCCCTTTATCATTCCCGTACGACCCGTAATGAATTCAGGTGCTCCTCCCAGGACTGGACCAGCCCTATTTGCACAGGCATATCAATCAAGTGGGTTCTAAGGACCCAATAAATATCATCATCAGTTAATCATATTCATAAGGTGTTCAAGCATATGAACTCTCAGGTTGTCAGGTCTTACATACTCAGTTACCGAATACTGGAAAATAGACTCAACGGGGTTTCATACGTAGTTGATAACTTCACGAATTAGCCAAGGATGAGTGAGGCACACAATGTAGGTAAACTTTGTAGTGATAGGACAGTAATTACCAAGAAAAATAAGGGGATAGCTTGCTAGGCTATTAGGATGAAGTTTTATCAAGAGTTCTTACAGAAAGATTGCTGAAATACAAGTCAGGACAGTAAGTGTCGACAGCCAGGAAGTGGCTGTCGACAGATAGCAATAGCCAGAGCTCCGTTTTGCTGGTTCTGAGGGTATCTGTCGATAGCTATGGGCTGACTGTCGACAGATAGCAACAGCCCTAGCTGTCTGAGGTTCTGGGAGACTGGGTCTGTCGACAGCTATGAGCTGTCTGCCGACAGCCGCCAGTTCTCCTTTTAGAATGACTTTGAATACACTTTAAGAACACCAATTATAGAACCTATGGACCAAGGCATGAATTATATCAAATAGAAGAATCTTTATAAGCTAAACAAGCAAGATGAAATAGGAGGTTTGCAATTCAAACTTGTCTAGCTAGAAACTAAACATAGTGTAGTACTGGAAGTATAGTCTTGATAGCAATAATTGGTTGGAAGATTCCTATAAGATGGACACTAAATCTCAAAGGATTTCATGGATCTAAATCAAGGTATGAAGTACCAAGAATCTGAACAGAAATAATCACTCTGTTCTAACAGTATGGTGACTTCCAAAAAACTCTACCATTATGTATAAAGATCAAGGATGGGAGAAGAAGATAGGAATCAGTTTTTAGAGTAGAACAAAATTATTCTTCTCCCAACAAGAATGTGTCTACCATAACTGGAAGAAAAACAGAAGAACTTCAGGTATAGCATTTTGTCTACTTATCAACAAACTCCTTGTCATGTGTGGAGGACAGAATTGAATTAGAAGGAGATGAATCCTACCTTACTGATTAGAGTAAGTTCCTCCTTGATGTAAAGCTTCACGAAACAAGAAGAAGGAATGAAAAGCTTGCACGGTTGACCACTTTGACAGATGCAACCTGAGAGATGTAATCCTTAGCAACGAAGCTGTAATAACACACAACAACCAGCTCCAATTGCAAGCTATCCACGCAAGGATGCAGGGATAACTCCAGCAAGGCCACTCCAGCAGCAAGAAACAAAAGAAATGGAAGCAGGAGCTGTGGTGTGCAAGGGTGAGCAGGTACAAAGGGTGGAAAGGGTGCGTACGAAGGGTGAGGAGAGGTTTTTATAGCCCATAGGCCATCACATGCATGGCGCCACCTCCCGTATCCAGGTGTAACATTGGTTTTTACTGTGACACATGTCTCATGCACCCCATCTAACACTTACACCTATGTAACTAACGTGTAAGGTGTTTAGCTACTAATGACATGGGCTTACGTAGCCCATGTTGCGTAAGCAAGATAAATCCCAAAAATCCTTACCGTAATTAGCCCATAATTCAACTGGCCTAATATTCACTATGTAAATGTATTCAAACGAAGTCCGTTTGTAGTAAAATTTCAACCATAGACTAATGTGATGGTGTTACAAATTATGGTTATTTTAGTTTAATTTTTAGAATTTATTTAACACTGGGTGAAAATCACCCGAAAATAGTTACGTTGGCTTAATCTCAAAATCCGCACGTCAACAAATCCGGATATTTACATTTCCGATATCCCCATATTTTCTTGGAATTATGATGATCTCAGATTTTGTCTTCGTTACAATTTTTCAGTGTCGCCCTGTGGGAGCGCGCACGTCCGAGTACAACACTGAGATAATGTTCATTAATGCTAATCCTTCCCAAATATCAATTATTTCATTCTAACAATAATGGTTAAGTTCAATAACCTTATTATTCATGTTTTACAACAAATATATATTTTTTTTCTTCGGGGTGTTACAACTTTCCCCCACTAAAAGAAAATTGGTCCTCCAAATTTAATACATAAGTGTATAATTACTGACCTGGAAATAATTCTGGATACTTAATCTTGATAGCATCTTCCAATTCCCATGTTGCTTCTTCCTGTCCTCGCTTATTCCACTGAATCTTTAGTAAAGGTACTTCCTTGTTCCGAAGTTGCTTGATTTTTCGATCGAGGATTTGTACTGGTCTTTCTTCATATGCCAAATTTCCTTGTATATCTAGATCTTAGTATTCAATAATATGTTCCGGATCATATACATACTTTCTTAACATTGACACAAGAAAAATATCATGTACATTGGATAATTGTGGTGGAAGTGCCAGTTGGTATGTCATTTCACCAACTCTCTTCAATATTTCAAAGGGTCCAATGTATCTTGAACTCAACTTTCCCTTGATACCAAATCTTTTGATTCCCCTTTGGGGTGACTCTTAAGAAATACATGTTCACCTTGGTGAAATTCCAATTCTCTTCTACGTCGATCGGCATAATTTTTCTGTCGGTCTTGAGCAGCTTTCATCCGACCTTGTACCAACTTGATAACTTC
The DNA here is from genome assembly GCA_014218235.1 of Colocasia esculenta. Lineage (NCBI taxonomy): Eukaryota > Viridiplantae > Streptophyta > Magnoliopsida > Alismatales > Araceae > Colocasia > Colocasia esculenta. Next base: position 107,023,204 of record CM024763.1, on the reverse strand, counting down.
TGTTGTTTCTTGGATCATTTCATGTCCAAGAATGTGCGTTTCTTTTAGTTCTACCCAACACAATGGTGATTTACACTGCTGACCATATAAAGCTTCGAATGGTGCCATTTGAATAGTAGACTGGTAGCTATTGTTATATGCAAATTCCATAATAGCTAGGTGAGTGTTCCAGTCATTTCCGAACTCTAATACACAAGCACGACACATATCCTCAATAATTTGATTCACCCGTTCAGTCTGTCCATCAGTTTGAGGGTGAAATGCGGTACTAAATTTTAATTTAGTTCCCAATGCATTCTGCAACTCTCTCCAGAAATGCGAAGTAAATCTTGCATCTCTGTCAGAAACTATGTTCTTTGGGATTCCATGCAAACACATAATTTCTTTCATATATAGTGCTGCCAAAATATTAACAGACCATCTTGTCTTTATTGCCAAGAAATGAGCCGATTTGGTAAGTCTGTCAATGATTACCCATATAGCATCAAATCCACTTCGTGTTTTAGGTAATCCCACAATAAAATCCATATCGATACTGTCCCATTTCCATTCTGGTATCTCAAGTGGTTTTAGTTTTCCCGCAGGTTTCTGGTGTTCTGCCTTAATTTTCTGACATGTCAAACATTTTGCAATAAAATCCACAATATCCTTTTTCATGTTGCACCACCAGAAATGCTTCTTCAAATATTGATACATTTTGACAGCTCGGGGTGAATAGTATAATGTGATCGATGAGCTTCTTCTAAAATTTGCTTCTTGATTTCAGAGTTATCCAGCACACACAATCTGTCCCGGAATCGAAGATTTCCAAGAATATCTTGATTAAATCAGGTTTAGAAACCAATTTTTCTCTGATTTCTGCCAACATAGGGTCATTATCCTGTTGCTCTTTAATTTGCTTCAACAAATCTGACTGCACTGTTAAGTTGTTAATTACAACTCTTTCTTCTTGTGGTTCAGTTTTCAAACTCAATGTGGAAAATTCCTCTAAAAATTTCCATTCTTTAACTTGCAACTGGAATAGCTTGGCTATAGGATTTCTGCTGAGTGCATCAGCCACAGTATTTCCTTTTCCTGGATGGTATTCAATCTTGAAATCATAGTCTTTGATATATTCCATCCATCTTCTTTGTCTCATGTTCTATTCTTTCTGTGAAAATAAATACTTGAGACTCTTGTGATCGGAGTACACTATAAATTGATTATCGTATAGGTAGTGTCTCCAAAGCTTAAGAGCAAAGATCACAGCGGCCAATTCTAAATCATGTACTGGGTAGTTCTTCTCGTGAGTCTTCAACTGTCTCGATGCATAGGCAATAACTCTTCCATCTTGCATTAATACACAACCCAGTCCAATGTTGGAATCATCAGTATAAACCTCAAATATTTTTCCTTCTACCGGCAAGGCTAGAATTGGTGCAGATGATAGACAATTGAAATGCTTGCTCACAACTCTCATTCCACACAAATGCAGTTCCTTTTCTAGTCAACTGTGTGAGAGGTGAGGAAATTCTAGAAAAATCATTGACAAATCGCCGGTAGTAACTGGCCATGCCCACAAAACTTCTAATCTCAGTGAGATTCTTAGGTTGTTCCCATTTCTGTATGGTTTCAATCTTTGAAGAGTCTATTGATAGACCTTCTTTGGAAATTATATGTCCTAAGAACATCACTTCCTTCAACCAAAATTCACATTTGCTAAACTTTGCATATAACTTGTGATATCGTAATAATTGCAAAGTGATCCGTAGATGTGCTTCATGCTCCTCCATACTTTTAGAATAGATCAGTATATCATCAATGAATACAACCACAAACTGATCTAAATAAGACCTGAATGCATCATTCATTAGACGCATAAATGCAGCTGGTGCATTTGTCAATCCAAACGGCATCACCACAAATTCATAATGTCCATATCTTGTTCGAAAAGCCGTTTTATGAATATCTAATTCTTGTATTCTAAGCTGATGATATCCGAACCTTAAATCGATCTTGGAGAAACACTGAGCTCCAGACAATTGATCAAATAAATCATCGATTCTTGGAAGTGGGTACTTGTTCTTTATAGTCAATTGATTCAATTGTCGATAATCTATGCATAATCGCATAGACCCATCCTTCTTTTTAACAAACAGTACCGGAGCACCCCAAGGTGAGTACTAGGACTAATAAATCCCTTCTCTATCAATTCTAGCAATTGCCTTTTTAACTCTTTCAATTCTTCTATTGACATTCTGTAGGGTGTTCTAGAAATTGGCGTAGCTCCTGGTACCAATTCAATTGAAAAATTCACTTCTCTATTAGGTGGTACACTAGGTAGCTCTTCAGGGAAAACATCAAGAAATTCCCTTACTACCGGAATATCTTCCAATCCAGTAATGTTCTGATTTAGTAGGGTCACAGAAGCCAAGTACCCTTGACAACCTTTCTGTACTAGCTTACAAGCCTTAACTGCTAAAATTATCGTATTCTCCTGGTGTGGGGTATATCAAAGGTCATAGAATAAATTTCCTTTCCCAGGAAAGTCACTTGTCTGAGTTGGCAATCTAAGTTTGCATGGTATTTAGATAGCCAATCAACCCCAAGAATTACATCGTAATCCCACATCTTTAAACATATTAAATCACAAGTAAATCATGTCCTTGAATTATGATTGGGCTAGCAGGGTAATATTCTTTAAGCTTTTTACCCTCACTCAAAGGAGTTGCAACTTCAAGTTGTGTGGGTAATGGAACTGATTTTACTTCCAAGGATTTAGCAAACTCATAGCTAATGAAAGAGTGCGTAGCTCCGGAATCAAACAACACATACTCAAGTTTTGAGTGTACTAATAATGTACCTTCAATTAATCCGCCCTCCTGCGGGGATTCAGGTTCCACATCCTGAATGGCTTGCAGTCTAACTTGCTTCACTCGGCGGTTCTGATTTGTTGGTGCTGTCCTGGGCATCGGGCAATCCGGAATTCGGTGTTGAGTGCTTCCACAACGGAGACATGCACCCAACCGGCTCCAACAGTTCTCAGCTTGATGCCAGCTGAGATGACAATGTTTACAAACATTCTTACCTCCACCCGGAGCTTTTCCTGCCTTCTTAATGGTCTGTTGAACCTTCGGGGCATTTCCCGACTCATACTTCCTCTTTCGGTCCGAAGATCCTTCTCCAGACTTCCCTCTAATCTTATCCACAATATCATTTGCAGCTTCCAGTGCCAAGGCTCTCTTAACCATTTCCGAATAGGTAGTGATTAAATGAGGAGTTAACTGCATAATAAAATTGGGACGCAATCCATTCATAAATCTCTTAGCCTTCAATTTCTCCGTGGCCACAAGGTGCGGAGCATACTTTGACAATAAGGCAAATTGAGCCTCATACTCTGATACTGACATCCTTAGCTGCTTTAGACTAGCAAATTCATTGCTTTCTTCTCTTGAACCACCACGGAGAAATATTGATCGTTAAATAGTTCCACAAACTCTTCCCAACTAACTTGATTTGAATCTTCCAGAGTAGCTTCCACAGTTTCCCACCAAGCACGGACATCCCGATCCAACTGGAATGTAGTCAGACTAACCTTTTCTTCTTCCGTACACTTAATCATTCTGAATATCCTTCAATGTCTTTTAGCCAATTCTTAGCTTCGTCAGGATCCGTACTACCTGCGAATCTCGGAGGATCCAGGCTTCAAAAATCCTTAATAAGCTTGTTCCATTATGGCTACCATTTCTGGCTACCGCCTTCATCACCCGAGTCAAGTCATGCATTGAACTCTCCATTTTTCTCTAGTTGGCATCACCTCCGTCCATGACAAAATGGAGAAAGTAGCTGAAACATCCAATAATATACACATTAATTTCACAATCCTCCCAAACTTGCATTCACCACATACACATTTCAAATTCACATAACACATCATTTCCATTCACTAGGCAAATATTCACATCATTACATATACTCACTGGTTCATAAACTAGGATACTACAGTCTTCTCCTTCCAAGTCTTTCATATTTGCAAAACATCACTTTCACTAACCTCTCACTCCCTATAAACATGAGAGTTATTGTCACATCCAAGAATTACGCAGCGGATATTAGTTCGAAGAATTTGAGTCGATATTTCGAGACGTGAATAGTCGGCAAATAAGCCTCTAGCTAGCACGTGCTAAATGTATAACAACATACATCATCATAGGGCCCAAATATTGAACTCAACTAATCTTGTATTCAAATCTCAACTCATTGTATTCCAAATAGAAACTAATACAGGACTAAGACTCAATAAAAAGGAGAAGTACATTTTATTCCTCACTTCCTACTACATGAATCTATCACTCAAAGCAAACTACTATAACTAGACTCGTAGTTGGGACGCTCATCACTCAGACGCATTCCCATCCTCGACTTGCTCCTCCTCTTGCACTTCATAGTCACCTAGATTGGGTAAAAGTAGGGGATGAGCAAACTAGCCCAGTAGGATTTATATCTCAATGTGCGGGAAATGATATAAGTGATTAACATTTTAGAACTAGGTAAGCACGATGAATGTCATGATATGCATGTACGAATAAAACTCATTAAAACATGATACATGAAACAAGCTAGATAGAGAGATCATGATAGAACGAGATCTAGAAGGGTATAACGAGATAGAACTAGCAATAGATCACTTTGTACAAGCACGCAAGATTTCACTTGATGTCAATAGCTTTCAAGAACACAAGATATCACTAATTACAATAAATGCAGGATGGCCATATCACGCAAGCAAGCAAGAACGCACGAGCACGATCATGTAACACTAATCAGGCACGTAGACACTAATGTACACCAAGAAAAGATCCATCAAGAATGTACACCAGGACATGTGTATGTGGTTATTGTATCTATCATTCAACACGACACGCACGACTCCCAATGCAGATGCAACGCCAGTAATCATTATACCCCATGGTTAACAGTATATTTATGACTCTCCGTCATTGGGGCTAGACTGGAGCCCTTGGACACTCGCCGTGCCCGGTCAACATCTCACTTAAATTTTAAATGTAGATACCCACAATAATTAATAATGGCCAATGAGAGTTTCAATAAGTAAGTCTGTGTAATGTCATGTTCATGATGATGATGAGAACTAGTAATAAGTAATTGAACATGATTTCATGATAACAATGGTCAAGAGATAAATTCGGAAGCATAACGGTATGATTATAATTTAGTTCAATTTTTACATTAATGGCTTTAGTCTAGATTGTAAATCACACTCGCGAGAACAATAAGAGAAAGGAAGTGCACACTATCTCCAGAGAACTTCAATGGTACAACCAACTCGTCGGCCATGTGGGAATCCATGGTCAGAGGAGATTTACGGAGGCCTTGGAGAAAAAGTCACTAGTCTACCGATTCGGAATGACCGGTAGAGAGTTTCCAAATCCCCAAGAAAGGGCTGCCTAGTAGTGCAAGTGTGTAGTGATGTATGCGTGTCAATTCACAAACCATCGGTTTTAAACTCACGTAAAGCACTTAACATGATGACATGCAATGAACAATGCATTTAACTACACATGGGTTTGAAAGATTTTAAGATAATAATTATCATTTTAATCAAGCTAGAACAGTAACAAGAGCGAATCACAAGTTTCATGAATGATCAAGTCATTAAGAGAATAATTAGAATACTATTCATGTAATTATAGTTTTTAAATGGGTTAACCACTTTTAAGCCATTAAATAACCATCATGTAATGACTAGACCAAAAACATGCAATTTTACACATTAAACACCATGTTAAACAGACCTCAGGTATAGCGGTAAGTTTTGCAAAATAAATAAGTGGTGTTTCACACAAAATTCTGAGAACGCGACACACCCCAGCACTACAAGAAAATGCGCTATTTCCGACGGACCGAATCCGTCGGAAATCCGACGGTATTCCGTCGGAAAAGGCGCTTTCCGACCGCTTTCCGTCCAAAGCTCGTCGGAAACTGTCCGTCGGAAATACTTGGTCAGAAATTTCTGACGGATGACAATTCCGTCGGAATTCGGTCGAAAACACCGACAGATAAATCCGTCGGAAAAGCTGTCAGTATTTACCGACGGTAATTCCATCGGTAAATAAGTCGGTATTTCGGTCCGCAAATACTGACACATTTTCCATCGAAAAATATCCGTCAGTATATTCCGACGGAATTACCGACGGTGTTTTTCCGTCGATAATTTATCAGTTCCGACGGATACTTATCCGTCGGTAAATCCGTCGGAAAATACACCATATTATTTTTTTAAAATAGGCAAATAAAAATGATTTGTCAACATTGCTACAATGTCAAACCAACTACAATATTCATAAATTTAACAAATACTCACAATCAACATAAAATCATAAATACAATAAATATAAAATCATATAGAATAATGAATACAAAAATCAAGATAGATCTGCTGGATCGTCTGCTGTCCCTGCCTCGTCATCGTCTGGAGCTGGATCCTATATTAAAAGAAATTAAAATGAGAAACATTAATAATAAATAAAAGACATACATTATTTTCAAAATGAAATTTAAAACATGTGATTATTTCTCAAGCTTAATACAATACTATTTTTAGATCCATCATTTTCTTGGGTGTTTTTAGATCCGTCCTTTGAATGTCCAACCCAATCCGGAGATCCAAATTGGATTCTGTCAGTTCCCACACGTCACTTTAACCCACCCGGTCGTGTCGGAGAAAACGGCACGTCGATCGGATCCCTATTTGGGATTTTAGACCCCGGGTTGCGTGTTTTAACCATTTATATATGCTTGGCCGTGTTTTTAGATCCGTCCTTTGAATGCCCAACCCAATCCGGGGATCCAAATTAGATTCCTTCAGTTTCTACACGCCACTTTAACCCACCCGGTCGTGTCGGAGAAAACGGCACGTCGATTGGATCCCTATTTGGGATTTTGGACCCCCGGATTGTCTGTTTTAACCTTTTATATATACTTGCCCGTTTTTAGATCCGTCCTTTGAATGCCCAACCCAATCCGGAGATCCAAATTGGATTCCGTTAGTTTCTACACGTCACTTTAACCCACCCGGTCGTGTCGGAGAAAACGGCACGTCGATCGGATCCCTATTTGGGATTTTAGACCCCCGGGTTGCGTGTTTTAACCATTTATATATGCTTGACCGTGTTTTTAGATCCGTCCTTTGAATGCCCAACCCAATCCGGGGATCCAAATTAGATTCCGTCAGTTTCTACACATCACTTTAACCCACCCGGTCGTGTCGGAGAAAACGGCACGTCGATCGAATCCCTATTTGGGATTTTGGACCCCCGGGTTGTGTGTTTTAACCTTTTATATATACTTGCCCGTTTTTAGATCCGTCCTTTGAATGCCCAACCCAATCCGGGGATCCAAATTAGATTCCGTCAGTTTCTACACGCCACTTTAACCCACCCGGTCGTGTCGGAGAAAACGGCACGTCGATTGGATCCCTATTTGGGATTTTGGACCCCCGGATTGTCTGTTTTAACCTTTTATATATACTTGCCCGTTTTTAGATCCGTCCTTTGAATGCCCAACCCAATCCGGAGATCCAAATTGGATTCCGTTAGTTTCTACACGTCACTTTAACCCACCCGGTCGTGTCGGAGAAAACGGCACGTCGATCGGATCCCTATTTGGGATTTTAGACCCCCGGGTTGCGTGTTTAACCATTTATATATGCTTGACCGTGTTTTTAGATCCGTCCTTTGAATGCCCAACCCAATCCGGGGATCCAAATTAGATTCCGTCAGTTTCTACACATCACTTTAACCCACCCGGTCGTGTCGGAGAAAACGGCACGTCGATCGAATCCCTATTTGGGATTTTGGACCCCCGGGTTGTGTGTTTTAACCTTTTATATATACTTGCCCGTTTTTAGATCCGTCCTTTGAATGCCCAACCCAATCCGGGGATCCAAATTAGATTCCGTCAGTTTCTACACGCCACTTTAACCCACCCGGTCGTGTCGGAGAAAACGGCACGTCGATTGGATCCCTATTTGGGATTTTGGACCCCCGGATTGTCTGTTTTAACCTTTTATATATACTTGCCCGTTTTTAGATCCGTCCTTTGAATGCCCAACCCAATCCGGAGATCCAAATTGGATTCCGTTAGTTTCTACACGTCACTTTAACCCACCCGGTCGTGTCGGAGAAAACGGCACGTCGATCGGATCCCTATTTGGGATTTTAGACCCCCGGGTTGCGTGTTTTAACCATTTATATATGCTTGACCGTGTTTTTAGATCCGTCCTTTGAATACCCAACCCAATCCGGGGATCCAAATTAGATTCCGTCAGTTTCTACACATCACTTTAACCCACCCGGTCGTGTCGGAGAAAACGGCACGTCGATCGAATCCCTATTTGGGATTTTGGACCCCCGGGTTGTGTGTTTTAACCTTTTATATATACTTGCCCGTTTTTAGATCCGTCCTTTGAATGCCCAACCCAATCCGGAGATCCAAATTGGATTCTGTCAGTTTCTACACGTCACTTTAACCCACCCGGTCGTGTCATAGAAAACGGCACGTCGATCGGATCCCTATTTGGGATTTTAGACCCCCGGGTTGCGTGTTTTAACCGATTATATATGCTTGACCGTGTTTTTAGATCCGTCCTTTGAATGCCCAACCCAATCCGGGGATCCAAATTAGATTCCGTCAGTTTCTACATGTCACTTTAATCCACCCGGTCGTGTCGGAGAAAACGGCACGTCGATCGGATCCCTATTTGGGATTTTGGACCCCCGGGTTGTGTGTTTAACCTTTTATATATACTTGCCCATTTTTAGACCCGTCCTTTGAATGCCCAACCCAATCCGGAGATCCAAATTGGATTCCGTCAGTTTCTACACGTCACTTTAACCCACCCGGTCGTGTCGAAGAAAACGGTACGTCGATCGGATCCCTATTTGGGATTTTAGACCCCCGGGTTGCGTGTTTTAACCATTTATATATGCTTGACCGTGTTTTTAGATCCGTCCTTTGAATGCCCAACCCAATCCGGGGATCCAAATTGGATTCCGTCAGTTTCTACACGTCACTTTAACCTACTCGGTCGTGTCGGAGAAAACGGCACGTTGATCGGATCCCTATTTGGGATTTTGGACCCCCAGGTTGTGTGTTTTAACCTTTTATATATACTTGCCCGTTTTTAGATCCGTCCTTTGAATGCCCAACCCAATCCGGGGATCCAAATTGGATTCCGTCAGTTTCTACACGCCACTTTAACCCACCCGGTCGTGTCGGAGAAAACGGCACGTCGATCGGATCCCTATTTGGGATTTTGGACCCCCGGGTTGTGTGTTTTAACCTTTTATATATACTTGCCCGTTTTTAGATCCGTCCTTTGAATGCCCAACCCAATCCGGAGATCCAAATTGGATTCCGTCAGTTTCTACACGTCACTTTAACCCACCCGGTCGTGTCAGAGAAAACGGTACGTCGATCGGATCCCTATTTGGGATTTTAGACCCCCGGGTTGCGTGTTTTAACCATTTATATATGCTTGACCGTGTTTTTAGATCCGTCCTTTGAATGCCCAACCCAATCCGGGGATCCAAATTAGATTCCGTCAGTTTCTACACGTCACATTAACCCACCCGGTCGTGTCTGAGAAAACGGCACGTCGATCGGATCCCTATTTGGGATTTTGGACCCCCGGGTTGTGTGTTTTAACCTTTTATATACTTGCCCGTTTTTAGATCCGTCCTTTGAATGCCCAACCCAATCCGGAGATCCAAATTGGATTCCGTCAGTTTCTACACGTCACTTTAACCCACCGGTCGTGTCGGAGAAAACGGCACGTCGATCGGATCCCTATTTGGGATTTTAGACCCCCGGGTTGCGTGTTTTAACCATTTATATATGCTTGACCGTGTTTTTAGATCCGTCATTTGAATGTCCAACCCAATCCGGGGATCCAAATTGGATTCCGTCAGTTTCTACACGTCACTTTAACCTACCCGGTCGTGTCGGAGAAAACGGCACGACGATCGGATCCCTATTTGGGATTTTGGACCCCCGGGTTGTGTGTTTTAACCTTTTATATATACTTGCCCGTTTTTAGATCCGTCCTTTGAATGCCCAACCCAATCCGGAGATCCAAATTGGATCCCGTCAGTTTCTACACGTCACTTTAACCCACCCGGTCGTGTCGGAGAAAACGGCACGTCGATCGGATCCGTATTTGAGATTTTAGACCGCCGGGTTGCGTGTTTTAACCATTTATATATGCTTGACCGTGTTTTTAGATCCGTCATTTCAATGCCCAACCCAATCCGGAGATCCAAATTGGATTCCGTCAGTTCCCACACGTCACTTTAACCCACCCGGTCGTGTCGGAGAAAACGGCACGCCGATCCGATCCCTATTTGGGATTTTGGACCCCCGGGTTGTGTGTTTTGACCCTTTATATATACTTGGGTGTTTTTTAGATCCGTCAATTGAACGCCCGACCCAATCCGGGAATCCAAATTCGAATCCGTCAGTTCGCACACGTCACGTTAACCCACCCGGTCGTGTGGGAGAAAATGGCACGCCGATCCGATCCCTTTTTGGGATTTTGGACCCCGGGTTGTGTGTTTTAACCCTTTATATGTAATTTGTTGTTTTTTAGATCCGTCAATTGAACGCCCGTCCGAATCCTAAGTATATGAAATTAATACTAATACTGACCTGAGCTGCTGGCTGTGTGGGGCGTACTCCCTGCATTATTGAGATGAACTGCTGAACCATATCGCTGAACTGCGTCTGTAGCTGTACCCGCTGCGTCTCTAGCTCTACCCGCTGCGTCTGTAGCTCTACCCGCTGCGTCTGTAGCTCTGCACGTAGCTCCTCCCGAATGATGCCTCTAATGTCCTCTACACCACTGATGGGCGGCGCAGAAGATGAACTCGCGTGTGCCGGGGGAGCGATCGAACTGGCGTATGAGGACAACACTAGATGAGTATCCAGGCTGTCCCCAAAGCCGTACACTCGACCCTTCCTCGGCACTCCCGCTGCCTCGACCCAAGCGTCCGCATCCAAATCTGGCTGGGGAGTGCCCTCTGTGTAGCGCTCCGCCATCGTCCTGTCGTACGTCTCCTGTAAAATAATTTAAAATTAAATTATTGAAAACAAATTACTTTAATATCATAATTGAATTCATAATTTAAAGCTCGACTTACAGCAATCGTGCGGGCACTCTCGGTAACATAGTCATCCGTCCCCTTCCGCTTATGAGTCCGGTCAAATAACTCGCGGAAAGTAGGGGCACGCTCCAGGTCGTGATGCTTAAAATTCAACAAAATTAGTTAGTTTCACAATAATAATCCATATGTATATATGAATCGAACAATAAAATACTTACCAATTTTTGACTGTGGGTCGCATAAGATACAGATCTACTAGTATGCACATTCTTCTCCGGTTGAGTTGCTCTGTTGCGTATTGCCGCCTGTGACCGTTGCTGCCATGATCCAGCAGCCCAACGCTCGCAAAGGGACTCCCAATAGTCCCAATAGCTCAACTGCTACTGATGAATTACTCAATGCAAACTCAATAAAACTGTCAACTCCGTCTTTAAACTCCTCGGTCACAACTCCATTCACTATTCCACGGTACATCCATGACCGATTCTCATAAGACATTTTTCCTACAGATTAAATGTCATGTCCCGAGTTAAAATCCAACACACCCTCACATCATTCAAGTAAAGATAAATGAAGAGTAAACATACATGAATATCAAATAAATTTGAGCACTATATAAATACTTAATGGTATTGAACATTAAAAACAACACAAACCGTGATGTCTTCATATTAGGCCACCACCACTTGATCGGCTCTTTATTCACCAGCTTCTCAGTAGATTTCCTAGGGAGTGAACTAACCACTGATATCCCTAAATATAGTTTGCCAAATACATCTCTTCGTACATAATGGGAAGACATAACTTTGAGAATGTCAAGTTCTTTGACACAATTATTTTTCACAAATTTTGACCAGTCTTTTCCAATAAACATGTACATACTACCACACCAACTGCGTCGTAAGATTACAGAATATCGCACTCCTTTTTCATCTTGAACAATAACAGATAATCCACTTTTGTTTTCTAAACTTTGTCTTTCTTCTTTCCGAATAATCTTTATGATTTTCTTCATCTTCTCTTTCACCAAAAGTAAACCATCATGCAATCTTCTAATATCGAGCGGAAATATTTTACGTTCAAACAAACAAGTACTTTGATACGTTGGACATTTGTTCTTCTTTGAGTCTAATTTCCAATCGCGAACTCTCATCACTAATTAGAAAAAATTTTATAACATTTTATTCATGAGTAATTTAAAATATGAAATTAAATCATAATATGGTAAATATGAAAAAATCAATCAAATGGCTACAAATAAACATACGAATGTTGAATGATTAACTTGCAGTGTGAAATTTGTGAAAGTAAACAATATGTTTAACAAAGAAAGTAATTGCATTGTTTATTTTCATGTCAAGCGTAAAAAAATAACAGCGAGCAAGATAAATAAAAAATAACTTAATTTACCAAAAGCTTTGAATATAAGCAATTAGGAGAAGGAACTTGTAGGTCCGGATCTAATTTTTAGGAATTTTAACAATACACACACACCAAACATCAAGGTGTTAGCTTATGTGCTATCCACAGTAAGAGAAGTACTCTAAACAATTTCAAATGAGCAATTTCAAATCCAAACAAATACTATCTTTTAATCTCCCATCCAAATTGACTTTTCATACACTTTTATATTTATATGGAGCTTTCATATTGATTTATTAATTGCACAACTACTTTGAAAACTCCATTAGACTAACACATATAACTTAGGAAGATGAGTTTACTAGATCTCCTTTGAGCAATCTGGAGGTTACTGTCTATATGGTTTATGTTATATTTTTATATTTACTGTATAGTCTGTGAATTTAGGTTTTCTCCTTTTTAGATTTTCACTGGTAGAAGAAGAAGATTGTTCTGAAGCCATAGGTCTACAAAGACGATACAAGACGCTGGCCAGCCAAAAAGTTGAAGGGGAAGGGGGGCGCCAGGATGGGGAGGGGTGCTGGGACGAGGACGGGGAGGGGGGGTATTTGTACTCGACGAATTGTACTCGACGAATTTTCATATTTTAAAACACTTCAATAATAGATTCATTGCTTACATTCTCAAACAAATATTTCTCAAGTAGTCAAATCAAGTTCATCAACAGAAGTAGATTCTTGATGACTTGGGAGTGGAGTTCTACAACTACTAGAACTTCCTGCAGTGCTTTGTCCCAGTGGCGGATCCTGAAACTTAGTCCAGTGGGGTCACTTGGACCAATTTTCAAGATTTCTTGATAATTTATTATATTTTATTAAAAATTAAAAAAATATTTCAATCATACACAAATATGCTCTTTCACTTCATCTTGCAAATTTGGATGATAATCTGATATCTTTTCAACAAATATGCTCTTCTCACTTCATCTTGCAAATTTGGATGATAATCTGATATCTTTTTCCTTAATCCTGGATCTGATTCTAAAGAAGTCAAGTCCAAATGTTCCTCTAATTGTGCTACATTTTGTTGTTGCACTTCATTAGTGGAAGAAGATCCTTGCAATGGAATTCTAGAACTACTAGAACTTGATGCATTACCTTGTCCTTCACTTAATTTCACCAAATAACGTCTCATCCTAACAAAAAAATATTAATTGAATGATTATAAATTAAAAGCATAGATGCTTAAATAAAACATAATGAGCCACCACCCAGGCTCGCTGGATCACACAGAATAAATATTAAAACACAATCATCAAAATATAACATAAAATAAATGAGCCACCACCCAGGCTCCCTGGATCACACAGAATAAATATTAAAACACAATCATCTAAATATAACATAAAATAAATGAGCCACCACCCAGGCTCCCTGGATCACACAGAATAAATATTAAAGTACAATCATCAAAATATAACATAAAACAAATGAGCCACCACCCAGGCTCCCTGGATCACACAGAATAAATATTAAAGCACAATCATCAAAATATAACATAAAATAAATGAGCCACCACCCAGGCTCTCTGGATCACACAGAATAAATATTAAAGCACAATCATCAAAATATTATAGAAAATAAATGAGCCACCACCCAGGCTCGCTGGATCACATAGAATAAACATTAAGATAAAACATAAGCAACTAATACCTGCTGAGTAACTCACTTGTTGTGCAATGTGTGCCGAGAGAGGGGCCGACTTGATAATTGGCACGGCACAAATATCCTGTCAATAATTGTATGAGTTAAAATAATCACTATTATTATCAATTATCAACAATGAAGAATAGTGTAAAGTTGTAAACCAAAAAAATACCTAGAAACGGTCGCGTTGTGGGGGCCGGGGCCGGGATTGGAAACGTTTAGCAAGCCGTTTTGCACAAAGTATAAGCCGTTCTGCACAAAGTATAATTGGCTGATATTTAGAATTTATGTGTCTCAATGGCACATAAATGGATCTAAATGTCCGAGAAACTAATCAGTTAGAAAAATCAGAATACAATATTAGAAGGCTAAGCATCAAGAACCCGGAGACCAAATATATGAAAATTTCAACAAGTTCCCTGCTGCAGGAGGGCCGGAGCCGGAGGAGGAGAGGGGGAAGCTAGGTGGGGCCGGCCGACCGGGGAATCGGGGATGGGAGCCGGAGGCTCCTCCGGCACGGCGGCTCTGGCAGGGAGAGAAAGAGATACAGAGAGGCAGAGGGAGGGCCGGGCCGCCGGAGGGGGAAGCTAGGTGGGGCCGGCCGGGCGGGGAATCGGGGATGGGAGCCGGAGGCTCCTCCGGCACGGCGGCTCTGGCTACCTGGCAGGGAGAGAAAGAGATACAGAGAGGCAGAGGGAGGGCCGGGCCGCCGGAGGGGGAAGTAGCCAAGCAGGTGGTGGCGTGGTGCCGTGGTGGGGACTAGGGATGGGGGGGACTGGGGAGGCCGGGCCGCCGGAGCCGGAGTCCGGAGGGCCAGTGGGGGAGAGAGAGAAAGACAGAGAGACAGAGTCACAGAGGGATGGGGGAGGACAGCCGAAGCCGGAGAGAGAGAGATGGTGTGAGGGAGGGAGGGCCAGAGGCCCGGAGGGGAACCAGGAAGACTCACCGCCGGCGCCGATTCGCCGAAGCTGCCGCGCAGAGACGACAAGTCGCCGGAGCCCGGAGCTGCCGCCGCCTGCCAGCCATCGCGCGAGGCCGTCGGGGCCCGAGGACCGGCGGCCGATGGCGAGCGAGAGAGAGAGAGAGAGAGAGAGAGAGAGAGAGAGAGAGAGAGAGAGAGAGAGAGAGAGAGAGAGAGAGAGAGAGAGAGAGAGAGAGAGAGAGAGAGAGAGCGGGAGAGGAAAAGGGGTGGGCGACGGATATCCGACGGTAATATGTCCGTCGGAAGATCCGTCGGTATTATTTCATTACCGACGGATATTACCGACGGAAATATTTCCGTCGGAACTTCCGACTTATTGTCCGACGGACATATAGCCGTCGGAATATCCGTCGGAATTACTGACGGAAATAAATCCGTCGGAAATATCCGTCGGTAATCCCGCTTTCTCTTGTAGTGCAGTAAGGGTCGCGACGGGGTCGGGACAGAACGTGACAAGGTATGTACAGAACGCGACAAGGCAGTCAGATCAGGCAGAGAGATAGCGACGGGGTGCTCGTCGCGTTCAGAACGTGACGGGTGTGCTGTCACGACAAGACCTCAGAACGCGGCCTATCGAGCCGTCGCGTTCATAGGGTCTGTGCCTGAATCCGACAGAGAAAAGACATGTTCTTGGATTGCGGTCCAAAACTGCCTTATATTGACATAGGATGCTTCAAAAATAGAGAACAAATTGTACAGTGCATGAAAAATCACGAAACTAGTTTTAAACCAACCTAGACATGCAAGGGTGCTTCTAGTAAATCAGAATTAGAATGCACTGATGGTTTCGATAGGCTTTGATCAAGTCTAACATGAGGTATAGAAGACTGAGGACAATCAAATGCAAGATTTACTTTGCAAGGTATGATGCTGAAATAATTAGGGCTTTTAGGACAAAAGTCTCATCATGAAAATTGTTGGGAACATGGAATAGATGCAGACTATGATTTTTAAATAATTTTAAACGACCTTGAGATGCATGATAATTCGACACAACGTAAAAGCCAAGTGCAACCCGAAAATGCAGTATCATGCAGTGACCCTCTTAGCATGCTTATAACTCTCTAATTAATGACATTTAGACAAAATGTTCAACACAAGACATGACGATGACAACTGGTAAAAAAACTTTCATATTGTGGGTTTTCTCTAATTCGATATCGAATCGCATGCAACATATAAAGAACGGGAAAAGCCCTAACAGTGCGCGACTTGGGGAAAACACTTATAACTCAAAATCTACTCATTGGAATTCGATGAAACCAGTGGGGAACGAAATTTAACTTGATGCTCCACACATTGGTATAGGATATGTTAACGTTTGGCACGAGAAAACCTACCTTCTGGGTTGAAGAAGTCCTATTTTTCTAGAAAACCTGTGTTCAGACCACTTGGAGGAAAACGCTTAATACTCCGTGTATACTGCATGGAATTTGGGCATTCTACTTGGGTTAGAACGTAGACTTGACCCTCTTTCCAGGAGTATAGGCCTTGCAAGGTTTGGTTATGGTTTGACTCACCTTTGGTCGACTTCAAGTGGACGGTTTGTGCAGGTCGTAGCAGACGAGAAGGGGAAGAAGAACGGCTTGGTGTTGGCGATCTCCTGCTCCCCAGCCACCAAGAACTCCTCAACACGACCCCAACAAGATGTAAACTCGTCCCCAAGGGTTTGGTGGAGAGTATTTAAGCTACCATGGTGTTTAGGAGTCCTATTGGGACAAGAAAACTAGGGTTGCGGTTTTGACATATTAGTTTCCTAATTTGAGGATTTCTTCCTCCATTAGAGTATGTGAGGCTTTAGAAAACCTCCCCCATAGTTAAGCACGAATTTGGATTGCCAAGAATGCATGTTCTCATCACAATTCAACTCTAATTGCCTATATCTAATTTCAGCTTATTAAGCTACGAATTTCCATGCATTTTCTTGCTTCATTTGATTTTGGGCCAAATGTTGTCCATTGGCCCAATTATGATAATGGGTCATCAATATATAATGTTGGAAGTCTCCCCAACATTTTTATTTAATTTATGGTTGCATCGTATTTCGTGTTAACGGTTTTCCGACTTGTTTCCTAATTTAGATAATCGGTCACAATAACTCTTAAACCTAGTCCAAATGATTTTTATTGACCCAAATTTCTTGATGGGTCATTAGAGGATATTATGTGAAGTCCATATATGGTTTTTATTTAATTTTTTGACTCATCCAATACGTGTGATAATGATTTTTGACTTATTCATGAATTACGATAATAAGTCGCGAAACACTTTAAACTTGGCTAATACATTTTTCTTGGCATAAATTTCTTTGTGAAACATTTAGTAATAATGTTTAGGGTTGATTTATAATTTTTACGAAATTTTTTGATGTGTTTTAGAACATACGATGATGATACGTATGTTTAAATACTCTAGTATTATGGAAATTATTTATTTCTATTTATTTTGAATTTTTTTCTGCAATTAAAATTTCCGGAGTGCTACAGTTATATATACAACCAACATTCAAACAAAAGGAGAGGTTTACAAAAAGACAAGCTGCCTAAGTCCCTTTCTAGATTTGGGTCAGATCTATAACAGACTCTATAGATGGTTGTTGTTGTTCCCTTCCAACTCTGTGATACAATTCTCTCGTCGCATCCGTCAATGTTTCCCAATATCCTTCAAACTGATGGAGCAACATATCTTGCCCCAGCCTGAGATTGTCCAACCTACACATGACTTGAGTCATGGCATCCAGTGAAGCACCAGGATTGCCGACAAGAAATGCGCCCGCGGTCAGGTTAAGCACCTCTTCCTTGATTTGTACATGGGGTTCTCGTTGGGCTTGGCATATAACTCTATATCCTATCGTAACATTTCCATGGCTGCTACCAACCTCTCTTGGGCGTTCATATCCATTCTGAAATAGTTAACAAGTTAAGCATTTACATGGTTATAAAAATCATACTAACTAATCCCAAATTTCTACCCCAACTCACTGGTTATCCCTAGGTTTATCGAACTAAGCTCTGATACCAAATTATCTGTCACGTCCTAATAAAAAGGCTATTTATCGGAAGTGATAGAAAACATGCACAAAAGGTATGATTAATAGTAATCATTCATAGCACAATATGCGGAAGTCTTATTACAAAAGTACTCTTCATTACCACTAAAGAGGAGTGGATTGAAAGAAACTTAATTAACACATCTCATCTCACACTACTAAAAAAAACAGAAATGGGTTGGCTTTGCTTGACACGGACGGTCCACTCAGCACACATGTCCTTAAACTTCACCCCATCTGAACTACCTGAAAAAGGGGTAGGAAATAGTGGGCAAACTAGCCCAGTAGAATTCAAATCCATAATTCAAAGGGTGAGTACATAATAGTCAAGACAATGGCAGAACAGATAACAAAGAGGCACAATTAAATGTCAGGACAGTAAGCTTGAACAGTAATAGTGAATCACAAGGCAGGTTCAGGTATATAACTCAAAATGGTGCATTTAACAGTATACAGAACATGATTATGATGACCAAATCAAACAGTAAGTGATGCAATGCCAAACATCCTGTTGCCCTTTATCATTCCCGTACGGCCCATAATAATTCGGGTGCTCCTCCCAGGACTGGACCAGCCCTATTTGCACAGGCATATCAGTCAAATGGGGTCCAAGGACCCAATAAATATCATCATCAGTTAATCATATCTAATAAGGTGTTCAAGTATATGAACTCTCAGGTTGTCAGGTCTTTCATACTCAGTTACCGAATACTGGAAAATAGACTCAACGGGGTTTCATATGTAGTTGATAACTTCACGAATTAGCTAAGGATGAGTGAGGCACACAATGTAGGTAAACTTTGCAGTGATAGGACAGTAATTACCAAGATAAATAAGGGGGATAGCTTGCTAGGCTATTAGGATGAAGTTTTATCAAGAGTTCTTACATGAAAGATTGCTGAAATACAAGTTAGGACAGCAGGTGTCGACAGCCAGGAAGTGGCTGTCGACAGATAGCACAGCCAGAGCTCGGTTTGCTGGTTCTGAGGGTATCTGTCGACAGCTATGGGCTGGCTGTCGACAGATAGCAACAGCCCCAGCTGTCTGAGGTTCTGGGAGACTGGGTCTGTCGACAACTATGAGCTGTCTGCCGACAGCCGCCAGTTCTCCTTTCAGAATGACTTTGAATGCACTTTAAGAACACCAATTATGGAACCTATGGACCAAGGCATGAATTATATCAAATAGAAGAATTAATGGTAGTTCTCACAGTGTTTTATAAGCTAAACAAGCAAGATGAAACAGGAGGTTTGCAATTCAAACTTGTCTAGCTAGAAACTAAACATAGTGTAGTACTGGAAGTATAATCTTGATAGCAATAATTGGTTGGAAGACTCCTATAATATGGACACTAAATCTCAAAGGATTTCATGGATCTAAATCAAGGTATGAAGTACCCAGAATCTGAACAGAAATAACACTCTGTTCTAACAGTATGGTGACATCCAATAAACTCTACCATTATGTATAAAGATCGAGGATGGGAGAAGAAGATAGGAATTAGTTTTTAGAGTAGAACAAAATTATTCTTCTCCCAACAAGAATGTGTCTACCATAACTGGAAGAAAAACAGAAGAACTTCAGGTATAGCATCTTGTCTACTTATCAACAAACTCCTTATCATGTGTGGAGGACAGAATTGAATTAGAGGGAGATGAATCCTACCTTACTGATTAGAGTAAGTTCCTCCTGATGTAAAGCTTCATAGAAACAAGAAGAAGGAATGAAAAGCTTGCACGGTTGACCACTTTGACAGATGCAACCGAGAGATGTAATCCTTAGCAACGAAGCTGTAATAACACACAACAACTAGCTCCAATGCAAGCTATGCATGCAAGGATGCAGGGATAACTCCAGCAAGGCCACTCCAGCAGCAAGAAAGAACAGAAGAAAATGGAAGCAGGAGCTGTGGTGTGCAAGGGTGAGCAGGTACAAAGGGTGGAAGGGTGCGTACGAAGGGTGAGGAGAGGTTTTTATAGCCCATAGGCCATCACATGCATGGCGCACCTCCGTATGCATGTGTAACAGTAAAAAACCATTTGGTTTTTTCTGTGACACATGTCTCATGCACCTATCTAACACTTACACCTATGTAACTAACGTGTAAGGTGTTTAGCTACTAATGACATGGGCTTACGTAGCCCATGTTGCGTAAGCTTGATAAATCCCAAAAATCCTTACTGTAATTAGCCATAATTCAACTGGCCTAATATTCACTATGTAAATGTTTTCAGACGAAAGTCCGTTGTATTAAAATTTCAACCATAGACTAATGTGATGGTGTTACAAATTATGGTGATTTAGTTTAATTTTTAGAATTTATTAACACTGGGTGAAAATCACCCGAAAAATAGTTGCGTCGGCATAATCTCAAAATCCGCATGTCAACAAATCCGGATATTTACATTTCCGATATCCCCATATTTTTCTGGGAATTATGATGTTCTTGGATTTTGTTTTCGTTGCAATTTTCAGTGTCGCCCCGTGGGAGCGCGCATATCCGTGTACAACACTGGGATAATATTCATTAATGCTAATCCTTCCCAAATATCAATTATTTCATTCTAACAATAAGGTTAGTTCAATAACCTTATTATTCATGTTTTACAACAAATATATATATATATTTTTTTCTTCGGGGTGTTACATTCATAGTCCTTTTGATTAGAAGATTGAATCCTACTGAGCTAGTTAGCTCATCAAATCCTACTTTTTAGGTGATCAAGATGAGCATAATGCTTAAGGGGGGGGGGGTGCTGAGCAAGACAATCAGTCCTCAGAAGTCCTATAACTTACTTTCCTTTAGTACTGTAGAAATGGAATGTAATTAAGTTTTCTGTTTCTTACTCCTCTATGAACAGTAAGGAGGAGTGTTTTGTAAGTTAAGCTTCCGCGATAATGACAATGGATGTATAAAAATATAAGTTCTATTTCTTTAGCCTATTTTTTTTTGTCATTTTCGAAAAATGGATGTTCATTAGGACGTGACAGATAATTTGGTATCAGAGCCTTAGGTTCCATAAACCTAGGGAATGACCAGTGAGTTGGGGTGGAAATCTGGGATTACTTATCAAGGTAATAGTGATTTTGTGTATGTGTATCTACTTAATTTGTTGTTTGCTACAGAATGGATATGAATGCTCAGGAACGGCTAGTGTCAGCAATGGAATTGCTCCAATAGGATGTGGAGTTATATGCTCAGGCTGAAAGGGAAGCACATGTGCAGATTAAGGAGGAACTGTTGAAGCTTACTGTGGGCGCATTTCTGGCGGGAAATCCCCATGCTTCTTTGGAGACTATGACCCAGATATGTGCAATCTGGATAGTCTGAAGTTAGGACAGGACATGCTGCTCCATCAGTTGAGGGATATTGGGAGGTCCTGTCTGAAGCAGCAGAGAGCTGTATCATGGGCCTGGGGGTGATCAGCAGTCGTCTGTGGAGTCTGCTACACAAACTTGAAGCAAGCTAGGAAATTAGGAACTTACTTTTGTAACCTCTCTTTTTGTTAGTAGTGGTTGTATATATAACTCTCATGTAAATGTGTAGTGAGAGGTTAAAGGTGGTGATAATGTTGTAAATATTCAACGACTTATTAGGGATGTTGTAAATATTTTTCGGCTTATTAGAACAAGAATGTTGATGATAATGTAAATATTTTGGTTGGTTAATGAAAAGTTGTATGTTATGTGATAATAGAAAATTTGTATGTGATGAATGTGAGCATGGTTTGGGTAATGATATTAATGTATGCATTGTTGGATGTCTCAGATATTTTCTCAAATTAATCATGGATGGAAGTGATGCAAATGGAAGAAAATGGAGAGCTCAATGCATGACCTGACTCGAGTGATGAGGAAAGTGGCTAAGAATAATCCACAATGGAACGAATTTGTTTAAGGATTTTCGAAGTCTAGATCCTCCAAGATTTGCTGGTAGCAAGGATCCAGATGAGGCCGAAAATTGTTAAAGGATATTGAGAGAATTTTAAGGTGATCCGATGTACAGAAGAGGATAAGATATATCTAGCAACGTTTCAATTGAATCGTGATGCCCGAGCATGGTGGGAAACGGTGGAATCTACTCTAGAGGACCCGAATCAGGTTGGTTGGGAGGAATTTGTGGAATTGTTCAATGATCAGTATTTTTCTGAGGTGGTTCAGGAGAGGAAAGCTAACAAGTTTGCTAGTTTAAAGCAACTCAGAATGACAGTGTCAGAGTACGAGGCACAGTTTGCCCGACTATCTAAGTATGCTTCTCATCTAATAGCCACAGAGAAGTTGAAAGCAAAAAGGTTTATGAATGGATTACGTCCAAACTTCATTACTCAGTTAAAGCCTCATTTGATTACCACATATTCTGAAATGGTTAAAAGAGCCTGGTATTAGAAGCAGCCAATGATATTGCAGAAAAGATTAGAGGAAAGTCCGGTGAAAGTTCTTCTGATCGTAAAAGGAAGTTTGAGTCGGGGAATGCCCCTAAAGTACAACAATCCACCAAGAAGGCAGGAAAAGCTCCAGTTGGGAATAAGGATGTTTGTTGGCATTGCCATATTAGTGGACACAAGACTGATAATTGTTGGCATAGGTTGGGTGCTTGCCTCCGATGTGGAAGCAATGAACATCGAATTCCATATTGTCCTATGATATAGAACGCTGCAGCAACCTAGAATCCCTGAGCCAAATAAGGACGTTTACAAGCTATCAGGAAGTGGAACCTGAATCTCCACAAGAGGGCGGACTTATGAAGGTACACTTTTAGTAAACTCTAAACCTGCGTATGTATTATTGATTCAGAAGCTACACATTCTTTCATTAGTTGTGAGTTTGCTAGATCCTTAGGAACACAATCAGTTCCACTACCTATACAGTTAGAGGTTGCTACTCCTTTAAGTGAGGGTAAGAAACTTAAGGAATATTACCCTCCCAGTCAAATTCTAGTTAAAGAACATAATTTTCTGGGTGATTTGATATGCCTTGAGATGTAAGACCGGCCCCCCTTAGGCCCTTTGGCCCCGTCCTCAGGGTCGCGACATGCTCCCTGGTCGCGACGTGGTCGTGACAGGGAGGCCGTCGCGATAGGTTCAGGTCGCGACGACCAGGGCTATCGCGTTCTTGTCGCGACGGTGTGGCCGTCGCGTTCTGGTCACGACGTCCGATGGCGTCGCGACAGCTTTTCTGATAGATGTGACTGGTGTCCTTTCTGTCAGAACGACTCTGTCGTGTGTCAGATGCACGCGCGTGAACGCGACGTGGTCATCCGTCGCGATCGCTTTTCTAGTTTTCGAGGTTTGACCCGCTTTTTGGGGTCGCGACAGAGGCGACCGTCGCGATAAGGTCGCGACGCCTAGGGGCGTCGCGACAAGAGTCTTATCGCGACATGTCGTTCCGTCGCGTTTTTGGGGCCGCCGGGTTAAAACCCAAGGCTGCACCCCCTTTCCCCCTCTCGCCCTCTCAGCTCTCTTTCTCCCCTCTCCTTTCGCTCTCGAGTTTCCCTTGCGGATTCTTGGTGGTTCTTGGTGCTTGAGGCATTCGTGCTGAGGTGGTGTCGTCCCGCTCGTGCAGAGGACGTGTTCGTGTCGTTTGGAGCGAGGAGGAGGCGTCCTTTCCTACGAGAAGGCCCCAACGGGTTCGTTCTTCGCGTGGAGGTAGGGACTCTTGATCCTTTCACCCTAAGCATGCTCCCTCCCCCTCTAGATCGTGGTTTCTCAATGGTTTGGGGCTTGGGAGTGTGAGAACTCCATGCTCGAGGTTGAGTGAGGTTCCTCTCCGAGTGTAGATCCATGTTGTGGGGTTTTAAGGTTGGTTTGGATGCTTTACTAGCTTTCTTGCATGTCGAGCATAATCCCCTCCCCCTTGGGTTGGTTTGTTTCCCGTTTTGGGGTGGTTCCCGGTGGGAATGCTCCAGAACCCTCCACTGCTGAGAACGCGACGATCATGGAGGTTGCGACGGCCTAGTCGGTCGCGACGAGATCGCGACACTCTTGGAGGTCGCGATCTGGTCGCGACGGCTTGGCCGGTCGCGACAAGATCGCGACACTCTTGGGTGTCGTGACCCGGTCACGATGGCTAGGACCACCGCGATGGGATCGCGACAGGGTAGGGCGTCGTGACGAGGTCGCGATGGCCCGATACGTCGCGACCCCAGCCGTGAGACAGGTTCCCAATCTTCTCCGTTTCCATTTCTTTACTGTACCCATGGCACCCGTGCTAGTTCCCTTGTATGGTCTACACTAGTCTTTCGCTCGGTGCTCGGCACTTGAGGGCTTGTCCCGTGTGAGAGGTTGTTACCGTTGCCTGGGACCCCCATCCTCGGGCGCCTTCGAGGGAGGTATCGGGGCGACGAGTGTGCTCGAGTTGGAAGCCCAGCAGGCGGACTCTGGAGCTCAGGGTAAAATGGTGGTTTGGATGGTGGCGTTGAGTCGTTTGCAGAGCTCTCTTGGCTAGGCCTGGGACACCGAGGACGGCTGGAGTTCTACCCAGTGCAGGCTAGCCAGTCCTTTTCTCACTGCCTTGCTCTTTGCAGCCCCGGAACCGCTTAGAGAGGCCAGGTGTGGGACCGTAGTCCGGCCAGACTACGGCGGTTTCAGTGTGTTACTTTGTGTCCTACTTCGCTCTGACGAGATGTGAGGGTCAGGACCCGGGTCGAGGATAAGACGTCGGTGGACGCACCTGACTTTGACTAGTGGTAGTGCTTCCCGTAGCTAGTGTTCCTTGTCCAGGCGGAGTCCCCTCCGTCTGTGTTTGCTAGCCGTATGGTGGTCACGACGAGTAGTCGTACGGAGCTTCCGACCGTGTGTACTTTCCGTGCCGTGCTAGTTGTCGTTTCACTTCCGCACTTCCGTTTGTAGGTAGAAGATATAAACTACTGTCATTCATTTTTATTTATATTCTTCTGCCTGTTTAGAGCCAGTAGGAGATTGGTAGTCCCTACTGAGCTTCTGTTGTGAAGCTCATCCCTCCTTTTCCCAGGTGAGACTTCTCAGCAGCGGCAAGGTACACGTCGGGCGGAGGAGACAGAGCGGTAGGCGAGGTCCCCGTAGCTAGCAGTGGTTCCCCTTCTTAGTGTACGTCACCCTCGGGGTATGCCCCTAAGGGACTTGTCCTTCCCTTGCCTTTTACTTGTACTAGCGTGCGTGCGTTGGGACTTGTACTTTGAGTGGGTACGTAGCGGTCTCGCTTTCTTTTTCTGTCTCCGCTGGTACGCTTTTAGTTTAGCAGTTGACATTTACTTCTGTTACATATCCTGTTAGATGTATATCATAGCCCTTCCGGGTCCCCGGATGCGTGGGCGGCGACTGCAAAAATCGGGTCCTCGGCGTGGGCCGAGGGTCAGGTTCTCGGGTCGTTACATGAGATGTGGGATTATGATATAATCCTTGAGGCAGATTGGTTATCTAAACATCATGCAAATATGGATTGTCATTTAAAGCAAGTAACTTTTCTGGGTAAGGAGGTTTACTCCATGACTTTTGATAAACCCCGTACAAGAAGAATACCTATAATCTCAGTAGTTAAAGCATACAAGTTGGTACAAAAAGGGTGTCAGGGATATTTGGCTTCTGTGACATTAACAAGTGTGTTTGTGGAAATTTCCTACTAGATGTAAGGAAATGTTGTTAGAAGAGTTGTACTTCCAGTAGTTTTCCTTTCCTAAGTTTCTAGCCACCCATGTGTAAAGTTTGTATTTCTCCTGTTCCACTTCTTTCCTTCATGTAAAGTGGTATTTAAAAGTGTAAATAAGACACTTTAGATGTTGTTAATCATGTTAGGAGTGAAAGGAACACTTGGTAGACTTTTCTGAGGTAGTATACCATCATTTTTGGAAGTTTAGTTTGCGCCTGTCGACAGTTAGAACCCATCTGTCGACAAGGTTCATGCTTCTAGAACCCATAAATGTAGAACCACCAGTAGCTATTGATAGATAGCTTTTATCTGTCGACAGATGGCCTTCATCTGTCGACAGCCACCCTTGGCTTGTCGACAGACAGTGTTTAGGTTCCAGAAATTTTGTTCTGAAAGGACAGTGGCTGTCGACAGCCACTCTCTGGCTGTCAACATACACCTGTTTGAGGTGTTTAACTTGATCTGTTTCATGTCTAACCAAAGGTGACACACTTTGGTATTAACCCAACTAGTTGTTTCCCTTATTTTCATGGATTCCAACTACTGTATCTCTGAGAAAGATCATTCAAATGTCATCCATATTCCACTATGGATTGTCTTTGAACACCTCAAGTACATTTGATTCCTACATGTCTACAACCTTCTGTAAATTTTGGCATTGAATCCTGAACATTTGTTCTATGAAAGATCTTGAGTACTTGTGTACCCCCACTTGAATCTTTTACTTTAATGAATTATGATGACAATTTTTGGGTCTTTGGACTCAATTGAGTTATATGCCTGTGTAAATGGGGCTGATCCAGTCCCCGGAGGAGCACCCGAATTCGTTTAGTAGCCGTACAGAACGATAAAGGATCTGTGGATGTTTGGCATTGCATCATACTAGCTTGATTAGTCATCAAGTTATTTTATCATGAGTTGGATATGTGTTTGAACCAGAACGTGAATTGTTGTTCTGAATTCTTGACCGTGCAATCTTGTTCAGTACCCCTGTTCTACAATTGTTATCTGTTGTGATGGTCATCCAATCATCTTTGATATTCAGCAGTGCTAACAGTTAAGTTTCTTGTCTATTCTTTTGTTTTCATAGTCCTTTTGATTAGAAGATTGAATCCTACTGGGCTAGTTAGCTCATCAAATCCTACTTTTCCAGGTGATCAAGATGTGCATAATGCTTAAGGGGGGGGGGGGGGGGGGGGGTTGGGTGTTGAGCAGGACAACTAGTCCTCAGAAATCCTATAACTTTACTTTCCTTTAGTACTGTAGAAATGGAATGTAATTAAGTTTTCTTTTCTTACTCCTCTTATGGACAGTAATGAGGAGTGTTATGTAAGTTAAGCTTCTGCGAAAATGACAATAGATGTATAAAAATATAAGTTTTATTTCTTTAGCCTGTTTTTCTGTCATTTCCAAAAAATGGATGTTTATTAGGACGTGACCTAGCCTCTCACGATCTCCAGCCACTGCAGCCTCCAAGCACGCCTCCAAAACCCTGGGGGTCATCCCATGGCAAATATGGGGGTTTATTTATAGAGGGGTGGTCTTTAGGAGTCCTAATTAGATTAGGAAACCCAAGGGACGAATTTAGAGAATTTCCTACCATAGTTTTGAGATTTCTCTCCCAATTAGAGATGGAGACAAAGTGGAAAACCCATCTTCGAGTTGTACCTACGAGTGGGCTCAATTTGGAGTCCAATAGCTATGTATTGGGTGAGTATTTAACTCATTATTCTTGTTTAGTTGACATTTTTAAATTTCAAGTTATTTTACTATTTTTAATTTATTCATGGCCTAAGAGGCATCTCTTGGCCCAATTTTCGTGATGGATAGTTGAGAAATGTTGTTGGGAGTCTATCATAATTTTTATAACAATTTTGGACTTATTTTTATATGTGTGATAATGGTTTTGCGACTTATATCTAATTTACGATGATAAGTCACAAATTATCTTAAACTTGGCCCAAAGGAATTTTATTGGCCTAAATTTATTTATGGGTCATTGGATAATATTATTTAAAGTCTAACTACAATTTTTTTAAAAAAATTTAGATGCATCATAGGGCATGTGATAATAGTGTGTATGTATATAATTAGCTTTATCATCATTATTGAGTTTATCTAATTGATCTAAAATGGCATTGGACTTGGCTCGAGTTCGATTACTGGATGTTAGGGGATGTTGTTTAAAGTCCTACATGATGTTTGATTTTGACACTTTGTTGCATCTTAAACATGTGATAGTAATATTTTTTTGTATTTACCCTTTTTAGTATTTGAATAATAGCTATTATTTTAATTTATGCTTTTTTTTATTACTGCTGAATTTTTGAGGTGCTACATCTATCCATATCTCCCATTTTTTGTGGAGTGTTTAGGCACATACTCTTAGAAATCAAAATTCTATGTCTCATCGATATGAACCTCTCTTGAAATTCTTCATGCCAAACTTTTTGCAATGGTGTCTATGTACTTGGATTGGGATAAGCTGAGCACCTTCTTGGATCTATCTCTATAGATCTATATATGTAAGATGTTTCCCCTAAGTCTTCTATGGAGAAGTTCTTTGATAACCAAGCATTCACCGTGCATAACATTCCAACATCATTTTCATCTCTCATTCAACGTGGCCTAGCCTACTTTGAAAATACACATTTATTGTCAGCCCACTATGAAAGTACATTCCCTGGGGTGGCCCAACTCTCAGATTTTACCCAAGATCAGGCCCGCCATACTAATTTGTTCCATAATGTGCCATCTTTCACCCAAGCAGAAACACAATATTTTCAAGGGCCTTTCACCTCCACTCCTTACCCAAAAGATGAACAATATGTCCCTCCTACAGAATTGAGTTGGCTTTACCAAGATCCACAAGGGGAAATTCAAGGACCCTTTCTTGGTGCTGAAATCATCTCATGGTTCAATGAAGGATTCTTTAGTACTGATCTGCCGGTGTGCTTAACAAATGCTCCTGAAGGCACACCCTTCCAACCACTTGGAGAAGTAATGCCACATTTAACACTTAAAGATCAACCTATTCTGGCCCAAGCCCAAAGTCCACCTATCAACAACTTTCAACATTGGGTCCAATGCCAAATTGACATTCATGATCAAGGCCATCATGAGGGGCAACATGCATATCCATGGCCCACTCATACATCTCCCTCGCAATCAGGCATCTTTGATGATCAATTTGAGCAATTTATGCAAAAATTTCATGATAATCAACAAGGCTTTGAGCAAACATTCACCCAACAACAACAGGAATTAGAGCAATCCTTTGTCAAAACTGACCTCCTGATTACTCAACTGATGGAAATCAGAAGGAGGCAAGATAGTCGGTCACCATGCCAACCCATTGACAATCATGCACATCATTATCTTGATTGTGACCAATAATTTGACTCTCAAATTCCATCCACAACTTCTCAGTCCAACATGATTGTGGACACGCCCACTTGGAAAATGAGAGATAATATTAATGAGTCAAATCAGGAGGAGATGGGTGCCACTGAAAATCAATCCAAAGTCTTGGCCCAACTTGAAACTGATCATCAAGAAGACTCCATCCATAATGTCATACTTGAGAAAAGCTCTAGTGAGTTAGCTGAACTCAAGTTGGGGGGAGACGAAAAAGAATGTCATCTAGATGTTAGGTCCAAGTTTGATGTGACATTGTTTCAAGTGGATGACAGAGAAGATGTGAGTGTGGAGAAAGAGCTGGGTGTAATCATCAATCATTCTTCTTGGGTCAGAAGAATTAGAAATTCTGCCTGAAGTCCACATTGACTGGGTCTCTCTTGATGTCAAGAAAGACATGGAACTCCTACCTCTCCCTAACCTTGGCAAATCCAACATGTTCATGGACATGCTACCACTAGCTGATTGGTCAACTACACTTGAATCTTTTAAGCATCCTTGTGTTGAAAGTCATATCCATTTCATTCCAGATCATGCTACTATTTTTGACACAAGTCAGCCTGTGGAGTTCCAGCAATCCTCTGAGCATTCAAATCAATCTGACCTCAACATCATGAAAGAGGATCTGAAAATGGAAGTTGTGGGTGAAAATAATAAAGTCCACATTGATGTGTTCAACACATATAAAGATCTTAAGTGTACAAATGAATATTTCTTAATTGAAGATATGATCTTGAATGCCCCAATTTCTCTATCATTTACTGATCTGAAGGGTAAGTTTGACCCACTTGACCCACCATGGCTGGTGATGCCTTATAAAGAAAAAATTTGGCGTCAATTGATTGGGGTGTTACATGAGCCTGTTACCTCAATGTGTCTGGCTGAAGACCTTAAACTTAGCGCTTGTTGGGAGGCAACCCAATATTTTTAGGAAAATTGATTTCTATTGATTTAGTTTTTGTGTCTTAGGTGTTTGATGTCCCACTATCCTTTGATGAAGCTAGTGTGCAACCACTCTCATGTGATCATCAGGTTGTATCTCTCCTTTCTTAACTTACATTGGCTTTATTCTATTTCTATTACTTTTATGCCATTGAGGGCAATGTCATTCAAGTTGGGGGGAGAGATAAATTGTATTTCAAATTTTTGTCCCTAACATTGTGCTTCATGTTTCGTATTTCATGCAAGAATTTTTTTTTTCTAGCTTGACTCAGTGTGTGTACTTGTGAAGGTGGTGAGTTGAAGGGGTGAGTTAACTAGTTATGTTTTTAGCATCTTCCTCAAAATACATTTGAAATTTCATCAACATAGAAAAGTATTATTAGGAGCTGTTCAAATGGATGATGAGAGTTTTACCTAACATTCAGGCTAATTGATTGATATTCTACACTTTTATTGAAGACCAATCGTGGGGAAAAAGCTACCTGCCTACAAATAAATGTGAAAATGTGAGCAATAGTGGAAAAAAAATAGAAAATATCCTAGATCTTAGTACCGGGCCTGCTGCTCCTAAGGCAAGAGTTGAGGCTCACGTCAAAAAGTGAAGGGAGGTGCAACATCATGTACCTGAAAAAAAAAGAGAGCAAAAAGCATTAAAAAAAAATTAGGCAGAGTGAAAGCTACTTGTAATCCGATGATCGAATTTAAGAAGTGTAGAGTTGATATCATCTTTGAGTGATAGGTAAAAATCTCATGCATTCTCTTTTTGATGCTCAAATTGAATAAAAAGGGCATGAAATTTTGTGTGTATCTTGAGGAACTGTCTAATGACATGAACTGACATATTTGCCTTTGACACTCTCGACTGAAACTTGAAATACTTATGATCAAGTATTCTCATTCTTATTTTCTTGTCATGAAGTATGTTGTTTTGAACTCTTGTTTGTCCCAATTATTCACTTGTGTGCATTGCTAAGGGACTAGCAATGAGTAAGTTGGGGGGTGTGATAATTGCGCTGTTATTGATAATAATCATGCTATTTTATTATCTTATGGCCCTTAATTTTACACAAACTCATTGTCACTTTATTACAAAAATGATAATTGATTAAATCTCTGTTGTGTTGTGTTTGCAGGATTAATGGGCCAAGAAATGAAGTGTCAAATGGGCCAATGAATTCAATTGGATCAAGAGAGAATAATGAGAGACTTAATTTTTAAATATTCCCTCTCTCTCTTTCTTTTTAAAAACTCTTTCTCATTTTTAAAAGCCACTCTCCTATTTTTCAAAAATCTCTTTCCTTTAATCTCTCCTCCTTCCTCTCTTTCCTCTACTACTTTATAAACTCTTTTTCTCTCTCTCTTTCTATTATTCTTTTACTTTCTCTCTCTCCCTCTCTCCTACGCATCTCCTTCCTCCTCTTTCTCTTTCCCTTCTTCTTTCTCTTTCTTCTTCTTCCTCTCTTGCTCCCGGTCCCTCTCTTCTCGGAAGAACAGAAGCAGAAGCAGCAGCAGCGCAGCCGCCCGCCAGCGCCACGTGCGCCCCGCGCGCCTGCCGCCCGGCCGCCCGCCCGCGCCCTGCCGCCCCGCGCGCCTGCCGCCCGCGCCGCCGGCCGCCTGCCGCGGCCGCGCGTGAGCCCCCGCGCCTGCCGCGTCCCCCTTCACGTTGCATGCATTTGCATGCAACGTGAAGGGCCGCGTCGCCCTCTCTCTCTCTCCTCTCTCTCTCTCTCTCGCGCCTCTCTCATCTCTCTCTTTCATCTCTCTCTTCTCTCCCGCTTCCTCTCTCTCTCTCACGCGCTCTCTCTTCTCTCTCCTCTCTCTCACGCTCTCTCTCTTTTTTCTCTTCTCTCTCTTCTCTCCTCTCTCTCACGCTCTCTCTCTCCTTTCTCTCTTTTCTCTCTTCTCTCTCTTCTCTCCTCTCTCTCACGCGCTCTCTCTCCTCTCTCTCTTTTCGCTCTTCTCTCTCTTCTCTCCTCTCTCTCACGCGCTCTCTCTTCTCTCTCCTCTCGTCTCTCTTATTTTCTCTCTTATTCTCTATATTTTTTCCTCTTTAATTCAGTGCAATTGTTAATGACTTTTAGTTAGAATAAAATATTTGTGTTAAGTATTTTTATTATTCAGTAGATTGTAGTTTTAAATATTGCCCAGTGTTCTCTCATTCCCTCGTTATTTCTCTCTTTATTTACTTAGTTTAATTAGTTTAGTTTTATTTAATGCAACTTAATTTTAATATCACCACGTTATTTTCCTACACAAAAACTCAAGGTTTTCAACTCTAAAATCTTTTCCCAGTGGATTAGACTCGGCTCTCACCACTTAACTATTGTAAAAATAATTAGTGTAGGCCGATACTTTTGAGATTGTTAGTCACGTGTTAAAATGACGCATTCGTGGGCTATCAATTCATTCGTACCTACATTGAGAAACATTCTAAGTGAGATAAAATGAATGCATAGGTGATCAATAAAAGCATGTTATCATGTGATTGTTTCTTTCATGTCTTTGTCATTGTCATCATGTTTCAACCATTCACACAACATCAATTACGTTACTCATCATCAAAACATTTAAGCACATGCCATAACCCAACATCAATTGATGCAATTGATGTTTCTCCCCTTTTTGACAACATCTAAAAAGATATTTCATGCACACATTGACAAGAATAAAGCAAGAAACTGTGGTTTCATTCATTGAGCAATAAGCACACATAGTTACAAAAAGACATCCAATACATGAAATAAATAAACCCAAAAGAAGGAAAATGACATGACTAACACAACTTACTGACTCAAGACCCAAGCCTAGTGAAAATAAAAAACCATAGGACCCAAAGTAAATCCTAGACTTCTCTAAACATTGTCATTCCCAAGAGCAGTGGGATGACGGAACTCGTGAAACTCCGTAGAGAGCTGATTGAGGCGATGCTGAATTTGCACGTGGGAATCAGCAAGTGCATCCATCCTGGTGTTCACTTGCATATTCAGCTCATCAAAACGGGCATTGAGCTGATGAAATCCAGTTGTGATTTGTTGCTGCATTTGGACCATTTGACCAGCTATGAAGTCCCGAAGTGATAATGCTAGAGCTTGTGGTACTTGTTCATCATGAATATCTTCATCGATTCCTTGAGCATCCATTGGCTCTGCTGGAGAGTCTTCATCATCACCATCATCATCATCATCCTCTATGGACTCTTCTGCAATATCTTGCTGCTTGCCCTTGAGAGTCCTGGTGACTCTTCCATCCACAAGCTTGTAACCCATTCGATGTGCCGCAGTGAGATCAAATGAGCTACGGGACTTGAGATTGTGCATTCAGAATCGGAGATAGGAATGCCAAGAAAGGATAGGAGGGATGTAATGTGGCAGGCATACGACATTGACCTTTTTGGATTGCGAAAGAATTGATTAAGAAGGTCAAGCATCAGAATAGGCAAATTAACCTGCTCACCTTTGAGAAAGAAATAGAACAGGGATTTGTGAACTTCGGTCAAAAGTTCCCGGCTGCCATCCTTTGGCACAACCATGGTGGTGAAGATATGATGAACGAGACGATGAAGTGGAGGGAATGTGTTGGCATTCAG
Source organism: Colocasia esculenta (assembly GCA_014218235.1). Lineage (NCBI taxonomy): Eukaryota > Viridiplantae > Streptophyta > Magnoliopsida > Alismatales > Araceae > Colocasia > Colocasia esculenta. Next base: position 106,989,375 of record CM024763.1, on the reverse strand, counting down.
CTTCATACGATCCTTGGTAGAATCATATGGCTCGAGGGTGATGAGATTGTAGTACTCTGAGGCAGAGGGATGGTTGAGTAGAACATCAACCCCAGAGTTAGTGATTTGGAAAGCACATGTGAAGAGGTTTGGTGTGATCTGGAAGGGAATACCTCTTACCGTGGTGAATAGATCACCCTCAACTGATTTCCCCATGTTGTTGAAGAACTCCGTCACATCAGTCGGAGAATACCACTTGTGGGAGTATAGAAAAACCGTCCAACCCTGGGTGTCAAACAGGGGCTGGAGACCCGGGAACATGTCTTCAAGGGAGACAAAATCCACGTAGCGTGGCTATACGAATCGTTGAAAGGTTCCCCATACCCTGGTGAGATGTAAGCCCTGGGGAACAACTAGCTCTGGAAGACGGTCGTCCCGATGCTTGCTCCGGCGCTCTGCAGGAGCCCCGAAACCTTCGCCGACTTCGGGCGAGAGGAGACGCCGACGAGAGATGAGGCGTTTGCCCTTGGGAGCCATGGAGAAGGAGATGAATGGGGTAGAGAAGATCCTTGAAGAGGAGAAAGACCGGAGGAAGAAAAGACATTAAGAACCAGAGTCTGGGTTCTGGCGCCCTGGATAGAGGAGGTTAGGGTTGAGAGAGGGAGGAAAGATCTTTTGGGGGAAGATAAAAGGATAGAAAGATGTGTTTCCCCGTTGGAAGTGTTTAAATAGAGTTTGAATGAAAGGGGACCCACAAACTCCGGCCAAAAGGGGAACTGGTTGGGCTTCTGAACCACCCAGAAAAGCGGCTGTCGACAGCCAGCCAGGCAGCTGTCGACAGCTGCTGAGCAGTTTTGACCCAGAACTGAATTTTAAAGGGATTTGAGTGTGAAATGAGTATGCACCTTGAATTTTAAGGTTGAGAAAATATTTTACCTATTACAAAGTGTCATAAACACTAGTATGAAGACACATCAAAATTCTACAATGGTTAAGAGATAATACTTCAAAAATCTCAAGTTATGGCATTTAGAATACACTGTTCAAAAACAGATGAAACTAAAATAACCCGTTTGAATAAAACCATTGAAGAAAATCATGTATCTTAGTGGGTGATGTTCAGTTGAAAAGGAAGGCAATGTGTACATGATCAATTGACAATAAACAACCCATTGCCCTTGACTTAAAATCATGGAGGCTACACTCTATTTCTAGTATTGTGCAGTTTCTTTTATCAAGTTATAGTGGGAAAAGTGGTAATTATGATCATTTTCACCTTTTGACGTGAAGGTAGACATTTGTGATGCCCGTACCCCCAGTTACTTAGTGTTAGTGACCATCATACCATTGTGCAGAGATAATGAAAGGACTTTTGACGTGAAGACAGACATTTGTGATGCCCATGTCCCCGGTTACTCAGTGATGTTCATCATTGCTCTGCCGATATCCCGTTTCATATAAGTTTTGTGTGAACTTTTGAGGTTAGAAATATGTAGCTTTTCTCCTTTTTTTGTTTTGTTTGTTTTGTTTTGTTATTTTATTTTAATGTGAAAATCAAGTTCAAAAAGTTATTTAAGGTCAAAGGCCAATGTATAAACATTGAGTTCAATGACCTTCTTACTTGTCAATCCATTTAGGGACATGATCATCCACAAAGGAGTTATTCAAGTGAGTTAGGTTAAAATCACTTGAGTTGTTCAATGTTTTCGAAATGACACAACCTAGACTCAAGCACAAAATATTATTTCAAAATCATTGTGATTAAATTAATGTCTTGGATACTACGTGAGTATGAAAGGTTGTAATAAGCATTAAGACCAAATTCTCTCCTTGTACAAAGATAGTGAACATACTCATTAAGAATTGCTAAGAATTGTTGAAGATTGCACAAGTGAAGGGCATCTGTCGACAACAAGAATGGGGCTGTCGACAGTTACTGAGAACCAGAAGAACTGGTGTTCTGGAAGAGCCCTGCTGTCGACAGCTGTTGTTCTGGCTGTCGACAGGTAGTTGGAAAGTTAGGTTTGAGGCATTGAATTGAGTGTCATGAAGACCAAGATTTTGAGAAATAATTGAACAATGAGTATGAAGAGTATTTCTCATGAATTTCACTCAACCTACCTAGACTTACTCCCCCATAGTATGTGCATGTGTGAAAAACACTTTCAACCATTTCAAGCAATTCTAACAATTCAAGCAATGTTATCCATAAGCATGTGAGCACCAAAGTGTCATTGGATTTTAGTGATTTATTTTCCAATCAGAGTTGATGTCCTCTATGTGGATAATGACTATGGATACTTGGCGGAGGATTTTCCTCACGCATAATGATAGTTTCCGAACAAGCCGGACTTGTTCTTCCACAATTCACCATTTGATATACCACATAGTCACAACCCATAGAAATCATTGAATTTTACATAATCCCAATTCTCTTCTCAGTGTTGTGAACCTATCCTCAGATAGTGGTTTTGTGAAGATATCAGCTAGTTATTTTTCAGTAGGAATGAAGCTAAGCTCCAAGGTTTTGTTGGCTACCTCATCTCTCAAAAAGTGATGCTTTATTTCAATGTGTTTGGTCCGTGAGTGTTGAATTGGGTTTTTGGAAAGATTGATAGCACTAGTATTGTCACATAAGATAGGTGTGCATCCAATGTCAATGTTGTAGTCACACAACTGACTTTTAATCCACAACACCTGAGCCGCACAACTCCCTGCAGCAACATATTCTGCCTCTACAATGTGTCTTAGATGAGACCTAGTTAGAACTCTATCATTTACATTTCCAATTACATTCTCAAGTGGGTGATCCATTGAATACCTGACATTCCTGATTGTTGTAGGACCTGGTTGATCTTGCTCTTGAGGAATTTGATCTTGGGGAGGGAGTTCTTGAGGATCTTCTTCAGATCTGTCGACAGCCTCTTCTGGGTCTGTCGACAGGAGCTTATCATCTTGCTTTTCAAGGATTATTCCTTCATTTTCATCATCAAACCTGCGAGCAATTGCACTGTTAGTTTTTGCCTTGGACTCGTCAAAAATAACATGTGGAGTTTCTTCCACAGTTCTGTTTTTGTCATTAAACACTCTATAAGCTCTAGAGTGTTCAGAATAGCCTAGAAAAATACCTGGATCACTTTTGGCTTCAAATTTATCTAAATTCACTTTATCATTATATGAATCAAAACTTTGGAGCCAAAGATCCTGAAGTACCCAATGCTGGGTTTCTTACCTTTCAAGAGCTCATATGGGGTTTTCTTCATTACAGGTCTTACCATGGCTCGATTGAGGATGTAGCATAAAGTATTCACTGCTTCTGCCCAAAAGCTCCTTGTGAGTTGGCTTTCAACCAGAAGAGTACGAGCCATTTCCACCAAGGTTCTATTCTTTCTCTCCACAACTTCATTTTGTTCTAGAGTCCTTGGAGAGGAAAACTTGTGATCAATTCCTTGGTTCCTGCAAAATTCAGAGAATGAATTATTGTCAAACTCTCCCCCATGATCAGTTCGGATTGAGCATATTTTGTGTGTGTTTCCATGCTCAACCTTATTGAAGAACTCCTCAAAGATATTAAATGCTTCATTTTTGTGAGCCAGAAATTTAACCCAAGTGAACCTAGAGAAATCATCTACAATGACAAACCCAAACGTTTGCCATTGAGACTGAGTGTTCTTGTAGGTCCAAATAGGTCCATGTGCAACAATTCATAAGGTCTTGAAGTGATAATAGGAGCATTTGATTTGAAAGATTTTCTGGTTTGTTTTCCCTGTGCACATGCATCACAAAAACTTTCATTTTTATTGAACTGAATTTCATTAAGTCCACTTACCAGTTTCATCCTCATGATCTTGTGCAAAACATTGTAGCTTACATGACCTAGCCTACGATGCCACAATGTAAGGCCCTCGAATTTTGTTGTATTACTTTATTACGCGTAAATAATTCATGCTTGTGTATGCATAGATGTACCTATCTACGTACGTATTAGTTAAGTATACTTATGTATGCATGTGTATAATTAGTTGTAAATAGTGTATGAATTGCATGGTGGTAGTGTGTACATGATAGTATATATATGGCATGTATATATATGTATAAGTTAAGCATGGTTTCTGCATGATTTTAAGTTCTGTCCGAAGGGCCAATTGGCGTCAACATGGATGGACGTCCATGCTGAGTCAGCATCCACCTCGATGGACGCTAATACTTAAGTCAACGGCCATGGATGTGGACGTTAATATCTTTGACTTGCATGCGTTGTAGACCCCGAAATTCCGAGGGCAAGCAAGCCCAGCCATTGGGGAGATGTCCCCAACGGCTATCAGGCCATCCCATCACCTCTCGGGGTTCCCCAAACCCCTCTCCTTTAAACCAAACCCCCTTCTGCACCAGAAGAGTTCTCTTTGGCTCTTTGCAAGGAGAAGAGAGAAACCCTAGCTTCTGTGAGAAAAACCAGACTTTTCATGCTTTGATCCGGCAAATTGGAGCTCATCCGGTGACCTACAACGACTGGCAGCTAGCTGGAGCCTAGAGGAAGGCTTCCCTGACTCCAACCTGCTGTGGAGATCGACCAAGAACCCGAAGCAAGAAGATTTTGGAGGCTTCTTGGGACTGCCCAAGGAGAGCTTCATCAACCTCTTTGATCCCTTTGAAGATTTTGTGAGAGGCAAGTGATCCATACATTTCGTCCATGTATGAGTCTAGTAGGGTTTTACCATTTTTACAGATTTTTCTCGTGTCCTGGATCCTCATACTTCTCTTTCTTTTGGAGCTCGGGTCTGTGTTTTGCACAGACCTGAACTTGACGGAAAGACCCATTGCCGTTAAGATCTTCAATTAACGGCCAACGATGTTGCTGTTAAGCTCCATTAACGGCCAGACTGTGCCGTTAAGTTCTTCAGGGCAGAACAGTGAGCTGTTCTCCCTTCTATATGATTAATTTCCGAAGTGTTTTCGCATGAGGATATAATGTAATCATATATGTTATGTAAAATAGACAATGTGATGCATGTGATATTTTCTTTGCTTTTTGGTGAATGGCATGAATTGTTAAACTTATTGCAATACATGTTTGGAAAATGGATTTTTGCATGTTCACCCATTGTTTACATGATCCCTGAAGAATGGAAATGCCCTAAATTTTTCTAAACCGTGTATATACGTTTCAGTCCATGCCCTGCAATTTTGAGAATTTTTCCATGATTGTGGGATTTACTGTAATTTCTGTTTTGGAAATAGAAGACATGCGTAGGATTTGTAAAATTTACAGTAAATTGTGTGTTGTGCAATAAATCTGGGGAAAATTCTTGTGATGATGAGTATGTTAGGTTTAGGGCTGTGAACTGTCAAACTGGATATTCATGTTATGTTCCATGTTAAATCGAATTATGAATGGCATGAGATTGCATGTTTTAATTCCTGTAAATGTAATATGATTCAGAAAAATATAAAAATTTGCATGTGCGATTATAAACCTGAAATTTGTCTGTGGTTAAAATCTCATGTTATTTGGAAAACTGTAAAGTGTATTATGAAATTTCCATGTGAAAACATGTGATAATTACATGCTACCATGAATATGATTTGATGATGTGGTTGCCAACCTGATTATGTGAGCTACTGAATGTTTGATTTCTGTAAATAATAGTATCATGATTAGGAGAACTGAGCCATGTGTATAAGTGAGAGAATGTAAAAACATGTGTGATATATGTGTTAAAATCGGAATGTGTAATGTGTAAGACTGTGCCATGTGTGACACTGCTTCCATAAAGGGCCGTGGAACCGTACCATGGAAAAGTCTCTATGGGAAGGTTCAATGTGTTAAATCCTAAGGGCATTAGGATGAAATTCTGGAGGTGGACAAGTACCACTGGTTAGGGTGGAGACTTGTTCTCCCGGTCTGCGTAGTCCAAGAGTCGTCACTGTATTGCCTAGGTGGCGTCTATGTGTTATGTGATGTGTCCTTCTAATGGTGGTTTGGACTATGTGTCACGGCACTAAATTGTGAAATGTGAATGTGATTATGTGTAAATTGTGTAGTGTGAATATGTGTAAATGTACAATGTGTAAAAGAGAACTATGTGAATGAGTAATTGTGTAAACATGTGAAACCATTATGTTAAATCGTGAAATTGTGGTCCATGATATGTTAATGTGAAATTATGTGATAACATCAACCTAAAGATGTTTATAAGAAGTTTTATATGTGTAAAAATGCGTAGAATCCATGCTAGGAGTATTTCTTGCATATGTGTGAACAATTCCATGTTTAATTGCCATCGTGTTGTTGTTAATTGGAATTGTAGCTCTCATGCGATAGGATGTGAATTGAATTATGTCAAAACAGCAACCTTAATATGTATGAAATGATAAATTGCATGTGCAAGAATGTGTAAAAACCATGATAGGAATGTTTCCTTTTAGGTATGCAAGAACCCCATGTGTGGTTGCTTCCATGCTGTAGCTTAATTAGAAATGTAGCTTTCATGTGATTGAATGAGTAGAAAGCATGTGATAGGAAGCTTTATTTGGAATGGCATAAATCATGTACCATGTGTTTTAAATTTGTAGAGATATCATGATAGGTTGCCTTTGATATTGTCCAACCATGCTACATGCTTGATTTGATGATAATGAATGTAAATGCCTATATGACGAATGCATGAATGACGTGTATGGAGTTATTTGTTGAGTCTTTTAGACTCACTCCTTGCTTCGGCGTACATGTTTAGTTGGTGACCCGACATCTGTGGAGGAGACAGTGGAGAGTGACTCCGAGCGTGGCGAGTAGTTCGGAGGAGTTGCACTCGTGACACTTTGTTTTACTAGTATGTATTTGAGGCATTGTAATGAAACCATTGTGTAATTATGAACAAACTATGTATTAAATTTTTAGCACTTTATTTATGTGGACTTTAGTTATCTTTAAATTGTCATTTGAATCATGTATGTTAAATGTGGATGATGAAATGAAGACAAGCAGTTCTTTTACTTCCTCTACTCTGTATTTATATTTATGAGCATCTCAATCGTATGTTATTGTTTGGGTAAATGTCCCACTATGACGAGACTCACTATACCGACGTGGATTGGTATAATCGTACCGGTATAAGGAGGGTCGTCGCAGAGATTGGTATCAGAGCTAGCGGTTGAGATTGCACATGAATATACATAAGTCATCATCCCCATTACATGCTAAGTCTACATAGGAATGTCCACATGTGTAGAAATCCTTAATAATGAATGGAAAATAGATGAGCAAATTGTTAGGAAATTAAATAACGTAGCGCTAATAGTGGCTGAAATTTATTGCAGCCATGGCTTCGAGAGGTAGGCGTGGCGGAGCGCCGGCCCGTGAGGACGAGCCGAGACGTGAGGAGCGGGCGGAGCAGCAGGCCCCGGCTCCACAGGGTCCTGTACTTCCCCCACCGCCGCCCGTGGAATACGGAGTGTTCATGCAAGGTTTGGTGCAGGCGCAGACGCAGGCCCTCACCCAGGCTGCACTCCAGGCTCAGTTGGAGGCTCAGGTTAGCATAATTAATTCAAGAGTAGTCTGTTTTATTTAATTGTGTGATGTTATGTTGAGTGCATATTACTTGTTGTTTGATGTAACAGGCTCAAGTCCTAGCTCAGGACCATGGTGGACCCTCCATCATGGAAAGATTCAAGAGGATGCTGCCACCCTCTTTTAAGGGGGAGAGCGATCCATTACTAGCTGAGAGCTGGATGAGGGAGATTGAAAAGATCTTCCGAGCTATTAGGTGTGCGGATGAGGATAAGGTTACTTTAGCCACCTATATGCTTCAGGAGAGAGCTGATGTGTGGTGGGCTTCATTACTATGTACACGGTTTGAGGACGGCGCGATTGATGTTGCTTGGGACGAGTTCGTGAGGCTCTTTCGGGACAAGTTCGTCCCCGAGCATATTCAGGATCGGATGGAGCAGGAGTTCCTCTCTTTGACTCAGGGCTCCATGACCGTGCTAGAGTATGAAGCAAGGTTTTCAGAATTATCTAAGTATGCACCTCATATCGTGACAGATGAGCGCAGGAAAGCAAAGAAGTTCGTGATGGGTCCGAAGCCATCACTGCGGACGAGGCTAGTGGCGTTTGATCATTGTACCTTGGACGAGGCACTTAGTGCTGCTTGTAGACAGGAGGGCGAGATGCAGCAATATCTGGAAGAGAAGAAGGCTTCGCAGAAGAGGCCTGCAGCTATGTTCCAGCGGCAAGATAAGAAGAAAGCGGTGTACCAGACGCAACAGCGACCAGTAACAACCGGCAGTGCACAGGTACCTTCTCAACGTTCCCCTGGTGTGAAGAAGGAGTGTCCCCATTGCGGGAAGACACACGGTGGTTCCGAGTGTTGGATGATTGTGGGGAAATGCTTAAAGTGCGGAAGCAGCGACCACAAGATCAAGGATTGTCCGAGACTTCAGCAGGGAGTCCAACGTGGAGCGCCAGCCCCAGCAGCGGTAGCAGCAGCAGCGCCAGCTACAGGAAGACCAGGAAGGCCTCGAGCCCCAGCTCGAGTGTTTGCTCTAGCACGAGAGGATGCCGAGCAGGCGGAGCATGTCACCGAAGGTACGGTTTTACTTCTAGGTGTGCACGCTCGGGTTTTGTTTGATACATGTGCCACTCACTCGTTCATTTCCGAGCGGTTCGCTAGGAAGTTAGCTCTAGAGTCAGGCGTAGAGTCTGAGGATTTAGAAGTCCCTTTGTCTGTGCACACACCTGCGGGTACGGTATCGACTAGGAAGTGTATTCCGTTGTTACCTGTGTGCATTGAGGATAGAGTCCTAGAAGGGTGTTTCTTCTTACTAGAGATGAAGGACTTTGATGCTATTCTTGGTCTGGATTGGCTAGAGGAGCACTATGCGTTAGTAGATTGTCGTGGGAAGAGGATTGTTTTCCGCATTCCTGGTGAGGATGAGTTCTCTCATCCCTTGCCAAGGAACTTGGCGGGAAAGTTGGTCATCTCTGCCATGAAGGCGATGCGCATGGTGAACAAGGGTTGTGACGCTTTTCTTGCCAGCGTGGTATTAGTACCAGAGGCTGATGAGTCACCTACTCTTGCAGAGATTGATGTGGTGCAGGATTTTCCAGGCGTCTTTCCTGATGATTTATCTGGATTGCCACCGGATAGAGAGATAGAGTTCACTATAGAGTTGCTTCCGGGCACCTCTCCTATCTCGAAGGCTCCATATCGGATGGCACCTGCGGAGTTAGCTGAGTTGAGAAGGCAGTTGCAAGAGTTGCTAGATAAGGGATTTATTCGCCCTAGTGTTTCTCTTTGGGGCGCACCTGTACTATTCGTGAAGAAGAAGGATGGGTCACTTCGGTTATGCATCGATTATAGGAAGCTAAACCAAGTGACAGTGAAGAACAGGTATCCCTTACCTCGTATTGATGATTTGTTTGAACAGTTGCAAGATGCATCAGTCTTTTCTAAGATTGATTTGCGATCTGGTTATCATCAGTTGAGGATTCAGAGTGAGGATGTGTCCAAGACGGATTTAGATCCCGTTATGGACATTATGAGTTTTTGGTTCTTCCTTTCGGATTGACCAACGCCCCTGCAGCGTTCATGGATCTCATGAACAGGGTGTTTAGGCTGTATCTAGATAGTTTTGTCGTAGTGTTTATTGATGATGTGCTGGTCTACTCTCCGGATGAGGCCACACACCGTCAGCATTTGAGGGTAGTGTTAGAGGTCCTTCGTGAGCACAGGCTGTATGCTAAATTCAGCAAGTGCGATTTTTGGTTGCGCGAGGTTCATTTCCTCGGGCATGTTATCTCCGGTGCTGGTGTAGCAGTTGATCCAGCAAAGGTCCAGGCAGTTATGGATTGGGAGACCCCTAAGACCCCTTCAGAGATTTGTAGTTTTCTGGGTTTGGCTGGTTACTATCGGCGATTTATTGAGGGATTTTCATCCATCGCCGCCCCATTGACTCAGCTTACCAGAAAGGGAGTGAAGTTTGTTTGGTCCGAGAAGTGTGAGAGTAGTTTTCAATTGTTGAAGACTAAGCTCACGTCAGCTCCGGTGTTAGTCTTGCCGAGTGGTGTAGAGGGTTTTGCTATCTACACGGATGCGTCTCGGATGGGCCTTGGTTGCGTTTTGATGCCGCAAGGAAGGGTAGTGGCTTATGCTTCTCGTCAGTTGAAGGAGCATGAGAAGAACTATCCGACCCATGATTTGGAGCTTGCAGCAGTGGTTCATGCACTAAAGATCTGGAGACACTATCTTTATGGTGTCAGATTTGAGGTGTTCACCGACCACAAGAGCTTGAAGTATCTCTTCTCCCAGAAGGATCTAAACCTACGGCAGAGGAGATGGATTGAGTTCCTCAAGGACTATGACTTTGACCTTCAGTATCACCCTGGGAAGGCGAATGTCGTAGCTGATGCCCTAAGTAGGAAGAGACCATCTCTCCAGCAGGACTGGAAGATGTTGGAGGATGCGGCGTGCGCGTTGAGTGAGTTAGAGCCATCGCTATGCCAGGCTTTTGTAGCTCAGTTATCTCTTAGGTCTTCGGTTTTGGATGAGGTGATCGAACAGCAGAAGGCCGACCCTAGACTTCAAGAGTTAGTGGGCAAGGCAGGCATTGCTCGTGATGAGGATGGCGTGATTAGATTCCATCACCGAGAGTGCGTTCCTGACTTGGTAGATGTCCGTGAGCATGTGTTGGCAGAAGCTCATAGATCGCGATTCTCTATTCATCCAGGTAACACTAAGATGTACCAGGATTTGAAGAGATCTTTTTGGTTGTCCGACATGAAGAAGGATGTAGCGGATTATGTGTCTAGGTGTTTGGTGTGTCAGCAAGTGAAGGCCGAGCGGCAGCGACCATCTGGTCTTATGCAGAAGATGGAGATCCCAGTTTGGAAGTGGGAAGCTGTCACTATGGACTTTATTTCGGGTTTGCCTCGGTCTAGACGAGGTAATGACTCGATTTGGGTAGTTGTAGATAGATTCTCGAAGACTGCGCATTTCTTGCCTATGAAGAAGAAGTAATCAGTAGAGAGCTTGGCTAGATTGTATGTCAGTAGCATCATTAGATTGCATGGTGTGCCGAAGTCAATCATTTCGGATCGAGATCCGAGATTTACTTCGAGGCTGTGGAAGGGTCTTCAGGATGCTTTAGGTTCGGAGCTGAAGTTCAGTTCGGCGTTTCATCCCCAGACAGATGGACAGTCTGAGAGGACTATCCAGACGCTCGAGGATATGTTGAGGGCGTGCGTGCTGGATTGGGAGGATGATTGGGAGCGTCATTTACCTCTAGTGGAGTTCGCATACAACAACAGCTTTCATGCGAGTATTGGTATGGCTCCATTTGAGGCGTTGTATGGTAGGCCCTTTAGATCTCCTTTATGTTGGGAGGAGACTGGTGATAGGCAGTTGATCGGTCCGGAGTTAGTTCAGGAAACTTCGGATAAGATCCAGCTTATCCGGAAGAGGCTTGTTGCGGCACAGGATAGGCAGAAGAGCTATGCCGACAACAGGAGGAAGGATTTGGAGTTTGAGGTGGGTGAGCATGTCTTTTTGAAGGTATCGCCTACGCGTGGTGTGGTTAGATTTGGCAGGCATAGTAAGTTGAGCCCTAGATTCATTGGCACGTATGAGATTCTCAGACGATTGGGCAACGTGGCATATGAGCTAGCTTTACCCCCAGCTTTAGCTAGTGTTCATCATGTTTTCCACGTGTCTATGCTCCGGAAGTATGTCCGAGATCTATCTCATGTGATTAGCCACGAGCCAGTGGAGATACAACCAGATCTTTCGTATGAGGAGCAACCAGTAGCTATACTTGACCGAAAGGTTCAGCATCTCCGGAACAAGGGTATTGCGTCGGTGAAAGTTCTATGGCGGAACTTCTCGCGAGAGGAGGCTACTTGGGAGCTTGAGGATGCGATGAAGAAGAAGTATCCCCGTTTGTTTGAGTAGTTTTGTTTAAACTTCGAGGACAAAGTTTCTTTAAGGGGGAGAGGGTGTAAGGCCCTCGAATTTTGTTGTATTACTTTATTACGCGTAAATAATTCATGCTTGTGTATGCATAGATGTACCTATCTACGTACGTATTAGTTAAATATACTTATGTATGCATGTGTATAATTAGTTGTAAATAGTGTATGAATTGCATGGTGGTAGTGTGTACATGATAGTATATATATGGCATGTATATATATGTATAAGTTAAGCATGGTTTCTGCATGATTTTAAGTTCTGTCCGAAGGGCCAATTGGCGTCAACATGGATGGACGTCCATGCTGAGTCAGCATCCACCTCGATGGACGCTAATACTTAAGTCAACGGCCATGGATGTGGACGTTAATATCTCTGACTTGCATGCGTTGCAGACCCCGAAATTTCGGGGGCAAGCAAGCCCAGCCATTGGGGAGATGTCCCCAACGGCTATCAGGCCATCCCATCACCTCTCCGGGGTTCCCCAAACCCCTCTCCTTTAAACCAAACCCCCCTTCTGCACCAGAAGAGTTCTCTTTGGCTCTTTGCAAGGTGAAGAGAGAAACCCTAGCTTCTGTGAGAAAAACCAGACTTTGCATGCTTTGATCCGGAAAATTGGAGCTCATCCGGTGACCTACAACGACTGGCAGCTAGCTGGAGCCTAGAGGAAGGCTTCCCCGACTCCAACCTGCTGTGGAGATTGACCAAGAACCCGAAGCAAGAAGATTTTGGAGGCTTCTTGGGACTGCCCAAGGAGAGCTTCATCAACCTCTTTGATCCCTTTGAAGATTTTTTGAGAGGCAAGTGATCCATACATTTCGTCCATGTATGAGTCTAGTAGGGTTTTACCATTTTTATAGATTTTTCTCGTGTCTTGGATCCTCATACTTCTCTTTCTTTTGGAGCTCGGGTCTGTGTTTTGCACAGACCTGAACTTGACGGCAAGACCCATTGCCGTTAAGATCTTCAATTAACGGCCAACGATGTTGCTGTTAAGCTCCATTAACGGCCAGACTGTGCCGTTAAGTTCTTCAGGGCAGAACAGTGAATGGCATGAGATTGCATGTTTTAATTCCTGTAAATGTAATATGATTCAGAAAAATATGAAAATTTGCATGTGCGATTATAAACCTAAAATTTGTCTGTGGTTAAAATCTCATGTTATTTGGAAAACTGTAAAGTGTATTATGAAATTTTCATGTGAAAACATGTGATAATTACATGCTACCATGAATATGATTTGATGATGTTGTTGCCAACCTGATTATGTGAGCTACTGAATGTTTGATTTCTGTAAATAATAGTATCATGATTAGGAGAACTGAGCCATGTGTATAAGTGAGAGAATGTAAAAACATGTGTGATATATGTGTTAAAATCGGAATGTGTAATGTGTAAGACTGTGCCATGTGTGACACTGCTTCCATAGAGGGCCGTGGAACCGTACCATGGAAAAGTCCCCATGGGAAGGTTCAATGTGTTAAATCCTAAGGGCATTAGGATGAAATCCTGGAGGTGGACAAGTACCACTGGTTAGGGTGGAGACTTGTTCTCCCGGTCTGCGCAGTCCAAGAGTCGTCACTGTATTTCCTAGGTGGCGTCTATGTGTTATGTGTATGTGTTATGTGATGTGTCCTTCTAATGGTGGTTTGGACTATGTGTCACGGCACTAAATTGTGAAATGTGAATGTGATTATGTGTAAATTGTGTAGTGTGAATATGTGTAAATGTACAATGTGTAAAAAGAGAACTATGTGAATGAGTAATTGTGTAAACATGTGAAACCATTATGTTAAATCGTGAAATTGTGGTCCATGATATGTTAATGTGAAATTATGTGATAACAGCAACCTAAAGATGTTTATAAGAATGTTTTATATGTGTAAAAATGCGTAGAATCCATGCTAGGAGCATTTCTTGCATATGTGTGAACAATTCCATGTTTAATTGCCATCGTGTTGTAGTTAATTGGAATTGTAGCTCTCATGCGATAGGATGTGAATTGCTAAATTATGTCAAAACAACAACCTTAATGTGTATGAAATGATAAATTGCATGTGCAAGAATGTGTAAAAACCATGATAGGAATGTTTCCTTTTAGGTATGCAAGAACCCCATGTGTGGTTGCTTCCATGCTGTAGCTTAATTAGAAATGTATCTTTTATGTGATGAATGAGTAGAAAGCATGTGATAGGAAGCTTTATTTGGAATGGCATAAATCATGTACCATGTGTTTTAAATTTTGTAGAGATATCATGATAGGTTGCCTTTGATATTGTCCAACCATGCTACATGCTTGATTTGATGCTAATGAATGTAAATGCCTATATGACGAATGCATGAATGACGTGTATGGAGTTATTTGCTGAGTCTTTTAGACTCACTCCTTGCTTCGGCGTACATGTTTAGTTGGTGACCCGACATCTGTGGAGGAGACAGTGGAGAGTGACTCCGAGCGTGGCGAGTAGTTCGGAGGAGTTGCACTCGTGACACTTTGTTTTACTAGTATGTATTTGAGGCATTGTAATGAAACCATTGTGTAATTATGAACAAACTATGTATTAAATTTTTAGCACTTTATTTATGTGGACTTTAGTTATCTTTAAATTGTCATTTGAATCATGTATGTTAAATGTAGATGATGAAATGAAGACAAGTAGTTCTTTTACTTCCGCTACTCTGTATTTATATTTATGAGCATCTCAATCGTATGTTATTGTTTGGGTAAATGTCCCACTGTGATGAGACTCACTATACCGACGTGGATTGGTATAATCGTACCGGTATAAGGAGGGTCTTCGCACGACAATGTCAATTTATCATGTTTATTTGCAACAAGACACAAATTGTTGTTTTCTGGTTCATCTAAATCAACTAGATAGATGTAATTCACTCTTTTTCCAGAAAACTTGAGACTTCATGTTTCTTTATCAACAATTTGACATGCATTTGATTCAAAGATGACTTTATGGCCTTTATCACACAATTGGCTAATGCTAAGAAGATTGTGATTAAGACCATCAACTAGTAACACATTGTCTATAGAGTTAGAGGCATACTTACCAACCTTACATGTGGCAATGATTTGGCCCTTATTGTTACCTCCAAAGATAACTTGTTCTCTGTCTTTTTCAACCAGCAAACAAAATTTTTCTTTGTCGCCCGTCATGTGCCTCGAGCAGCCGCTATCCAAGTACCATTTATTTTGATTTTGTACTGCTAGGCATTCCTGCATAAATAGATCAGACAAGAGGTTTTGGTACCCAAATTACTTTGGGTCCTAATATTTTATTCATGCCAAAAAGTAAATGCCTTGGAATCTTAACTTGTTTGCATTTCAGTTTGTTCAAATTATTCCAACATTATTTTTCAGTGTGGCCAAGTTTTTTACAGACATTGCATGATGAAGTTTTACTCAAAACATTTCTTTTGCTGATATGTTGAACTTGTGTTTGCATTTTTCCTTTTTGTTGCCTGGATGGTTTTCCCTTTTGAGTGTACTTCCAGGCTTGTTGAACAAAAGAGGTCTTTTGATTGTTTTGAGATTTTTTACCTTTAGCATGAGCATTCTTGCTCTTGGGTGGAACTTGTTTACTTGTACTTGGACCATGATCAACAAAAGATGTAATCAATTTCTCTCCAAATTTCTTTTGTTTTTTCAGTTGAAACCCAAGCCCGTGCCTTGTTACATTGTCATTAATTCCCAAAACTGCATCAAGATTTTTCTTTCTTTTTACAAATCTTGAAAGATCTTCAGATTTTCCTTTTAATTCCTTTTCAGCTTGTTCCAACTTTTTCTGAATCTCTTGATTTTCATGTTGAAGGTTTTCAAGAGAATTGATTAGACTTTGTTTTTCCTTTTCATTTTCTTGCAATTTTTCTTTCATGCAATCCATTTCTTCATAATGACCTTCCTGTTCAATTTTCAGCAATTCAATTTCTTTAGACATGATTGCAAGTTGTTCATCAGTGTTTGTGCTAGACACACGATTAGTGAGTTTCTTTTTCATTGCTTTATTTTCATACTTGAATTCACAAAATTTTTCAAAGAGCAAAGTGTAAGCCTCTTCCCATTCATCAACTGTATAGTTTTCAAAGGAAGGGTTTACCTCATTTGAGTCTTCATTCCTTGCCATTAAACACTAAATTTCTTCATCTCCAGAGCTTCCTTGAGCATTGTCGTCTTCATCTTCATCACTCCAAGTCCCCATCATTGCCTTGGCTTTCTTGAAAGTGAATTTTTCATTTTTCAGCTTCTTCTTGAGCTCTGGGCATTCACCTCTCATGTGCCCTGGTTTCTTGCACTCATAACATACAATCATGTTAGATTTCTTGTTAGACTCAAGCTTATTTGTAAAATCATTCTTTGGAAAAGTTTTGGAGTTACCTGAGCCTTTCTTTTTGAACCTGAGAAATTTTTTGAACTGTCTAGTGAGCATGGCCATCTCATCATTCTCACTATCACTAGACGATTCAGATTCATCACTTTCCTGTTGTGCCTCTTTCTTAGAACTTGAAGAACTTTTGTTAGAGGCTTTTAAAGCAATGGATTTCCTAGGATTTACCTCAGTTTCTTTTCTTTTCAGATTTATTTCATACATCATCAGGGATCCAATTAGTTCATCCAATTTCATTGTGGAAAGGTCTTTAGAATCCTTAATGATAGTGGCCTTAGTATGCCAAGAGGATGGAAGAGACCGAAGTATCTTCCTAACTAAGTCACTTTATGAGTACTCCTTTTTAAGACCTTTCAACCCATTTATTATTAGCATGAATCTAGCAAACATATCTTAAATGGTTTCTTCATTTTCTATTTTAAACATCTCATATTCAGATACTAGCATGCCTGCTTTGGTTTCCCTTACCTCAGACGTACCTTCGTAAATGAGCTCAAGCTTGTCCCACATTTCTTTTGCTGAGTTACATGTGGAGACTCTTGAAAACTCCTTGGGATGCATGGCGCACTGCATCATGTTCAATGCACTCCAATTCAAGGTACCTTTCCGAATCTATTCTCGAGTCTAGGTATCTTCGTCAGCAGGCAACTCATATGCTCCCTTGCTAACGATTTTTCACAGCTCGTAGTCTTGAGCTCTCAGAAAAACCTATATACGATTTTTCCAATATGGATTGTCGGTGCCATCAAAGAAGGGTGGCCTGGACACTGAGTGTCCTTCAGCCATAAACCCCTTGTTAGTTTCCATGAGATCGAATTTCTCCTGATCGTAAGATCAATCTATTAAAGCAGTAAATCGGAGAAACCTCGCTCTGATACCAATTGAAAGATATACGAAACTATCTAAAACAGTAATCTAGAAGGGGGGTTGAATAGATTACTACCAATTAGAAGCACTATGACCCTCTTTTCAATTCAACACTGACTTATCAAAAACTTAAATAAATATGTATAGAATTCGAACTATGATGTGTGTGCTTATTGTGAGTAGAACGAACAACAACCTATCTAGCGTGTGAGTAATCAACGTGCTTACCAAACATCTATCGTGAAACGTTCAAACCACATGACACGAAGATTTAAGGTGGTTTGGAGTACAGAACTTGTGTATCCTACGTCCACCGTCCACACACACACACAGAACGACTGCTTATGAGTGAGTTCAACTCTACAACACACACACCCACGTTGTCTGATGCAAACACACAATCAGAACAACAATCCACACGTGGATCAAGCACAAGGGTCACTTGAACCACTACCACACACACAGAGATATGAAAAGTAGAACAGAAGAAGAGTTCTGAGTTGAGGATCAAATCCAAGATGTGAACTCTTCAGTGAGTTCGTCCAGAAGACTTCAAACTTCATGTCGTTGATGACCACATGATGAAGATGAAGCTTGAACCGAGAACGAACAGGCTTCTGATGACCAGTCTGTCCCCATGTAATTTTAATTAATTACATACATATTTTGATGATCAACAAAACCAAACAAAAGTTTATCAACTATATCTAATGAATATTTCATAAGTCTTAAAACAGGAAAAATACCAAGGTCAAACAAGCCAATAAATGTATGCACTACTTCTCTGAAGCCTTAATCTTTTCAACATGATATTTCTCTAAGTCCATATCGACTTCTATTGAAGGCCATAACGATTTCTTTATAAGCATATCGATTTCAATAGAATTATCATAACGATTTCCCTTCTGGCTGAAAAGTCATGTTGTTTCAAACAAATCGATGCCGTAACGATTCTATAAGTGATCGCAACGATTTCCTTATAAAACTGAAAAGTCATGTTATTTCAAACAAGTCGATGTCACAACGACTCTATAAGTCACCGTAACGATTTCTTTAGAGCCCGTAACGACTTGCTCGTCACAACGACTCTATAAGTCACCGTAACGATTTCTTTAGAGCCCGTAACGACTTGCTCGTCACAACAACTCTATAAGTTACCGTAACGACTTGCTTATTGTAACGACTTCATGTTACCATAACGATTTCTTTAGAGTTTATAACGATTTGATAAGTGTTCACAACGATTTGCTTCGTATAACGATTTGATAAGTGTTCACAACGATTTGCTTTGTATAACGATTTGTTAAGCATTTCACAACGATTTCTTCTGTCTCATAACGACTTGGTCAACCTGACTTATTCATAATGATTTCATAAGTCATATAGTCATCGATTTCATATTAACGTGATATGATCTTTGTTGACTAGTCAAAGTCCACGTAGACATCTCTCTAACGCTTTTGCATTTATGAGATCTGAACGTATCTCTGCATGCATGCAGACCATATCATCCTTTATCGTGCCTACTCTGATAACGTCCTTTAGACTTAAGATATTTGGCACTACTATTTTCATGTCTATTGCTACTGACGTTGACTGACATCAGAGACAGCTTAGCTGTCTGCTATTTGAGTTTGACATTTGTGCAGACCTCTGATCCAGCTTCACGGTACAACGTTAAACAAATAGAAGCCAATGGATATCTTTGAAGATCTCATCTCTTTGCGTGTTCAAGCAATCAAAAGACTGTTGACTGGAAGCTTCCAAGACTCCAGATGTCATTCAGTCTAACGACTACTCAAAAGAGAGACAACAGACACTTCAACGTCTACATTTCAAATTGAAGATATAAATTCAAGTCAGAAGAACAGAAGAACATACATCGCGCATTCAAGCATTCAAATTCTTCTGAAGAAAGTCCAGAGCAAGGAACCTTCATTCCACTTAGCTTTTGCTCTTTTGCTCTCCACTAGTTTGTGAAAATCTTGAGAGAGCCTGTATAGTTCTGAGAGTGTACTTAGCTTAAATCTCTTCCTCTCAGTTCTAGTAGCTTCATATCCTTTCTTGTCAAAAGCTTGATCTAGGGGCTTAAATTTCATTTACTCTTATGGGTTGTTCCCTTCAGTTGTGAAGGAAGGCCTGGTGGTATTCAGGGTGTTGTTCCCTTCGGTTGTGAAGGAAGACCTGGTGTGGTATCCAGGGTGTTGTTCCCTTCGGTTGTGAAGGAAGACCTGGTGTGGTATCCAGGGTGTTGTTCCCTTCGGGTGTGAAGGAAGACCAGCTGAGCTGGGTGTTGTAGCGTCCTTAGGGGGACTGTACCCTAGTTAGTGAAATCCTGAGTTGTTGCTCAGGGACTGGACGTAGGACTCCTAAGGAAAGGAGGTCCGAACCAGGATAAACCTTGTGTTGTGTGATTGTCCTCTTTGTGTGTTTGTTATTTCAACTAACTGTCACTAACCTACTTCGAAGAACGTTTGTGTGAATGTTTTCAGTTACAGGTATCTTCTAGATTAATTTTTAAAGACCCATTCACCCCCCCCTCTGGGCTCGTCAACTGGGCAACAAGTGGTATCAGAGCGAGTCTCTTCGACAAAGAAAGGATCCAACGATCTGAAGAGTAAAGATCCATGGCAGCCCAAGGTAACTTTGAAGGTCAGTCTGTCAACCGACCCCCTCTCTTCGATGGTGAAGATTATCCTTACTGGAAGACCAGAATGAATACTTTCTACAAGGGCACGACTATCAAATTTGGTCCATAGTAGAAGAAGGTGATCTGTTAGTCACAAATGAGAAAGCACAATGGACAGATGATGACAGGAAGAAGATTTCCCTGAATTGCAAAGCAAAGAGCATCCTGTGTTGTGCTCTAAGTAAGAAGGAATTCAATTCAACCGAGTTTCAGCCTGCAAATCCTCGATGGAAATGTGGGAAAAGCTCAGGATTACTTATGAAGGTACAGACAAGGTAAAGGAGACAAGAATCGACATTCTTGTCACTCAGTATGAAAGATTTCAGATGCAGTCAGGTGAGTCAATCACTCAAATGTTTAGCCGATTCACTGATATCACCAATGGTTTAGCCAGCCTAGGGAAGACATATGAGATTGCAGATATGGTAAGGAAAATTCTCAGATCCTTGCCATCCTCGTGGACACCTAAGGTCACAGCTATAGAAGAAGCTAATGACTTGAAAAGAATGTCAGTGGAAAAGCTCATTGGGTCCCTCATGGCCCATGAGATCAACATGGAAAGGCTAGGAGAGTCATCTAGTAGAAAGAAGCACTCAAATGCCTTGAAAGCAGAAGAAGACTCACCAGAAGCCAGCTCAAGTGAAAATGAAAGCGATGAGGACAGTGAGAATGAAGAAGCAATGCTCTCTAGGAGATTGCAACGAATTTGGCCAAAAAGAAAAATTTCAATCTGGCAGAAGGCACTTTAAGAAAAACAAGGACTTCAAAAGATCAGATGGTAAGGAAATGAAGAAAGGAGAAACCATCTGCTACGAATGTAAAAAGCCTGGACACATCAAAGCTGATTGTCCTAAATTCAAGAAACCAGATTTCAGGAAGAAAGAGAGCTCCAAGAAGTTCAGAAAGTACAAGAAGAAGGCAATGACAGCAGCATGGGAAAACAGTAGTGACTCAGACAGTGAGTCAAGCTCATGCAGCGACAAGAAGAAGCCAACTTGGCCTTCATGGCAAATGTTGATGAAAAGGTAACCTCTGACTCCTCCTTCGATTCATGTAATGATTCTGATTCAGATAACTTAGAGGAAGCATTTAATGAATTGTATAATAAGTACAAAGAAGTAACTAAACTATTAAAAGCAAGTAAGAAAAATAACACCTGTTTAGAAAACACTAATTCTGATTTAAAAACAGAAAATGAAGAATTAGAAAAACAAATAACTGAACTTAAAAGAAGAAATGAATTGTTATGTGAAGATCTAAAAGCTAAGAATGAACAAATAACAAAATTGGAAAAACAGGAAAGTACAGATGAATTAAGAAAAGAAATTAAAAACCTAAATGAAGAAAATGATAAACTATCAAGCACACTAGAGAAATTTACTAATGGTAAAAACTCTCTAATATTAAAAGGTGCTAGAAGATCAGGTAAGAAGAAAAATGGATTAGGATATACACCCCCAGATAATGAAGAAACCATAATTTATCCTAAAACATATCCAACACCAAAATTTGTACCTGAACAAGATATAGCATACAAAGCTGATTTCAAATATATAGAAAAAGTAACTAAGTTATCCTGCTGTAGTCACTGCAATAAGTTAGGACATATTATAACTACATGCCCAACAAGACACAAGAAATGGATAATAAAAGGCAAAATCAATGATACTAACCAATCAGGACCCAAAAGAATTTGGGTACCTAAAGCTTGATGTTTTTATTTCAGGTTAACTCTCGAGCATCCAAATGGTACTTAGATAGTGGGTGCTCAAGACACATGTCAGGTAACCAGAAGTTATTCTCGCATCTCCAAGCTGAAGAAGGAACAGTTACTTATGGAGATAATGGGAAAGGAACCGTGATAGGCAGTGGCTCTGTGAATAACAAAGGAAAAACAGTCATAGAAGATGTGTTATTAGTTAAGGGATTGAAGCACAATCTCATTAGCATCAGCCAGTTGTGTGACAGAGGCCATCAGATCAAGTTTCAAGAATCAAAGTGCAGCATAGTGAAGGATGGAGCAGTCATCTTTGAAGCAAATAGAGAAAAGAATTTGTATGTGCTCTATCTTGAAGAACTCAAAGAGCAAAATGTTTGTTTGGCAGCAAGTAAAGACAAATCTACTGAATTATGGCACAGACGACTTGGACATTGCAGTTTAGATGGCATGAGGAAATTGCAGAAGAAAAATCTTGTGGAAGGTCTGCCAAAAGTCAGTGGAAAGTTGGAAGGTGTCTGTAGAGCCTGTGCTAAGGGAAAGCACACTAAAAGCCCCTTCAAGTCAAAGACGGTGGTGACCACCTCAAAACCCTTAGAGCTCCTTCATATGGATCTATTTGGGCCAATGAGGACTACCAGTCTTGGAGGAAAGAATTTTGGATTTGTCATAGTTGATGACTATTCAAGATATACATGGGTATCATTCCTAGAGCATAAAGATGACACCTTTGAAAACTTTGTTAGTTTCAGCAAGAAGGTGCAGAAAGATCAGAAGTTCAGCATTGTGTCTATTCGATCAGATCATGGTGGTGAATTTCAAAATGAAAGGTTTGCTAGATTCTGTGATGATCAGGGAATTGAGCATAATTTCTCAGCACCAAGGACACCACAGAAAATGGTATTGCTGAGAGGAAGAACAGAACCCTATTGGATATGGCAAGAACTATGCTCTCAGAATATGATCTGCCAAGATATTTTTGGGCTGAAGCAGTCAACACAGCAAGCTACATTGTCAACCGAGTGATGATCAGGCCAATCCTGAAAAGACTGCATATGAACTGTTCAAAGGGAAGAAGCCAAAGATCAGCCATTTCAGAACCTTTGGATGTCCCTGCTTCATTCACAACAATGGAAAAAGGGACATTGGTAAGTTGGATGCCAAATCAGATGAAGGCATCTTCATGGGGTACACTTCTAAACCCAAAGGCTATAGAGTATTTAACAAACGTACTTTATTGATTGAACAGTCTGTACATATTATTTTGATGAAACTAACCCTTCCTTGAGAAAGGAAGTAGATAGTGACAATGATGATGCAGATGAACTGTCCAAGAAACTAAAAGATACATCAATTGAGGACAAGGATGATCCACCTCTGGAAGAATTGCAACAAGAAGAAGTTACTCATGAAAACCTTCCAAAGGAATGGAGATACAAGAAAGATCACCCACTTGAGAATATTATTGGTGATCCATCCATAGGGGTAAGAACAAGAGGTAATGTTATTCCTTGTGATTACCTAGCTTTTGTTTCTCAAATAGAGCCTAGGACAGTCAATGAAGCTCTCTCTGATGAATCTTGGATAGTAGCCATGCAAGATGAATTAAATCAATTCAAGAGAAACCAAGTATGGTCACTTGTTCCTAGACCATCAGACCATCCAGTCATTGGCACCAAATGGGTGTTCAGAAATAAACTGGATGAAACTGGTGCAATCTTAAGAAACAAGGCCAGATTGGTAGCTCAAGGCTATTCTCAAGAGGAAGGCATAGATTTCGATGAAACCTATGCACCTGTAGCTAGACTTGAGGCCATTAGAATATTACTTGCATATGCATCTGCTTTGAACTTGACATTATTTCAAATGGATGTTAAATCCGCATTTTTAAATGGTTTTATAAAAGAGGAAGTTTATGTGGAACAACCTCCGGGTTTTGATGACACAGAATTTCCCAATCATGTTTTCAAACTTCATAAGGCATTATATGGTTTAAAACAGGCACCTAGAGCCTGGTATGAAAGGCTTAGCTCTTTTCTTTTAAACCATGGTTTCAGTAGAGGTCAAGTAGATAGTACTCTTTTCATAAAGTCAAAGGTCAAACACATTCTATTAGTCCAAATTTATGTAGATGATATTATCTTTAGATCTACTGATGAATCCCTTTGCAAGTACTTTGAAAAGTTGATGCAGGGAGAATTTGAAATGAGCATGATGGGAGAACTTAATTACTTCCTTGGATTACAAATCAAACAAGGAAAGGAAGGAACTCACATCTGTCAAGCAAAGTACACAAGCCACTGTCAACACCAATGAGCACATCAACAAGGATGGACAGTGACAAAGATGGTAAGAAAGTAGATCAAAAGATCTACAGAGGTATGATTGGTTCACTACTTTATTTAACAGCTAGTAGACTAGATATACTATTTAGTGTATGCATGTGTGCTAGATATCAAGCTGATCCTAAAGAATCACATTTAATTTCGGTGAAAAGAATATTTAGATATTTAGCAAGATCTCATGACTTAGGTCTATGGTATCCAAAACACTGTGAAATTAACTTAGTAGGTTACTCTGATGCTGACTATGCTGGATGCAAATTAGATAGAAAAAGCACCAGTGGTGGTTGTCAATTTCTTGCAGGATGTTTAATATCTTGGTCTTCAAAGAAACAAAATTCAGTAGCACTATCCACTGCTGAAGCTGAGTACGTAGCTGCTGGAAATTGCTGTACACAACTCTTATGGATAAAGCAACAACTTGAAGACTTCGGATTAAACATTAAATCCATCCCACTGCTGTGTGACAACACCAGTGCCATAAATCTCACCAAGAATCCAGTTCAGCACTCAAGGACCAAACATATTGAGGTTAGATATCATTTTATTCGTGATCATGTTGCAAATGGAAATATTGAAATATCCTTTATTGATACAAATGGCCAATTAGCAGACATTTTCACAAAAGCCTTACCTGAAGAGAGATTTACATCTCTTAGAAGGGAATTAGGCATGTGCAATTTGTGATAAAAGTTTGCTTACAAATGGCACATTAAATTTCAGAATTAAAGTAATTTTTTCCCTCCATGGCGTTAAGCAAAAGAAATTCAAATTATTCTTTGTAACCGCTCTCTCATTAAAGTCGGTTTGAATAGTCAACACCTTTTGTCATTTTCCACCGCCTTTTGGCGCCTCACTTTCCACATCGCATTAATTTATTCATAAAATCAATGGCAGAACGATTCGTATCTCATCGTCTACCTTTTCCCCTTTGTTATCTTGTCGCATGAGCCGATGCCCTAGCAACTCCTATCTTAACCCTCTGCAAATTTGAACCTTCCTCCTCCTTCCCACAAAATTTCTTGAGGGTTCCTTCTCCTCACCTTCCGTCTCAACCCTCCGCCGAATTTCTCACTCCTGAGCAGCAGAGAGGTTTACCTTTGTGAAGACAAAGCTCTGTGGAAATAAAGAAGTCGATGTCGCTAATCTGAGGAAAAGTGGAATGAGCAGCGTGGTAGATTTGATCAATCAGATGCAGTGGACAGAAATTACCACCTTTTCAGAGGTCAGTTATCCGGACTTGGTAAAAGCTTTCTTCGTGTGTATGAAAATAGAGGAAGATGGGTCTCTAGTTTCTTCAGTGAAGGGAATCATGATTAGGATAGACCCTGAGTTGCTGAAGATGTTGTTTAATGTGAAGTCTTCCGGATTTAGTGGGGTTCACACGGTGGACGCCCAAGTGAAAGGTTTGGGAATTATCGGGCCAGGATTCAAGCTGAGGGACGGCAAGATCGATATAAATCAACTATCTGCCTTCAATCGCCTCCTTCATTTTATTGTCTGTCAAATCTTAGTTCCCAGAAGTGCAACTTTTTCATCTTGCACAAAGGCCGACTCAGACATGATGTACTGGGCCATTCAAAATAAGGAGATAAATATGGCCGCAGTGATAATGGAAAGAATGAAATTTGCCAGAGATCAGATTTGGGACACCAAGAGTAAGTTCAATGTGTCCCTGCCTTATGCCCACTTACTTACCAAGATCTTCAAACACTTCGGTGTTGATCTTTCTGGGGCAGTCGTAGAAAAAATGGGCCAAGCAATCAGGTCCAGGAACCTAAAGAAGAGTGTTTTCTCTGAGGAAAATGGTGTCTGGTCCAAGGCTTCTGTTGCTGAAGGGGAAGCCATCATCGACGACACCTCAGTTGTTCATCAGGAGATGGGATCAGCGGATACGATTCCAGATTTGCCAGTGGAGTCAATTTCAGCCCCAGCAGTTGGAGCAGCAGAATCTTCAGGCCCCTCTATAGCAGAAGTCCAGTCTGAAAGTGCAGTAGAAGAAGAAAGAGTGTCTGTAGCAGCTTCAGAATTTCCAGAAGAATCAGTTCAAATCTTTGCAGAGAGGAGAATTGAGATATTCTCCCAGAGGACATTGTTCCAGTTGAGGACCCACTACCCTCAACTGTAGTTGCATCTATTCTTTCAGACATTATTGATTCGATTCCTTTCACCTCAAGTGCTCCTGAAGCTTGTGGGAGTGTTGCTGAAGAGGCTGTGGCATCAGGCCACTTTGATGTTCAAATGGAAGATGTACCAGTAGAGTTAGAGCACCCAGATGGTCAGGGTGACTCTGTGCTGGCGGATGCTCCCATTCAGGGGGAGCAGGTATCAAATGAAGAAGAAGCTCCTGCTCAGGGGGAGCAGTCAAAGGACATGAAGCAGAAGAAGGAGATCACCTTGATCAACCAGTGGGCTCTGCACCAGAAAATGATAATATCCCTCGTGGCTCAGAAGATGTCAGAGAAGGGGAGACAGCCAGCTCCTCCAGTTCAGATGATGATGAGCCTTCTCCAGCTTCAGAGGCTCAGAGTAAAGGGAAAGAAGTAGAATCTGAATTTCCAATGTTGTCAAATACTCCTTTGAAAGGCCAGTAAAGCAGAAAATTATAATCAACCTGAAGCCTGTAATAGAGAGACTTGATGCTCAAGGACAAATCTTATGTTCTCTTCAGGCAGACACCAATTCAATCTTCATGAGCCAAGCTTCAGCCTCAAGGAATTGGCTAGTGTGAGAAATGCCATGAAGTGGTTTAATAAAGAAATGGGTACCATGAAGGAGATGCTAGAGAAAATTCTGAAGGTGGTTGGAGATCACATTCCTCCTCCTCCTCCTGCTGACCAAGCCCAAGAATCAGGGCCATCAGGGCCAGCACCAGAAGCAGCAGCAGCAGCAGCAGCAGAACCAGAAGAGGTAGGCCAACAGGGCCAGCTGATCAAGTTGAGGGCCACCGGGCCATCTGAGCAAGGGTCAGGGCCATTGGAGAGTGAGTCTGTGCAGATAGAGGCAGAAGAGTTCTTGGCGCCCAAGCCCCCAGCTCCCTCTTCTCCCTCTCACACACCCATTCCACCATCACCACCCTCAGCTCCTACAGCTCCTCTGCTCCTCAGACTTCAAGAAGCCCCAATCTAGACCTATTTCTTCTCCCACTCCATTTCCTTCTCAATCCACCTCAACTCCTGCCTCCTCTACTTCCATTCCTTCTCCTCCTCCTCTGGTCCCTCCCTTGGACCAGTTGATGACCTCCCTACTTCTTCTCACTCCTTTCTTCATCCTACTCCTCCACCCTCTTTCATCACTATCATACCTGAAAGAGCTCAACTCAACTCTCCTTTATGGAAAAGATAAAGGATGAGTTTGAGGAAGGGATCCTCAGATCTGTGTTGAAAGTTGGGGAACATATTCACAGGGCAGACCCTTCTAGTCCTGCCCCCAAGAAAAGAAACTTACTTCTACTTCCTCCTCTTCCTCTGACCCCAAATACCCACCTTTGTGGTTTTCTCTCACAGTGGACAACAAACATACCCCACTGTATAGGGAATACCTTTCCAAAGTTGTTTTTGCCACCATCATCAACCTTCCCTTTCAAAATCTCACAGATCATTTGCACACTATTCTACCCTACACTTCTCTTTCCAAATCCGAAAAATCCAAAATCTTCTCTCTTGCCCACTCCAAATCTGAAGAGCAGTGGGGCAAAGGTCACAAGGATCTCCTAAAGAAATTCAGTCTTGCCAAATCTGCTAGATTTCCTCCAAAGGACCACTCCCTGACCCTATCTGAATGGTTCAGGATGTATCACCAAGAGCTTTGGGCTCCCTTCATTCAAACGGAAATTAAGATGGTCAGGCACTATGTGTTGTTCAACAACTACAGATATGTCCATCGTCTTCCTGAAGTTCAGCTCTGCCAGTTCAAAAGGGCCATTTCAGCTCTCTCTCCAGATATCTCTCATACTTCAGATGTCAAGGTAGATTTTGCTACCCTTCAAGTACCAGAAGAAATAGCTCTTCCGCAAATCCATTTCCTTGTCATGGAGTCCTCTGTAGGATCCATTATCTTTGAACGGTTTGCCAGAGTAATGGGCAGAATTAAAGTGCAGAAAGGCTGCCTGGTTGCTTTTCCTAGATTCCTATTTAGGGAATATCACCAGGGGCATGTAAGTGCTGATTTCTAGCCCCTATTCTGTCTGAATGTGAAAGACTCACATCTTCTGAATGGTCCAAGTTCTACCCCCTGTCAGCTCAGCAGCTGTTTGACATCAATGAAGCTCAGGCCAGGGAAGGCAAACCAGCCATTTCTCCAGCTACCTTCCTAGATATGAACTCCATTCATCTTGTTGATGACCCCTTCAAGGTCTGGGAGGAAAGATACAAAGTGTATGTGCTCTGCACAAAGCTCTCAGAGATAACCACAACCATTATCCTGTCACAATGGACCAATTCCTCTCCTGTGCCAGCTTTGGGACTCGGCGTTTCCTCAAGATGAACATGGACAGGATGCATATGCTGATCTTCTTACCAGCACCTAGATCTTCATCTCAAACGGATGGCTTCCACTATGGGACCATCCTACTCTATACCTTTTGGAGTTTTTAAAACCCTTTTGAAGAACAGGAAGCACAGGCATGGGAAACCATCTCCCATTTTCCTCTCTTTTGTCTCCTGCTTTCTACTTGCCTGTACCTCCAAAGAATTAATAGAATCTCTTTGATCCAATCTTTCTCTTCTTTTCTTTGTCTCAGTTCGCTTTTTTTTTAATGACAAAAAGGGGGAGAAAATACTTAGCATGTCTGAAATATTCATCCACTAGTTTTAAGGGAAGAAAACTAGCATGTCATTTCTTTGAACAAATTTCAGATACTTTTTATCCATGCTTATTGTTCCGTTTTGTCATCACCAAAAAGGGGGAGATTGATGACAGTCTGTCCCCATGTAATTTTAATTAATTACATACATATTTTGATGATCAACAAAACCAAACAAAAGTTTATCAATATATCTAATGAATATTTCATAAGTCTTAAGCACAGGAAAAATACCAAGGTCAAACAAGCCAATAAAGGTATGCACTACTTCTCTGAAGCCTTAATCTTTTCAACATGATATTTCTCTAAGTCCATATCGACTTCTATTGAAGGCCATAACGATTTCTTTATAAGCATATCGATTTCAATAGAATTATCATAACGATTTCCCTTCTGGCTGAAAAGTCATGTTGTTTCAAACAAATCGATATGCCGTAACGATTCTATAAGTGATCGCAACGATTTCCTTATAAAACTGAAAAGTCATGTTATTTCAAACAAGTCGATGTCACAACAACTCTATAAGTCACCGTAACGATTTCTTTAGAGCCCGTAACGACTTGCTCGTCACAACGACTCTATAAGTTACCGTAACGATTTCTTTAGAGCCCGTAACGACTTGCTCGTCACAACGACTCTATAAGTTACCGTAACGATTTCTTTAGAGCTCGTAACGACTTGCCTGTCGCAACGACTCTATAAGTTGTCGCAACGATTTCTTTAGAACTCGCAACGACTTGCTTATTGTAACGACTTCATGTTACCATAATGATTTTTTTAGAGTTTATAACGATTTGATAAGTGTTCACAACGATTTGCTCGTATAACGATTTGATAAGTGTTCACAACGATTTGCTTTGTATAACGATTTGTTAAGCATTTCACAACGATTTCTTCTGTCTCATAACGACTTGGTCAACCTGACTTATTCATAACGATTTCATAAGTCATATAGTCATCGATTTATATTAACGTGATATGATCTTTGTTGACTAGTCAAAGTCCACGTAGACATCTCTCTAACGCTTTTGCATTTATGAGATCTGAACGTATCTCTGCATGCATGCAGACCATATCATCCTTTATCGTGCCTACTCTGATAACGTCCTTTAGACTTAAGATATTTGGCACTAATATTTTCATGTCTATTGCTACTGACGTTGACTGACATCAGAGACAGCTTAGCTGTCTGCTATTGAGTTTGACATTTGTACAGACCTCTGATCCAGCTTCACGGTACAACGTTAAACAAATAGAAGCCAACGGATATCTTTGAAGATCTCATCTCTTTGCATGTTCAAGCAATCAAAAGACTGTTGACTGGAAGCTTCCAAGACTCCAGATGTCATTCAGTCTAACGACTACTCAAAAGAGAGACAACGGACACTTCAACGTCTACATTTCAAATTGAAGATATAAATTCAAGTCAGAAGAACAGAAGAACATACATCGCGCATTCAAGCATTCAAATTCTTCTGAAGAAAGTCCAGAGCAAGGAACCTTCATTCCACCTAGCTTTTGCTCTTTTGCTCTCCACTAGTTTGTGCAAAATCTTGAGAGAGCCTGTATAGTTCTGAGAGTGTACTTAGCTTAAATCTCTTCCTCTCAGTTCTAGTAGCTTCCTATCCTTGCTTGTCAAAAGCTTGATCTAGGGGCTTAAATTTCATTTACTCTCTTGGTGTTGTTCCCTTCGGTTGTGAAGGAAGACCTGGTGGTATCCAGGGTGTTGTTCCCTTCGGTTGTGAAGGAAGACCTGGTGTGGTATCCAGGGTGTTGTTCCCTTCGGTTGTGAAGGAAGACCTGGTGTGGTATCCAGGGTGTGTTCCCTTCGGGTGTGAAGGAAGACCAGCTGAGCTGGGTGTTGTAGCGTCCTTAGGGGGACTGTACCCTAGTTAGTGAAATCCTGAGTTGTTGCTCAGGGACTGGACGTAGGACTCCTAAGGAAGGAGGTCCGAACCAGGATAAACCTTGTGTTGTGTGATTGTCCTCTTTGTGTGTTTGTTATTTCAACTAACTGTCACTAACCTACTTCGAAGAACGTTTGTGTGAATGTTTTCAGTTACAGGTATCTTCTAGATTAATTTTAAAGACCCATTCACCCCCCCCCCCTCTGGGCTCGTCAACTGGGCAACAGCTTCAACTCCGCTCGTGAGATGGATCTTCCATGAACAGAATGAAGGGTTGGAGCAGAGCAGCAGGGAGAAGCCTTTCTCTTGAGTTTTGCTTAGGGTTTTAGTATGGTGTCTTCTTACTGCGAAAATACCTTCATATGATCTATATATATGGGTGTCCAAGTATGGAGAGTCGTGCTTGATGGGATCACCCCAATATAGATCATATCCTGACCATCAGATCTGAGTTTCTCTTCGTCTGTCGACAGGCACTTCATGGCTGTCGACAGCTACTGCAAACTTTTAGTTTCCAGAACCATGATGTTGCTGGAAGTCCTTAGCTGTCGACAGGCGATTGGTGGCTGTCGACAGGAAGCATGTATTTATCGACAGGTACATTGTATCTGTCGATAGCTACTGCTCCAATTGAGCTTCCAGTAGCTGATTGTTGCTGGATGGTCCATCTGTCGACAGGCTTCTTCTTAGCTATCGACCGGTAATTACTTGAAGTCTTTTTCAAGGTCTTTTGCACATGATTTGGTTGCTTTTCTTGTATACATTCATACCTACATTGAGAAACATTCTGAGATAAAATGAATGCATAGGTGATCAATAAAAGCATGTTATCATGTGATTGTTTCATTCATGTCTTTGTCATTGTCATCATGTTTCAACCATTCATACAACATCAATTACGTTACTCATCATAAAAAACATTTAAGCACATGTCATAACCCAACACAATCTCCCCTCGATCCGGATCTGTGTTGATGTAGATTGCACACCGGTGTCGGGGAAGCCTTCCTCTATGTTCAAAGAGTCTCCCGGTCGATGAAGATCGCCAGGAAACACACCAAGTCGCCCCATCCAAAGCCTCAAAGTTCAGGTTTCGCACTAGTTTCTATGGTTTTTGACCAAAGAGCCAAAAGGACCTAACTGCGCCCTAGACAAGGTATTTTATAGGCTAATGGGATTAGGGACGCGTTTAGAAGGGTAGCTAACCGTTGGGCGGAAGTTTCCTAAACGGGGGCCGAAGAAATCACGGGCGTTTCCGGATCTAAAACCGCAGAAATCTGGGGAAATAGACGTCCACATACCTGGCCGCCTATTAGGAGTTAACGTCCATCGATCTGGACGCTGACTACCCTTTAACGTCAATTCATGTTGACGCCAATTGGTCTTTCGGCCAGAACATAGAATTGCAGAAAACCTTGCTTACACTATGTACACATGCAAATAATAATGTATAATTCAAATACTAGCTATACAATGTAAATACAAACATCATATACATAACAAACATATATATACATATGTACAACGATACTCAAATAACATGTACATAAATATTTACATGCATATACATGGCACTATACACAAGTATCGAATCCACACATGGCAAAATAAAAGGACAAAATTCGAGGGCCTTACACCCTCTCCCCCTTAAAGAACTCCGTCCTCGAAGTTAGACCGACGCTACTCAAACAATTGGGATACTTCTTCTTCATAGCATCCTCAAGCTCCCAAGTAGCCTCCTCTCATGAGAAGTTGCACCATAACACCTTCACTGACGCAATGCTCTTGTTCCGGAGATGCTGAACCTTCCAGTCAAGAATAGCTACGGTTGCTCCACATATGACAGATCTGGCTGGATCTCCACTGGCTTGTGACTAATAACATGAGATGGATCTCGGACATACCTCCTGAGCATAGATACATGGAATACAGGATGAACCTAGCTAATGCCGGAGGCAAAGCTAGCTCATATGCCATGCTACCCAAATGTCTGAGAATCTCATACAGGCCAATGAATCTAGGACTTAGCTTACCATGCCTGCCAAATTTGACAACACCTCGAGTAGGCGAAATCTTCAAAAGACATGCTCGCCAACCTCGAACTCCAAATCCTTCCTTCTGTTGTCGGCGTAACTCTTCTGTCTATCCTGCGCCACAACAAGCCTCTCCTAATAAGCTGGATCTTATCCAAAGTCTCCTGAACTAACTCCAGACCGATTAACTGCCTATCACCAGTCTCCTCCCAACATAAAGGAGATCTACAAGGCCTTCCATACAATGCCTCAAATGGAGCCATACCAATACTCGCATGAAAACTGTTGTTATATGCAAACTCCACAAGAGGTAGATGACGCTCCCAATCATCCTTCCAATCTAGCACACACGCTCTCAACATATCCTCGAGCATCTGGATAGTCCTCTCGGACTGTCCATCTGTCTGGGGATGGAACGCCGAACTAAGTTTCAATTCAGAACCTAATGCATCTTGAGGACCCTTCCACAGCCTCGAAGTAAATCTCAGATCTCGATCCGAAATGATCGACTTCGGCACACCATGTAATCTAATAATGCTACTAACATACAACCTAGCTAAACTCTCAACCGACTGCTTCTTCTTCATAGGCAAGAAGTGCGCAGTCTTAGAGAATCTATCTACAACTACCCAAATCGAGTCATTGCCCTTCCTTGATCTGGGCAAACCCGTTACAAAATCCATAGTGACAGCCTCCCACTTCCATACTGGGATTTCTTCTTTTGCATAAGACCAAATGGTCGCTGCCGCTAGGCCTTCACTTGCTGGCATACTAAACACCTAAATATAAAATCCGCTACATCCATCTTCATGCCAGACCACCAAAAAGATCTCTTCAATCCTGGTACATCTTAGTGTTACGCGGATGAATAGAGAATCTAGACCTATGAGCCTCTGCTAAAACATGCTCACGAACATCCACTATATCGGGAACACAAACTCGATGATGAAATCTAATCACATCATCCTCATCTCGAGCAATGCCTGCCTTGCCCACTAACTCCTGGAATCTAGGGTCAGCCTTCTGCTGCTCGATTACCTCATCTAGGACAGTGGACCGAATGGACGACTGAGCTACGAAAGTCTGACATAACAATGGATCTAACTTAGTCATCGCACAAGCAACATCTTCCAATCCTGCTGGAGTAAGAACCTCTTCCTACTAAGAGCATCCGCTATGACATTCGCCTTTCCAGGATGATACTGAAGGTCGAAGTCATAGTCCTTAAGGAACTCAATCCATCTTCTCTGTCACAGGTTTAATTCCTTTTGGGAGAAAAGATACCTCAAGCTCTTGTGGTCAGTGAACACCTCAAATCTGACAACCATAAAGATAGTGCCTCGAGATCTTTAGTGCATGCACCACTGCCGCAAGCTCCAATCATGAGTCGGATAGTTACGCTCATGCTCCTTCAATTGGCGAGAAGCATACGCCACTACCCTTCCTTGTTGCATCAATACACAGCCTAAACCAATCCAAGACGCATCCGAGTAAATGGCAAAACCCTCATCACCACTCGGCAAAACCAATACTGGAGCAGATGTGAGCTTAGCCTTCAATAATTGAAAGCTACTCTCACACTCCTCAGACAAAACAAACTTCACACCCTTCCTGGTTAGCTTTGTTAGAGGGGTGGCGATAGATGCAAATCCCTCAATAAATCGCCGATAATAACCTGCTAAACCAAGGAAACTACGAATCTTCGATGGGGTCCTAGGAATCTCCCAATCTAGCACAGCCTAGACCTTTGCTGGATCAACTGCTACACCAGCATCGGAGATAACATGCCCAAGGAAATGAACCTCGTGCATCCAAAAATCGCACTTGCTGAATTTTGCATACAGCTTGTGCTCTCGGAGAACTTCTAACACTACCCTCAATGCTGACGGTGTGTGGCCTCATCTGGAGAATAGAACAAACACATCATCGATAAACACTACGATAAAACTATCTAAATAAGGTCTAAACACCATGTTCATGAGATCCATGAATGCTGCAGGGGCGTTGGTCAGACCAAAAGGAAGAACTAAAAACTCATAATGTCCGTAACGGGTCCTAAGGCCGTCTTGGACACATCCTCACTCCTAATCCTCAACTGATGATAGCCAGACCGCAAATCAATCTTGGAAAAGACCGATGCATTCTGCAGTTGGTCAAACAGATCATCAATCCGAGGTAAGGGATACCTGTTCTTCACCGTCACCTGGTTGAGCTTTCTGTAATCAATGCACAACCGAAGTGACCCATCATTCTTCTTTATAAATAATACAGGTGCGCCCCAAGGAGAACACTAGGGCAAATGAATCCCTTATCAAGCAGTCTTGCAACTGCTTCCTTAACTCAGCTAACTCCATAGGTGCCATCCGATATGGAGCCTTTGAGATAGGAGAGGTGCCTAGAAGCAACTCAAGGGTAAACTCTATCTCTCTAACCGGTGGCAAACCAGACAAATCATTGGGAAAAACGTCTGGAAACTCTTGCACTACATTAATCTCCGCAAGAGTAAGTGACTCGTTAGCCTTTGGTACTAATACCACGCTGGCAAGAAAAGCGTCACAACCCTTACCTACCATCCTCATCGCCTTCATGGCGAAGATGACAAACTTTCCCGCTAAGTTCCTTGGCAATGGATGTGAAAACTCATCCTCACCAGGAATACGGAAAACAATCTTCTACCCACGACAATCTACTAATACATAGTGCTCCTCTAGCCAATCCAGACCAAGAATTGCATCATAGGCCTTCATCTTTAGCAAGAAGAAACACCCATCTAGGACTCTATCCTCAATGCACACCGGTAACGACAGGATACACTTCCTAGTCGATACCGTTCCTGCAGGTGTGTGCATAGACAATGGAACCTCTAACTCTTCAGCCTCTACACTAGACTCTAAAGCTAACTGCCTAGCAAACCGCTCGGAAATGAACGAGTGAGTGGCACCCGTATCAAATAAAACCCGAGCGTGCACACCCATGAAAAGAACTGTACCTTCGGTGACATGCTCCGCCTGCTCAGCATCCTCTCGTGCTAAGGAAAACACTCGAGCTTGGGCTCGAGGCCTTCCTGGTCTTCCTGTAGCTGGCGCTGCTGCTGAGGCTGGCGCTCCACGCTGGACTCCATGCTGAAGTCTAGGGCAGTCCCAAATCTGATGCTCGCTGCTCTCGCACTTCAGACACTTTCCTGCCAACTTCCAGCACTTGGTACCACCATGTGCCCTTCCACAATGAGGACACTCCTTCTTGCCGCTAGGCCTACTACCGGGGGACCGCTGAGAAGCTACCTGCTGACTGCTCGCTGCCACAGGACACTGCGGTGGCTGGTATGCCGCCTTCTTCCTATCCTGCCGCTGGAAATGAGGTGCAGATCTCTTCTGTGATGCCTTCTTCTCCTCAGATACTACTACTCATCTCGCCCTCTTGCCTACATGTAGCACTAAGGGCCTCATCCAGGTGCGATGATCAAATGCTACCAGCCTCGTCCTCAGTGATGGCTTAAGGCCCATCACAAACTTCTCGCTTTCCTGCGCTCATCAGCCACTATGTGAGGTGCATACTTTGATACTCTGCAAACCTGGCCTCGTACTCAAGTACGGTCATCGAGCCCTGAGTCAAAGTGAGGAACTCCTGCTCCATCTTGTCCTGAATATGCTCTGGAATGAACTTGGCCCAAAAGAGCCTCACGAACTCATCCCAAGCAACCTCGACATCACCGTCCTCAAATCGGGTACACAGTAACGAGGCCCACCAGACATCGGCCCTCTCCTGCAAAACTTCTCTATAAGGACCAATCTAGACAATCTAACTTAAAGAAAAAATGCCATGCAACTAACACATACCTGTAGCATATAGGTGGCCAGCTGACCTTGTCATCCTCAGCACACCTAATCGCTCGGAAGATCTTCTCGATCTCCCTCATCCCCTCTCCTGCTAACAGTGGATCACTCTCCCCCTTAAAAGAGGGTGGAGCCATCCTCTTGAATCGCTCCATGATGGAAGGACCACCATGGTCATGCCCCTGGGAACTAGAGCTGGAGCCTGAGCCTGCTACAACAAACAACATAAATAACACATATGCAACATAGCATCATAACAATTATATAATTAATAAAACAGACTACTCTATCTAATCTTTTCTAGCCTGAGCCTCCAGCTGAGCCTAGAGTGCGGCCTGGGTATGCGCCTGAGTTTGCATGGCATGCACCAGACCTTGCATGAATACCCCATAGTCTACTAGTGGTGGTGGAGGAAGAACAGTAGGTCCCTGTGGTGCTGGGGCCTGCTGCTCACCCCTGTCCTCTCTCCTCTGCTCATCCTCACGAGCAGGAACACCATGCCTACCACGAGAAGCCATAGCCTGCAAGACAATTTAATCACATTTTAAACTAAGTTAATTAATTCCTAACCACTTTCTTATCTATCTTTCATCATTATTAATCATTTCTACACATGTGGACAAATCTATAAAGACTTAGCATATTATGAATACGATGGCATATATTCATGTACAATCTCAACCTCTCTCTCTGATACCAATCTCTATAACGAGCCTCCTTATACCGGTACAATTACACCAATCCACGTCGGCATAAAGAATGTCATCACAGTGGGACATTGACCCAACGATTACAATAAGCTGAGATGTACACATATTGACATAGAACAACGGAATAAAAAGAACTAAATATCATTCTTATTCCATCATCATCATTAAATATCCACAGTCTGAATAGCATTAAAAAAAAAAGCTAAAGTCCACATAATTACAATTCTAAATCAAATTACATTGTTCAGATGAGATACATCACTTGTTAATTACATACTTATGAAAAGGAAAGTACAATGAAGAGCTCCAAACTAAATGTTACTCCTCTCGCTCGGAGTCACTCCCTATCTCCTCGGAAGAAGTGGAGACACCTGCACCTGTACGCCGAAGCAAGAATGAGTCTAAAGACCCACAAGCAATCCATATACATCATCCTCACGCACATCATATGTACATGCTACATTCAATGGAAGTAATTTACACATGTAGCATGGTTTATACAATTTAAACTACTAAGCATGGAACGTATAGCATTAGAGACACATTACACATGCTTTATTTTACTTACAACAATTAAATATAGAACCTATAATATTTCTACACATTTTAATTAACATGCTTAAGCAATTCAAAACCCATTCAAATCATATTACAATGTGCACAACCTAAACATGGAACTACACATAATATAAGCATCACACCTAGCATGGATTCTATTTTAAAATCTCATGAATTTACTACATTACACATACCATTTACTTGCTGTTTTAACATAATTAAACATAATTACAATGTTTTACATTTGTTCACATGCTATCACATTCACATACTCATTTGCACTTTGCACATTTCACAATTCACTTACACTTAGCACATTTTCACATTTAAATGTCATGACACATAGTCCAAACCACCACTAGAAGGACACACATAACACATACACTTATCCATCACCTAGGCAATGCAGTAATGGATCTTAGTTAACTGCGCAAATCGGGAGAATCACTCTCCACCCTAACCAATGGTACTTGTCCACCTCTAAGATTTCATCCTATGCCCATAGGATTTCACACACTATGAACCTTCCCGTAGGGACTTTACTACGGTACAGTTCCACAGCCCTCTATGGTAGCAGTGTCACTAATGGCACATTTTTAAACACATTTCACTTAAATTACCCATTTACTTACTTGGTTCACATGCACAAATCATTTTATACTCATGCCTAAACACACAAACACATGGGTTCTCATTTACTGATTTCAACCTTAACTGTTCCAATGGACAAATATCATAACAAAGATCTAATCATGCTGAAATTTACTGAATCACACCAAATCACATTAAATATGCTCACATGGTCATTTTCCTGTATTAAATTACAAATAGTACTTACTATTGTCCAAACAATATAAATTTTTACCATGGACTACTCACAGGCTAATCATAACATATACAAATTTTCAGATTTTTGGAAACATATACAATTTATGATAATAAACAAGCACTCTGCAGATTTATCAAGAAACTTAATTAAACATGTTTTACAGTATTACAGTTGTATTTAGCAGTTCCAGAACCTGTATCAGTAGTTATACATTTACATAAAATTCTGACATTTTAATGCACAATATATTTCATTTGGAATTTAAATAGGAAAATTCATGCTCATTGTTCTATTTCCAGAATTCTAATAATTTACACAGTAAA
Organism: Colocasia esculenta; assembly: GCA_014218235.1. Lineage (NCBI taxonomy): Eukaryota > Viridiplantae > Streptophyta > Magnoliopsida > Alismatales > Araceae > Colocasia > Colocasia esculenta. The sequence continues at coordinate 106,950,424 of CM024763.1, read as the reverse complement.
CAGTAATTCGCCCAAATCTCCTGACATGACCTGTCATATGTATATATCCATAGAATATTTTTGAAACTCTAATTGAATACGGATCTATGTAAACATAATTAATAAGGCTATATCATGCTCAATGTTTCATTTCAGAAATTCCAGTAATTAGTACAATGCACGAAAATTCAACACAATCCCATGGCATATTCTACTAGTTATACTTGACCACACAAAATTTTTATAGCTATACTTATGTTTAGAAATCGGAATTTAGGTCACAACATCAAAACATGTATTCGTCAAAACTGATAAACTTGGCTGCACATAGGCGGCCGCCAACATGAGTCAACGACACCAAATGTGGCCGCCAACCTTGGATCTTACGACACTAGATGCTGCCGTTAAGTTTCTGTCTGTGCAAACACAGATTGAATGCAGAAAACTGATGAAAAGGGGGTTCCAGGACACGAGGGAAAATCTGTAAAATTCCTAGGACCTACTAGACATGGGTAGGGACGAAGTGTACAAGTTACTTGCCTCTCAGAAATTCGTTAAATGAAATTAGTTATCGACGAGTCTCCTCGGCCAGCTTGCCAATAAGTGCTCCAATCTCCCCTCGATCCGGCTCTGTGTTGATGTAGATTGCACACCGATGTCGTGGAAGCCTTCCTCTATGTTCAAAGAGTCTCCTCCCGTCGATGAAGATCGCCAAGAAAGCACAGTCGCCCGATCCAAAGCCTCAAGTTCAGGTTTCGCACTGGTTTCTAGGGTTTTAACCAAAGAGCCAAAATGACCTAATTGCCCTAGACAAGGTTTTTATAGGCTAAAGGGATTAGGGACGCGTTAGAAGGGTATCTAACCGTTGGGTGAAAGTTTCCTAAACAGGGGCCGAAGAAATCGCGGGCGTTTCCGGATCTGAAACCGTAGAAATCTAGGGAAATAGACGTCCACATACCTGGCCGCCTACCAGGAGTTAACGTCCATTGATCTGAATGCTGACTACCCTTTAACGTCATTCATTTGACGCCAATTGGTCTTTCGGCCAGAACACAGAATTGCATAAACCTTGCTTACATTATGTACATACATGCAAATAATAATGTATATTTAAATACTAGCTATACAATGTAAATACAGACTCATTACATAAACATAACAAACATATATACATATGTCAACGATACTCAAATAATATGTACATAAATATTTACATGCATATACATGGCACTATACACAAATCATCGAATCAACACATGGCAAAAATAAAAGGACAAAATTCGAGGGCCTTACAGGTAACTACCTCCAAACCATTGGAATTACTTCATATGGATCTTTTGGACCAATGAGAACTACAAGTCTTGGAGAAAGAATTTTGGATTTGTATAGTAGATGATTACTCAAGAGTTACATAGGTGTCTTTCTTAGAGCATAAAAATGATACATTCGAGAGTTTTGTGAAGTTCAGTACGTTAGTTTAAAAGGATAAGAAGTTCAGCATAATAAGTATTCGCTCAGATCATGGAGGAGAATTCCAAAATGAAAATATGCAGAATTTTGTGATGATTAAGGTATGAGCACAACTTCTCAGCACCAAGAACACCTCAACAAAATGGAGTAGCTGAGAGGAAGAATAGAACCTTATAGATATGGCGAGAACAATGCTATCAGAATATAATATTCCAGATATTTCTGGGCAGAAGCAATTAACCAGGCGTGCTATATCATAATAGAGTGATGATCAGGCTAATTCTGAAGAAAACTGCTTATGAACTGTACATGCAAAGGAAGCCCAAGATCAACCACTTCAGAATGTTTGGATGTCCATGCTTTATCCACAATAATGGTAAGAGAGATATAGGTAATTGGATTCCAAATCTGATGAAGGAATCTTATGGGGTATGCTTCTAAACCCAAATGCTATCGAGTGTTTAATAAACATAGTTTATTAATTGAAAAATTGTTCATGTTATTTTTGATGAATCTAACCCTTCCTTAAAAGGAGTAGATAGTGATGATGAAAATGCAAGAAAATTTATCCAAGAAGCTAAAAGATACATCAATCAAAGATAATGAAGATCCATCCTTGGAAGAACTACAACAAAAGGAATTAAACATGATGATCTTCTAAAGGAAGGAGATACAGGATGGATCACCCAAAGGACAACATTTGGAGATCCTCGGTTAGCGTAAGAACTAGAGGTAATGTTATCCCTTGTGATTATTTAGCATTTGTATCTCAAATTGAGCCAAAGACAGTCAATGATGCACTGTCTGATGAATCTTGGATTCTAGCCATGCAAGATGAACTTAATCAGTTCAAGAGAAACCAAGTTTGGTCCCTTGTTCCGAGACCATCAGATCATCCTGTGATTGGCACCAAATGGGTGTTCAGGAACAAATTAGATGAAGTTGGTGTTATCACTAGAAACAAGGCTAGACTGGTTGCTCAAGGCTATTCCCAGAGAAGCATAGATTTTGATGAAACCTATGCACCAGTGGCTAGACTGGAGGCTATTCGAATGTTACTTGCTTATGCATGTGCATTGGATTTAAAACTTTTTCAAATAGATGTAAAATCTACATTTTTGAATGGATATATAAAAGAGGAAGTCTATGTAGAACAACCTCCTGGTTTTGATGATGTGGATTTTCCAAATCATGTTTTTAAATTGCACAAAGTATTATATGGTTTAAGCAAGCACCTAGAGCATGGTATGAAAGGCTTAGTGTATTTTTATTAAACCATGATTTTATCAGAGGACAGGTAGATAGTACATTATTTATTAAATCAAAATTCAAAAGTATTTTACTTGTGCAAATTTATGTAGATGATATAATATTTGGATCTACTGATGAATCATTATACAAGTACTTTGAAAAGCTCATGCAGGGAGAATTCGAGATGAGCATGATGGGTGAGCTCAACTATTTTCTTGGACTACAAATTAAACAAGGCAAAGAAGGTACACATATCTGTCAAGCAAAATATAGCAAAGAATTATTGAAGAAATTTGGGTTTGACAATGCAAAACCACTGTCCACTCCAATGAGCACATCCACCAGGTTAGACAGTGATAAAGAAGGTAAAAAGGTTGATCAAAAAACTTTATAGAGGTATGATAGGATCACTACTTTACTTAACATCTAGTAGACCTGATATTTTATTTAGTGTATGCATGTGTGTAAGGTATCAGGCTAATCCCAAAGAATCCCACTTAATTTATGTTAAAAGAATTTTAGATATTTAGCTAAAACTCATGATCTATTTATGGTATCCAAAATCATGTGAAATTAGCTTAGTTGGATATTCTGATGCTGACTATGCTGGATGTAAGTAGATAGAAAGAGTACCATGGTGGTTGTCAATTTCTTGCAGGATGCTTGATCTCATGGTCTTTAAAGAAGCAAAATTCACTAGCACTATCAACAGTTGAAGCTGAGTACATAACTGCTGGGAGCTGTTGCACTCAACTCCTATGGATAAAACAACAGCTTGAAGACTATGGATTGCACATCAAGACCATCCCATTGCTGTGCGACAACACAAGTGCAATAAATCTCACCAAAATCCAGTCCAGCACCCAAATGCAACACCATAGAGGTTAGATATCATTTTATTAGAGATCATGTGGCTAATGGTAATATAGCATTTCTTTTAGATACTTTAATCAGTTAGCAGACATCTTTACAAAACCTTACCTGAAGAGAGATTTACGTCTCTTAGAAGGGAATTAGGTATGTGCAATTTGTAATAGATATTTTGTATATAACTGAAATAATAAAATTTCAGAATAATGTTTTCTCTCCCCTGAAATCAAGAAAATTCTTTATTACTGCTTCTAAAAATGCTATGACTTTTTGGATGAATTCTTTATTGTTTCCATTATCTTCTCATCGTTTGTCGTATCCACATTTAATTCTCCACGTTTCAAAAAGCGCTTTTATGCCCTGTGGTTATAGCGCGAAATCCATGCCATATCGATTTCATCTTTCTCTCTCTTTCTCTTTCGACTTACCTAGAGCGATAAACCCTATCGATTCCAGACCCCTCTCTGTGTGATCTCAAAGGATTCTCTATTCCCACCGAAATTTCTTGAGGGCTTCTGTTCCATTCCTTCCCACGATCCTCCAAAAATTTTCCTGTTCATTTCCATGGCCGCTTCTTGGAACTCTGGCACTGTTGGTGGTTACAACATCATCTTCCTCACAGTGGAGCAGCAGGAAAGGTTCGCAGCAAAAGACCAAGCTATGCGGCAACAAGGCAGTAGACATCGCAGATTTGGAGAAGAATGGGATACACAGTATCGTGGAAGCCATCGAGAGGATGAATGGACAAGATGGTTACAGTTTCAGAAACAAGTTATTCGGATCTAGTCAAGGCATTCTACACATGCCTGAAGGTGGAAGAAGATGGGTCCCTATCCTCCTCAGTCAAAGGTACTCCTATTCACATTACTTATGATATTCTGGAGAGTTTATTTGGAGTGTCTACCGTCGGTCGCAGTGGGGTAGACAGTGTGGATATTCAGGCCAAGGGGTTAGGCATTATCAGAACAGAATACAAATTAAAGGATGGAAATATAGACATCAATCAGCTGAATGCATTCAATAGAATCCTCCACTTCATAGTAGCCAGATTCTAGTGCCCAGGAGTGCCACTTTTTCAACTTGCCCTAAGGGTGATTCGGATATGATTTTTTGGGCAATTCAAAATCAAAATAAATATGGCCCAAGTAATTATAGAAAGGATGAGATTTGCAGCAGAGATGATATGGGACAAGAAGATCAAGTTAAATGTGTCCTACCTTATGCTCATTTGTTGACAAGAATTTTCAGGCACTACAATATTGATTTGAATAGAGAAGATGGAGAAGATGGGCCAGCCTATTCGGTCCAAAAAATTTAAGAAGAGTGGATTTTATTTAGTAGGGAGTGTGTGGATCAAGACCTCCATGGCAGAAGAGAGGCCATTATTGCAGAAGCTCCTGAAGTTCAAGCAGTCCAGGAAGAAGCAGTTAGAGCAGAAATCCCAATAGTCCAAGAAGGGAAGAAGCAGCAGTAAGAATAGAAGAACCAGTGGCTAGTGGAAGTAGAATTAAAGATATTGCTCTTCCTGAGCATATTGAGCTGTTGGGCAGCCATCTGGAGTAGAGACCCCTCAACAATTATTGCCTCTGTAATTGAAGATGTGTGTAATCTGTGGCAAATATTTAGGGGGAGCAGAAGAAAATCAAGTAGAAATTCCTCAAATCATTCCTGCTGAAGTTGGTTGTGTGGAAGTGAACCAGGAAGCTGTGGTTCTGAAGATGTGGCACCAGGCCACATAAAGGATATTCAATGGAGGATGCTCCAGTTCAGGGGGAGCATGTGGCTGAAAAGGAAGCAAATGTTCAAGGGGAGCCCACAATGGATGTCCCTGTTGATCAATATCGAGAAGGCATTACTGCAAGCACCTATGAATCCAATGATGATGTAATGGTAGAGCCTGTTAAAAGGCAGCAGTCAAAGGCAAGGGTGTGCCCTCCAAAATTCCATTACTCACTAGAAAGGCATGATAACGTCCTCAACTAAGCCTTTAGGAGTGGTGACAGAACGATCGGCTAGTTGAAGGACAACAGAAGTGGGTTTCAATTCTCCTAACTTAAATTTCTCAAAAATGGCATAAGGTAGGAGATTGACACGGCTCCCAGATCCACAAGACTGCTCTCAAAGTGACTCCACCGATGGTGCAAGGAATTAGTGGAGTGCCTGGATCCTTGAGCTTTTTAGGGAGTTTGTTCAAGATAATGGCACTCACAGTTTCTGGAAGAATAATTGTTTCAGTTTTATTTCTCATTTCACGTTTTGGAGTGCACATTTCTTTTAAGAATTTGGCATAAGCAGGCACATGCTTAATGGCATCCAGAAGAGGAATGTTGACATGAACTTGCTTAAATAATTCCAAGAGTTCTTCATTACCAGTTTGTTTGTTTTGGATTTTGGCTTTAATGCTTCAGAAAAGGAACTCTTGGATGTAGCAGCTTGGATCCTCATTGGCTTTGATTTTGTCTAGAGGTTCTTCAATCATTTTCTCTTTTCCCTTGGATTTTCTTTTTCAATATTTTCTTCACTCTCTTCCTCAATCTCAATTTCATTTTCTTTATCCTCATTCAATGTTGACATGTGAGGGTGAGAATTTGTTCTGATTTTCCCACTTCTTAAGGTTAACACAGCTTTCACATTTCTACTTGTGGGCCCCTAGCTTGGGCAGGAGGATGATCATCTTTGTATAGGTTGACTTTGAAATTGCGGTGCTGGATATTCTGGACAAGAGCTTGTTGTTGGTTTTGTGGTGGAGGTACATTTGGTCTAACAAGTGGTGGTCTGTACCCCTGGCCCTGATGGTATTGATAGAATCCGGAGGGTTGTTCCTTGGGTTTGCTACAGCTTGACTTGGCAATTGCCCAGACTCCCTCCTTTGACATACGTCAGCAATTTGGGACTCTATCCTTGCAAAATTTTGTTGAAAATTTTGATTTTGAGTTTGATATTGAGTTTGTTGTTCTTGCACAGTTTGACATAGAGTCGCCATCATGTTTTGGAGTTGGTTCATTTATCATCCCAATTAGGCTGAGGAGGTGGTTGTTGATATGAAGGTTGTTGGAATTGGTCTGAGCAAATTGATTGAAATTTTGATTTCCCTGGAATTGTGGAGGTTTTGTGTTAGAAGATTGGTCAAATCCCGAATTTTGATTGGGATAGGATTGACCGTACATGGATTGCTTGAAAGCAGGTTGAGAAACTTGTCAGATTGATTTTTCCATGAAAATTTGGATGGTTTCTCCAACCCGGATTGTATGTGTTGGAATATGGATCATAGGAGGGTTTTGAAAACCTGTGCAGCTTGCACTTGTTCTTGAATGAAAGGGGTAATTGGGCAGTAGTGGGACAAGCATTTGTGGAGTGAGCTGGGCTAGCACACATAGCACAAATTTCAGGTGTTTGAGAAATTTTGGGTGTGGCTTGCCCAGTCAATGACAACAATTGATCGAATTTTTGTTCCCACTTCTGCTCCAACCTCTGATCAAGTTAGCTATCAGATCTTCTACCCTGGAATCTGATTCCCCTCTTCCCCTACTTCATACATCCCTGCCTTCTTCACAGGTCCTAACGCTTCTCATAAGAGTAGAGTGAGGCATGATTGATAGAGTTCTCACTCAATGTTTCAAAAGATTATATGCCTCATCCTCACTCTTAGTCATGAACGCTCCCCCACACGAAGCATCAACCATTTGCCTATTTGATTCAGTCAGTCCTTCATAAAAGCTTGGACTATTTGCCACCTCGACAAACCATGTGGGGACATTTTCTAAGCAACTCCTTCAATCTCTCCCATGATTCATGCATTAATTCTCCCCGGGTGTTGGGAAAATCCAGTTATTGCCCTTCTCATGGTGTTGGTCCGGCCAATCGGGTAAAATTTCTTCAAAAACTCCTGCTGCATTTCTGGCCATGTTGTGATGGTTCTCCCTATGGTTCCAACCAATATTTAGCCTTGTCTTTTAAGGAGAATGGAAATAGGGTCAACCTTAAGGCATTTTCAGTGAAGTTTTGGATCCTTACAGTGGAACAGATCTCTATGAACTCATCTATATGCCTATAAGGATCTTCATTGGGATTGCCATAAAAGGATGGTAACATCTGAATAGTTCCAGGTTTGATCTCAAAATGATTTGCCGGAATTTCCGGCCTAATGCAAGTTGCAGGTTGATAGTTAGAAGGAATGAAGTATTCCTTCATTTGCTGGGTGTAGTCTCTTCTACATTTCTAACAACTTGGTTTGGTTTTGGTTGGCCATCCTATGAAAGAATCTTTCAATTTCGTCTATAGGTTGAGCCAAATCTGAGCGTCTACCAAGCATGCACAGATAAAAGCTTCTATTTATGATTTTTGAATTTTTTAGATTTTTATTGATTTTTGAATTTTTTAAACAAACACAAACAAACAAACACTTTCAAATCAAATTAACCTACCACTAAGTGTTCCTTGGACTTATGTTATTTTTCTCAAAATCGATTTATGCTTGCTTAAATCCAATTCTAATCTTCTTGTACTGGCCAGGTAAGAGGTGGAGTAGAGGGAGGCCCCCCTTGCTTTCGCAAGGACCCAATAAATACCTCTAACTCACTTAAGCGTAAGCTTTTAACCTCTAATCCTAGACACCAGACTTAAAGAGAAGTTTTAGAATTAAGAAAGAACAAATCTAATTATGAACCCTAGGGCCAAGTCTACTGATTTTTATTAAAAGTTGGGCAGATGCAAAGATGTGAAAATTTTTGTGATTTTTGGGCAAAGGAAAGGGTGATGAAATCCCTCACCTTATCTTTTTATCTAATGGGTTAAGCCCTTAAACAGTCCCTTTTTCAAATATGAAATGCAAAGATCCAATTCAAACAGGGTTTTCTAATGCTAAAATAATGCATGAAATGAGAGAGAGAAATCTTACCTTTCCCCCGCACTCTTCAATGCAAGAAAAAGGAAATGGAGTTCAAATAACTATTAAAATGATGAATGTCCTAAAACATGGATCCTAATCTTGAGAGATGAAATTTTTAATTACAAACAAACGGCTAACATGAAAGAGCGATTTGAAAAAAAAATTTAGATTTTAGAATTTTTTAAATTTTATTTGGTTTTTTAACTGAATGAAATGAAATTTAACTAAGAAAATATGAAGTGGTACTATACTAATGCCAAACCAATCAAACCACCAAAGTCCATTATTACATGCCAACTTGAAAAAATCTCTGTACATGCACAGAGAATACATCAAAGCCTCACTACAAAGTTCACTCACACTCTTTCTATCTAAAATTGGGAATTAAAAGCAATAAAAAAAAAATTCAGCAAGCTTCTCCTCCAATGGGCTTCAAATGCCAAGCCCAATCTCCAAGTCCTCTCCTTGTGCAAATCTGAAATAAGAAGCCC